>CM046363.1:1310267-1769139 GCA_025413025.1 Ficus hispida
ACTAAGTATATATATTATATATAAAGTAGACAATGTATATACTTATGATAGTATATATTACTTTATTATATAGATAAGATATATCATATTGAAATCTATATTTATATTATAATGTGGCTAAAAGTGGTTTTAAATAAATTTTTTATTATCAAATTATAATTTTTCTCATTCTTTAAAAATATGTCTTTCGGCTACCAAATAAAAATTTGGTAGCAAAATACGTGCTTTGGCTACCAAACTATTATTTGGTAGCAAATATATAGTTTTTTGCTACCAACGTTTGGTGGCAAAAAGAAAGATTTCGCTACCAACTTATATTTTGGTAGCTGAAAGGCATCTTTTGCTACAAAAGTTACATTTGGTAGCAAATTTTCAAAAAAGATTCTAATTTCATATTTTAGACTTGTAATTTTTTTTTATCTTTTGTTTATAGTTTTTCATGAATAGGTTTGATACAAAGTTTGTAACAATAATATGTTTTATATGAACAAATTTATTTGGTGATTTATCTCTTTCTTGTAGGACATATAAAATCGGTATGCTATATACTAAGTATATATATTATATATAAAGTCGACAATGTATATACTTATGATAGTATCATATTACTTTATTATGTAGAATAAGATATATCATATTGAAATCTATATTTTATATTATAATGTGGCTAAAAAGTGGTTTTAGATAAATTTTTTATTATCAAATTATAATTTTTCTCATTCTTTAAAAATTATGTCTTTCGGCTACCAAATAAAAATTTGATAGCAAAATACGTGCTTTTGGCTACCAAACTATTATTTGGTAGCAAAATATATAGTTTTTGCTACCAACGTTTGGTGGCAAAAAGAAAGATTTCGCTACCAAACTTATATTTTGGTAGCGGAAAGGCATTTTTTGCTACCAAAAGTTACATTTGGTAGCAAATTTTCAAAAAAGTTTCTAATTTCATATTTTAGACTTGTAATTTTTTTTTTGTTTATAGTTTTTTATGAATAGGTTTGATACAAAGTTTGTATAACAATAATATGTTTTATATGAACAAATTTATTTGGTGATTTATCTTTTTCTTGTACGATATATAAAATCAGTATGCTATGTACTAAGTATATATATTATATATAAAGTAGACAATGTATATACTTATGATAAACAACTACGAGATATAAGAACAAGAGGAGAAAAAAGGAAGAAAAATTAAAACTCCAATGTAGTGCAGTCCCAATCATCCAGCAGCTTCCTCTCAAAATCCTCCTGAAGTTTTAGAGTTTGTTCTGAAATTTAGGATTTTTCTCTTTCTTTCTCCCCACTCTCCTTTAGTCCTCTCTTTTTTTTTCTTCCTTTCAATTCCCTAATTTTATACGTGGGCGCTACAAGTGGAGAAAAGGCGCGCGGCAGCATGCGAGAGAGCGCGCGCCTGAGAGGGCGCGGCCGCGCGCTCTAGCCGGGCACAAGGAGACAGGGCGCGCGCTGGTGGGACGCGCGGGCGCTGGGAGCTGGCCGCGCGCTGGTTGGGGGCGCGCTGCCTGGGCGCGCGCCGCCTGGGCGCGCGCTGGTGGGCTGGACGCGCGCCCGCGCCTCCGCTACGGGCTAAGACTCAATTTTTTTCTGTAAAAAATTCAAAAACTTCATTTATTTCGAATTCCCCCACACAGTACTCTCTCTCTCTCTCTAACTCTATCGACCTAGCTTTCTCTACCAAATTTATTCGTACCTTTCCCACTAGTACTCCATGTAATCAAACTCAGCAAATTGATTTTCGCCTAAGACGCTTAGACACATTTCCCAGGCTCTGCAACTCCTCTCTCTCTCTCTCTCCATGTCCCATGGCCTGTTCAAGTCACCATCTTTTCCCTTCTCTCTCCTCAGTTTTCTCTCTCTTCCTCTACTTCCCCTTGTACCCACCAAAGTAAACACAATGCTTGTGTTGGTGCTGTCTTCTCTTCTCTCACTTCTCTCTCTAAAAAATCCCTTAAATCTTCCCAAGCCTTCTTTTTCTGTGCATAAACTTCTTCCATAGCTTCATTCTCAGATGCCCATTTCGTTTTCTTGGCTGATTCTCTCGGGAAATCCGGTAAAGACCGTATTTTTGTGCCTCTTGTTGGCAATCGGGCTCAGACGTGGTTATTTTCTCTGACGGGTTTCTGATCTGCCTTTAGACCCTTCAAAATCACAGGTTTTTTATTTTTATTTTTTATTTTCTGGGTTTTGTTAATTCTTCACAACAACCGTCTTGTTCTTTTTTTTTTTTTTCAATTTAGAATTTTGACCCGAAAATTCTTGGGTGGTTCTGGATTTTTGACCCGGAAGGGTCGATTGCTGTGAATCCGCTCCTCCACCGTCGAACCTTAATTTTTTTTTCCGATAAATCTTGGTTTTTAACTCACTTGCGTTCAATCTTTCTTATATTTAAACAATGTAGGTTTTTGTCTCGGCTTTTGTACAGGTATAATCCACAAATTTCGTTGTGGCGTCCACGGTGGTCGAGTAGGGGAGTTATGGGGGATGTTGCTGAGGTTCATCCATGGAAGCCGTGCTCTTGCAAATAAAAAAAAATCTGGGTTTTGTTGTTTGTTGATAATTCTCTCTCTCTCTGTTTTTTTTTTTTTTTTTTTTGGGTCTAGGTTTGAGACTTTGGGTTTTTGCAAACAACAGCAACAACAAATCAACGAGATGGAGAATATAGGTTCGAGTATTCTTTTTTTGAAAAGATAGATGTTTTGATATTTGGATTTTGAAAATTCGAGGTTTGGAATGTGGGTTTTGTGTGGATTAAAATGGGTGGGAGGTGGCTGTTTGAATGTGGGTTTGACTTGCGTCTTTCTCTCTCTCTCTTTTTTCCCGTTTTCTTTTCTTTGTGTAGGTCTCACATTTTTGCAATCTTCAGGACGTCCATGGTGTTGTTGCAGATCAAGATAATGCTGGTGTTCAAGCAGGGAACTGACACGGGACAATGTTGAGATAATAGGTGATTTTCCTTCAAATAAATTTCTTGTTGATCAAAGTGGTTGCACATTTGGGAATTCGAATAATTGGCCTAGAAAAATTAAGAGCAACGGTCTAGACTTTGATATTAGGCGTGTATGTGTTTTTTCTCTTCAACTCTCTATGTTTATGTTTTTGTTTTTCTCTGGATTGTGTTTTCTAAATTTAAGTTCTTGGATTTGTATCTTGTATTGTTATAATTGTTTTTTTCCTATCGTTTTTTTGAGGTCTTGATTTGCTACTTTAGTTCTGGTTGACGAATGCTTTGGATCTGGAAAAATATGTGTTCGTATTTTCAGTTTTTGATTGTTAGTTTGTTTATTAGATTACAAGAGTTATATATATGAATGACTCTATATAATTATGTATAACGCAAAGTTAATAGATTACAATAAAATTTATGACTTTACTAACTTTCCATTTTTTGCGTATGAGTTCTGCTATGATTGCCATTCACTATTGGTTGAATCTATTAGTTGAAATTGAAGCTATTGTATTTCCCTTGTTGAATGAAATCAGGAATAGAAGTAGTGGAACAAACTTGGAGAGCAGAGAGGAACAAATTGACTAATGGTCCAACCGTGTCTTTGGAAGGAAGTTTGTGTGGACAGAGTGACAAGAGGGGTTGGCATGTTGATATTAGCAAAGGCAATGATAGAAATCCTCTGTTGTAGTCCACTTTCAATCAGTGGAGACTGATGACAGAAATTCTGACGACGATGAAGAATGGGAAAAGCATGATGTTGAGGTATCCTACATGATGCATAACTTCATAAAGTTGTATTGCACTTTCCTAGTTTATTGTTCTCAATGGTTTTGTTATTTGATTTGAAGTTGATTTAAACTTTGTTTTAAGAAGTGAGAAGTGAGGTTGAGGTGGTTTTTTTATTTTATTTTATTTTATTTTTATTGTTTAAAGAAGTGACTCTCACTTAGTTTTTGAGTGAAGTTCATATTTTTCTTCTTTGTTAAAGCATATATGATGTTATAAATTTTCTAACTAAGGAAAAATTGATGAAAACAATTATGGTTGTAGATGTTGAACAGAGACATGTTCGAGAAGAACCACCACGAAATCGTTTTGAGTTCTTGGGAAATAGAAGAGAGAGAATTTGAGCTATTATTGATGGAAATGGAAGTACCGGTGTTAGCAGACAACAAAGTGTGAGAAGATCAGCCCCCTTCAAGTCTTGTTTGTTAGATTTCTTAGTTGTGTAGGATTGTAAAATGTTAATAAGTAGTTTGAGTTACTTGAGTGTGATCATGGAAAGATAGTTATTGATTATGTAATCAGAGATTTAGAGGTACTATAATTAATATAAGATATTTAGTTCATTTCAATTAAAAAAACATTTATGAAAAACAGGGGATAAAATTTAGAATAATATTCTTGGCAAGCAAAAACTTTGGTAGCTAAACATTTTTGCTACCAAAAATACAGTAGCACAAAATTAGTTATTTGCCTTTTTTGCTACAAAATATTTGGTGGTTAATATATAAGAATTCGCTTCCAAATGCTAATATATAAGAATTCGCTTCCAAATATTTTTTGCTACCAAAATTTGGTTACAAAATTTCTTACATTTTGCTACCAAAATGTTTGGTCACTAATTCTCATATTTTTTGTTACCAAATACTTTTTGTTACCAAAAAATTGGTTACAAAATCTCGTACAATTTGCTACCAAATACATTTTGTTACCAAAAAATTTGGTCCCTAAATCTCATATTTTTTTTTTACTAAATATCTTTTGTTACCAAATATTTTGGTAACTGAATCTTATACTTTTTGTTACCAAAATATATTTTGCTACCAAAATTTTGGTAACTGAAACGTCATACTTTTTGTTACCAAATACCTTTTGTTACCAAATTTTTTAGTAACCGAATATCATATATTTCGTTATCAAATATAATTTGTTACCAAAAAAAATTTTGGTAACAAAAACTTTTTGCTACCAAAAATTTGGTAACAAATACTTTTTGTGACTCACTTTCTGCTACCAAATTTTTTTGGTAGCAAAAACCTTTTGTTACCAAAAACAAGACTTTCGGCTACCAAATTTTTGGTAACAAAAAATCAAATTTCTTGTAGTGAATAGAAAGCATAGGAAGTTATAGAAAAAAAAAAAACTTGACATGAGGTGTGAGAGGAGTGTGAGGTGTGAGAATATAAACAAGTCAATATGATTTTACATAAATTATTAAATTTAAATTAACTGAAAATAGAGTAAATTGAAATTATTAACTTGAAAGGTTTCAAATTTCTACACAAAATTACAGATAGATTATAGATTTTAGTGATTAAATTAACAAATAACTCAGCAAAATAAATTAATAAACAATTAGAAAACTTCTTGAAATAGATAAATTAATATCAACCACCCCCACATGATATTAAAATTAAGAAACATTTGTTGAAGCCTGGTAGATCAGAGGATATGACATGGCTAGGGTAGAAGATGCGGCATCCTCGAAGTGGTTGGTGGTGGCGATGACGTGTCCAGAGGCATTGTTGGACAGAGGGTGATGTAGTGCTCTAGCAAGACTTGTAACGTGAAGATGGGGCCGGCTAGATGCAAAGAGACCTGAATGAAAACGATTCCTAGGAACCCTCTCGCTTGCATAGACTACCAAGGTGCCTCCTCAAACTGGTAAAAATGAAGGAAAATCATAATAAAAGAAACTACAAGACATCATGAAAGGTGTGAGGAGAAGATGCATAATGGTGGAGAAAAGGAAAAGACTAAGTGGTTGTCTCTAGCCAGAGCCCAGAAAGTGCTTTGGCTATAAACAAGAATATGCTTTGGTCGTAGCCCAAAATATGCTATGGCGGATGCTAATGAGGGTATATGAAATAAGTGTGATGAGGATGATGATTCATGGATGAATTTCTGGGATTCTAATATGATTTTAGCATAGTTTTGGTAAGGAGGATAAATGGTTGTTGCTTTAGAGTGGAAACGAGGGGGTATTTATAGAGGATGAAAGTGTCTTGGGCTGACTGAGCTAGAGGGAGATGGCATATGGAGGAAAAGACATGCCAGAGGTGAAATGCATCTTCAAAAGGGGTGCCGGAGCACGTTGCCCTATGCTCTGGCAAGGCTGCTAGTACAATTCTTGTCATTTTTTATTAGAAATGGGATTGGTATCTTATTTTGGTAGCTAAGGGCACCTAAAATGGTATGACTAAATGAGCATCTACTTCATGTAGTTAACTGGAGCAAGTTCCTCATGATTATAGATAGTTCTTGAAGGTGTTCTTCTTGTCATGCTTTCATTTAAGGGTCTGTGATTCCTCCATATAATAATGATAACACTATTTGTAAATGAAAGATTGACATGTATCCAAAGGCTCCTTTAGAGTTGCTGTAAGAGGAAGAAGCATATTTTTTTGATTGGAGGACAAAAACATCTTCCTCTGATAGGTCAAAGTTTCCTCCAAACACAAAAATTAGAGGGAATCATGGGCTTAACTCGTGGGACCCAGTCTTCCTAAGGGAAGTGGTGTTACGACCCGTACTTTCCTCTAGTATGATATTGTTCGTTTTGGGCCTCATGCTAACATAATTTTGCTCTTGAACTCACTCCGAAAAGCCTCGTATCATTAGATTAAATTTAGAGAGCTTGTTCTAGGTTGTTAAATGGGAAAGGAATTAGGTGAAGAGCTTGTTTTCCCTAACAACGAATTAAGGAAAGATTGGGGGTAAAAGAACCTAGCATTATCTACGGTTGATAGCTTCAGCAGAAAATTGGGAATAATATCGTGAATTAATCATAAGTCAAAATTTAGTGGTAGAGAATAATCTTTTAACTTCATATCTTTGTTTTGCAATCTAATTTTAATTTTCCTTTGTTAATTCTAGTTTTCTTTTAATTTTTTGTTAATTAGTTTAGAAATCTAAAAACCCTCTTTTATATTTATTATTGTAAAATTGATAACGAATTAATTAAGACCAATCCTTTGCGGGAATGAACCTTGCTCTCCACAAAACTCAATTATGACCATAATAAAGGTAAGGTTTTAATTTGGTAACCCGTTGGGAACTCATCAAACCCCAAAGAACATTGCAACACCATCATACTTAGGAGTGGAAGGGAAATTGATGGACAAAAGCCACAAGCTTCCGAAGGGCAACAAGGAGAACAAGTTCCCAAAGAAAAGGAGATTGAAGCTCAGCGATGAAGGAGGTTAGAAAGCCTAAATCTATTTCGTTTCCTGACAATCCTCCAATTTGTACTCCACTACTTCCATATCCTCAACACTTTCAGAAGAAAAAGCTAGATGAACAAATTGCTACGTTTCTAGATGTTTTTAAAGTTGCATATTAGCATTCCTTTTGCCGAAGCTTTAGCTCAAATTCCTAGCCATGCCAAATTCATGAAGTGGGTGCTCTCCAACAAGACGAAGTTGAAAGAGCATGAGATGATTACACTTACTGAGGAGTGCAGTGCTATCTTGCACAAGAAGCTTCCACCCAAGATGAAAGATCCAGGGAATTTCCACATACCTTGCACTATTGGCACTAATAGTTGTAACCGAGCTTTATGTGATTTAGGTGCAAGTGTGAACCTCATGCCACTCTCTGTGTTTCGAAAGTTTGGGTTGGGAGAAGTCAAGCCTGCCTTCGTGTCACTTCAACTTGCCTACCGATTTATTTGACATCTGAGAGGCATGTTGGAAGATGTGCTTGTCAAGGTATGTGATTTGATTCTTCCGACAGATTTCTTGGTGTTGGACATGGAGGAGGATCAAGAGATTTCCATCAAATTGGGGCAGCTATTTCAGAGATGGCCGGATTTTTTTTTATTTAGTAAAATGAGCATTCGTCTTTTCCAGATTTGATCAATCAATAATTGACAATGATCAATTAGTGATTGACTTAGAAATTGATAACTTACATTATGATAGATAAAT
Organism: Ficus hispida; assembly: GCA_025413025.1. Classification (NCBI taxonomy): domain Eukaryota; kingdom Viridiplantae; phylum Streptophyta; class Magnoliopsida; order Rosales; family Moraceae; genus Ficus; species Ficus hispida. The sequence continues at coordinate 1,318,167 of CM046363.1, forward strand.
GGTTGACTACTGTCAATCATTCATTTCCTGAATTAATAATATTATGTGATCAATCACTTATTTACCATTTAAGAAAATTGATTGACTATTTTTTTTTTCACTAAAAAAAAGGGGTCTTTTAACTCATTTTTAAAAGCTTAGACCTTGTTAAACAAAAAAAGTTATTAATATCTAAATCCCTTGTCTAATTTGGTATAATTATGAGCAAACTGAGCAAATAGCCCTTTAAAAGCATCTACTTTAGATTTTTGCTCCACTTAAATATTGAGTTTTATCCCAGGTGATCATTTTTTTTTAATATTTTGACCAGATACAAAAAAAGACCAATTTTATCATCAAATCCTACTTTTCAACCTTCCCCCCCCCCCTTTTTTTTCCTCTCTCTCTCTCTCTCCCCCATCGTCCCTCGACCATCCTCTCTCCCTCCACCCCGCTCTCTCTCTCTCTCTCCATCCTTTCACTCACGGTGATGAGAACGTCGTCCCAAACAAAATTTTTTTGTTAATGTGTAGATTCTACAGCACAGTCTGAATAAGAACAAATACAAAAAACTGGATTTCCCCAAAGAAATTTTGTTTCCCAGCAGTAACAAGAAAAGAACCCTAATTTCTGGGAGATTGTTTTTTTGTTTTTTTTTGTTTTTCAACGTCTTTGAATATGGAAATCTAGATTCCCGATCAATAAGAAATAAACATGAATAAAGGATAGAATAAGCAAAACCTGATTAGAACCCTAGGCTCTAATACCAAATGATAGGAACCACGCCAATAATCTGACGCTACCCTGACCAAGTTGGTCTCCAAGATCGAAATCCTAAACGGCTTTGAATGGAACCGCGACCCGATGCCTGACAAGAAGCACGAACCTTGGTATGCGAGGACGCCACAATCAGTTATGGAAGGGCTGATTGATAAGTCGTATGAACGCCACGGATTTCTCCGATAAGTTCAAAAAGTTCGTTTAAGAACCAAAGAGGATTGAAAGTCCAAAAGTTTTCTATCAAAACTGATCTGCCTTTATACGAATCCGTACGGTACATATATTGGTTTCCCTTTGAGGAATTTCAGTGCTTAATTGCCCAAGGAATTTTGGGAATTCACTGAGCCAAAAAAGGAAAAAACTATTCCGAAGCAATAAAGATAAAACAAATAAGGTAAGTTTCCTAAATGGCTGAAAGCCTTACAATATTCTAAAATAAAAGAAATAAAATAATAAATCAGTCCCTAACAGCTGTCTTGCCTCCTGCTGTTGCGTCAAAACGGGAAAGTTCTCAAAACGGAATAAAAAGTGACAGCTTGTGATCTTGCAAACGTGATTACTCGGTCTCTTCTATTACTTGAATCATGCATTTGTTGGGTTGGTTATCACTTGTAATTCCTTCAATGGGCCTCCACGCAATAGCTTGAGACCAAGTTGCTCGTACCAGTCCCATAAGTGCGTCTTTAAATTTCTTCACGCGAGCCCTCGTAATCGGACTAATGGGAACTAGAATAGGATCTGAATACGTCTCATCCCATGTGGCCTTGTTTGGGGCGATGTTCTCATTATTCCCCTCCTCTTGAGAAGGATTTGCCCTCAAATCATCGCCTGCATCAAAAGAACTTAGATCAGAAACGTTAAAAGTAGCACTTACACCATACTCACCTGGCAGGTCTAACTTATACGCATTATCATTGACCCTTTCAACAATTTGAAAAGGACCATCCCCTCTAGGTGACAACTTAGACTTTCTTTGTTCCGGAAACCGTTCTTTGCGGAAGTGCAACCACACCCAATCGCCAAGTTCGAAGATGAGTTTGTGACGCCCTTTGTTGGCTTGTTTGGCATATTGCTTGGTCCTTCGCTCGATGTTGAGTCGTGTTTTCTCATGTATCTACTTAACAAATTCAGCTTTTCATTTGCCATCTAAATTCACACATGCAGACAAAGGTAATGGCATTAAATCCAAAGGGGTTAAAGGATTAAAACCATAAACAATTTCAAACGGTGAAAATTGAGTAGCAGAATGTACTGATCGATTATAAGCAAACTCAACATGTGGTAAACATTCCTCCCAAGTTTTGATGTTCTTTTTAATGATGCCCGCAACAAAGTAGACAATGTCCTATTCACAACTTCTGTTTGACCATCGGTTTGAGGGTGACAAGTAGTTGAAAACAACAACTTCGTCCTTAACTTAGCCCACAATGTTTTCCAAAAGTAGCTTAAGAACTTGGCGTCTCTATCAGAAACAATTGTCCTAGGCATACCATGAAGTCTCACTATTTCCCTAAAGAATAAATCAGCAACATTGGAAGCATCATCTGTCTTGTGGCATGCGATAAAATGTGCCATCTTGGAAAATCTATCCACGACCATAAACACCGAATCCCTTCCCCGTTTAGACCTAGGCAAACCTAACACAAAGTCCATTGAGATATCTGTCCAAGGTTCACTAGGTATTGGTAAAGGGGTATATAAACCGTGGGGTTGCACTCTTGATTTAGCATGCCTACATGTTACACATCTATCACGTCTTGATTTAGCATGCCTTTCGACATCACGTCTCATGTGCGGCCAATAGAAATGTTCTTGTAAAACAGCTAGGGTCTTGGCAACTCCAAAGTGGCCCATTAAACCGCCCCCATGGGATTCTCTAACTAACAAATCTCTTATGGAACAATTAGGCATACACAATTTATTATCCCGAAACAAGTATCCTTCATGCCTAAAGTACTTACCATTAGCGAATTTCTCACAAGCTTGATACTCAACACTAAAGTCACGATCATCAGCATATAATTCCTTGATATGTTCAAAACCCAGCAGTTTAGCATCAAGAATTGAGATTAATGCGTACCTGCGAGAGAGTGCATCCGTAACGACATTGTCCTTACCTTGCTTGTAGCGAATGACATATGGAAACGTTTCTATGAATTCTACCCAACGAGCATGCCTCTTATTCAACTTATGTTGGCTTTTCAAGTGTTTCAAAGACTCGTGGTCGGTGTGAATGACGAACTCCTTAGGCCATAGGTAGTGCTGCCACGTCTCTAATGCCCGAACCAATGCGTATAGCTCTTTATCATAAGTTGGATAATTAAGAGCTGCCTCGTTCAGCTTCTCACTGAAGTATGCGATTGTCCGCCTATCCTGCATCAAAACGGCACCAATTCCAACACCTGAAGCATCACATTCAATTTCAAAAGTTTTCGAAAAATTAGGTAAAGATAACAATGGTGCATTGGTCAACTTATCTTTGATTAGTTGGAATGCCCTTTCTTGCTCCTCTCCCCATTTAAACCCAATGTCCTTTTTGATCACTTCAGTCAGTGGTGCGGCGATGGTACTGAAATCTTTCACAAACCGCCGATAAAAACTAGCAAGTCCATGAAAACTCCGTACGTTACCCACACTAGTTGCACTCGGCCACTCCCGGATGGCTCGCACCTTCTCTTCATCGACCTGTATACCTTCAGCACTAACAATAAAACCAAGAAATACAAGCTTATCTGTGCAAAAAGTACACTTCTTGAGGTTAGCATACAACTTTTCCGTTCTAAGCACATCCAAAACAGATTTTAAATGTGCTACATGCTGGGTCAGATCTTTGCTATAAATTAGTATATCATCAAAATATACAACAATAAACTTGCCAATAAATGTTTGTAAAACATGGTTCATTAGACGCATAAACGTGCTAGGCGCATTGGTTAAGCCAAAAGGCATTACCAACCATTCATATAAACCTTGTTTCGTTTTAAAGGCTGTCTTCCACTCGTCCCTAGCTTTCATTCGAATTTGATGATACCCACTTTTCAGATCAATTTTCGAGAACACTGAAGCTCCATGTAATTCATCCAACATATCATCTAGTCGAGGTATAGGATGGTGATACTTTATCGTGATATTATTAATGGCTCTGCAATCCACGCATATCCTCCATGTCCCATCTTTCTTGGGCACAAGTAAGACCGGAACAGCGCAAGGGCTCATACTTTCTCTCACATGCCCCTTTTTCATCAACTCATTGACCTGTCTTTCAAGCTCCTTTGTCTCATCGGGATTGCATCGATATGCCGGTCGGTTTGGAATTGAAGCGCCTGGTACGAAATCGATCTGATGTTCTATCCCACGAATTGGTGGTAAACCATCAGGCACCTCGTCCGGAAATATATCCTCGAATTCCTGCAATAGAGAAACAACAGAACTAGGCAGCGCAATGTCAAGATCATTTGTGTTTAAAAGTGCCTCTTTGTACAAAAGTACAATAATTGGCTGACTTAAGTACATCGCCTTTCTGATCTCACCGCCTCTCGCATAAAAGTTCGTTTTTCTCTCTGCTTTTCTCTCATGGCCTTGTTGTGTATTCTTTTCATTCCTCTCACTTTTCTCTCCTTTCCTCTCCTTTTTCTCGGCCACCCCTTCCTTTTTGCTCTCACTGGCCGAACTCTCTCTCTACACTCCCACTCCTGATTTTTCTTCACTCATTTTCTTTTTCTCACTTTTTCTCTGTAAGCTTACTTGGTCTTGATAGACCTGTTTTGGTGTTAACGGCACAAGGGTAACTGTTCTTTCATTGTGGACCAACGAGTACTTGTTAGTGAAGCCATCGTGTTTAACTCGTCGATCAAATTGCAATAGTTTACCTAATAATAAGTGTCCAGCTTGCATTGGAACCACATCACACAAAACTTCGTCTTCATATCTTCCAATGCGAAAAGAAAGTAACACTTGTTTATGTACCTTTATTTCCCCACTATCATTCAACCACTGCAATTTATAAGGTCGAGGATGCTTGATTGTTGGCAGCCCTAACTTTTCTACCATAGTTACGCTAGCAACGTTCGTACAACTCCCACCATCAATAATCACACTACATACCTTGTTTTTGACATGGCACCTAGTATGAAAGATGTTTTTCCGTTGCTCCTCTTCGTCGTCTCTGGCTTGCACACTTAGAGCTCTCCTTGCAACCAACAAATCTCCTTGGACAGCATACTCCTCATCGTCGGCATCCTCTAATGAAGGCATAGAATCATTGTCCGATTCCTCATCGGTTTCAATCTCTCCATTGTCTCGCATCACCATAGCTTATTTGTTCGGACATTGGCTAGCTATGTGACCCCTGCCTTGACATTTAAAGCACTTGATATCACGATTCCGAGTAGTGGAAGAATCGGATTTACCTTGATTCCTATGATTAACCTCCTCTTGTTTCTGGTCGGTCTTTGGTTTGGTGTTGAATTGCTTCTCATCCTTCTTCCAATGGTTCGCCTTCCAAGCAGCTGCACTTGGGTTTTGGCTTGGACGCATGTGACTGCCTCTCCTCTTGAGTTGATTCTCAATTTTGATAGCCATGTGTACCATGTCCTCCAACTCCACATAATGTTGCAACTCAACGACATTGTGAATTTCTCGGTTCAAGCCTGCCAAAAACCTTGCCATTGTAGCTTCCTGATCCTCTTCAACATTTGCACGGATCATCATGACCTCCATCTCCTTGTAGTACTCCTCCACACTCCGGGTGCCTTGCTTAATATTTTGCAGCTTGTTGTACAACTCCCGGTAGTAGTATGCTGGCACAAATCGTTTTCTCATCACAGCCTTCATCTGTTCCCATGACTCAATTGGTCGCTCTCTATTTCTTCTCCTATTTATGACAAGCTGATCCCACCAAGTAATAGCGTAATCAGAAAATTCAATTACGGCTAATTTTACCTTCTTTGCTTCGGAGTAGGTGTGGCAGTCAAAGATGAACTCCATTTTCTTCTCCCATTCTAAGTATGCTTCGGGATCAGATTTGCCTTGGAAAGACGGTATCTTCATTTTAATGCCACTCATACCATCATTTCCCCAGTTCCTAACTCCTCTATCCCGTCCAAATCTCCTATGACCACCCGCTGAATCTTCCCCTTTGTCAAACTCATCTCCCTCAACTCCGTAGTAGTCTGGGGCCTCTCCTCTAATCAGAACCCTCTCTCTCCTACGCGCATGAGGAACATGTTGTGGCTGTTCCACACGTGCGTTCTCTATCCGATCGACCCTCTCATGAAGCTGCTCCAATTCTCCTCTTAACAGTCGCCTCATCTCCCCCATCATCGCCTCCATTAGCAGTTTTGGGTCGGCCACTCCAGGGGTACCCTCAACACTGTTCTTGCTGTTGTTTGACATTTTTTTTTTTTGCCTGCAAAACAAAGTCAGAGATAATGCAAAGGACCTTACCACACTCCCTTACGTGTTTCTCTCGTGAACAGGTTCGCTCAAGTTCACTCGTGTTTGCACTCAATATTTTCGGCTTTTGTTCACTCTAATGCTTTCGCCTCTATTGCCTTTTTCCACTCGTTAATCCTCACTCAGTTCTTATAGAACTAATCAAATCAATATCGAATCTTCCGTGACAATTCACAAACTGATTACCAAGAAAAGACTCGGAATTAACGACCGAAAAGAAATGTGATTTGAACTTCCCTAAAACAGACGGATTTTTTTTTTCGGATCCATCTTCTTAATTTTTTTTTGTTTCTCTTTTTTTTTTTTTTTTTATCATCTGCTCGTTTTTTCTTTCTTTTTTTTTTTAATAATCTGTTCGTTTTTTTTTAATGTGTAGATTCTACAGCACAGTCTGAATAAGAACAAATACAAAAAAATGGATTTCCCCAAAGAAATTTTATTTCCCAGCAGTAACAAGAAAAGAACCCTAATTTCTGGGAGATTGTTTTTTTTTTTTTTTTCAACGTCTTTGAATCTGGAAATCTAGATTCCCGATCAATAAGAAATAAACATGAATAAAGGATAGATTAAGCAAAACCTGATTAGAACCCTAGGCTCTGATACCAAATGATAGGAACCACGCCAATAATCTGACTCTACCCTGACCAAGTTGGTCTCCAAGATCGAAATCCTAAACAGCTTTGAATGGAACTGCGACCCGATGCCTGACAAGAAGCATGAACCTTGGTATGCGAGGACGCCACAATCAGTTATGAAAGGGCTGATTGATAAGTCGTATGAACGCTACAGATTTCTCCGATAAGTTCAAAAAGTCCATTTAAGAACCAAAGAGGATTGAAAGTCCAAAAGTTTTCTATCAAAACTGATCTGCCTTCATACGAATCCGTACGGTACATATATTGGTTTCCCTTTGAGGAATTTCAGTGCTTAATTGCCCAAGGAATTTTGGGAATTCACTGAGCCAAAAAAGGAAAAAACTATTCTGAAGCAATAAAGATAAAACAAATAAGGTAAGTTTCCTAAATTGCTGAAAGCCTTACAATATTCTAAAATAAAAGAAACAAAATAATAAATCAGTCCCTAACAGCTGTCTTGCCTCCTGCTGTTGCGTCAAAACGGGAAAGTTCTCAAAACGGAATAAAAAGTGACAGCTTGTGATCTTGCAAACGTGATTACTCGGTCTCTTCTATTACTTGAATCATGCATTTGTTGGGTTGGTTATCGCTTGTAATTCCTTCAATGGGCCTCCACGCAATAGCTTGAGACCAAGTTGCTCGTACCAGTCCCATAAGTGCGTCTTTAAATTTCTTCGCGCGAGCCCTCGTAATCGGACCAATGGGAACTAGAATAGGATCTGAATACATCTCATCCCACGTGCTCTTGTTTGGGACGACGTTCTCATCACACGGCTCCAATGCAACGACCACCACCCACTTGACCAGAGGTGCGCAAGCTCGATCGTAATCTCCTCAGTGATCGCACGCTGAAGATCTAGACTTTGCAGGTGGTGTTTTGCGATATCACACGCCACCACGACCGCCTGTGCTTTTCGCAATCTCTAACCAGAGATCCAAAGAACCGCCGGGGATTGCGACGAAGCTCGTCCCCGCTGTTACTAGCTGAATGCTAGAAGATTCCCAGCACCTCGTGATCGCATGTGTTGCGATCTCCTGTGCCGTTGTATTCTCTCTGTGGCTGTCATGAGTGTAGCAGTTCGTTTGTTTGTGTTTTTAATTCCGAGTGTTGTGATATATATTATCAATAAATTAGAAAAATGATTAATGTCAAAAAACTAGATAAAAAATTAGTACAGTGATATTTTAAAATAATTTGATGTAAAAAATCTAATAGATAAAATATACTTAAAAAAACAGTATTCTGATAGGAAATATTAATAATTAATTCAATAGATTCCCAAAAGTATTATAATAGAATATCAAAAAGTGTTTTACGAGAGTAGTCTCCAGCGATTGGAGACCAACAGTGGTGATTGGAGAAATGTTGAATACCAAACGATTATGATAGAATACCAAAAAGTATTCTACTACAATACTCTTCAGCAACTGGAGATCATGTTAAATAGCAAACGTTTTTTCTAGCGACCAGAGACTGATGCCGATGATCGAAGATTTCGTTGAATACCAAAAGTATTATGATAGGCCACAAAAGGTATTCTGCTAGAATACTAGATTAACATGTCGTACTCTACCAAAATACCTTTTTGGTTGGTATGCGTATATTTTTTAAAAAATACATTAGATTGACATTTGTCTTTTCTTATAACAATATTAAAATCCTGAAGCCATTACAAAAAAAAAAAAAAAAAAAAAAAAAAAACATTGAAATTGTGCGCTCTTTTCGGAGCTTTCCTAAAAATCACAAGATAATTATTAGTTTAAAATTTATAAAATAAACCTTTTTTATTATATTATAAATAGAAAAAAAAAAAAAAAAAAGGTCAAGAAACCAACTTTAGTTTTAGCTTTTAAATACCAATTTGTGTTGTCTGTGAGTTGTTGTTATTTTATTATATCAGTGTTTAGAAGATTATAACATCAATTAATTATGTGCACATGCACACACACATATATATTGTTGAAAGAGTAGCCCAAGAGGCACCAACTCTATTCCCAACTTTTCAGTACTAACTTATATGTCATATTTTCATTGATAGATGTAATTAATTGATATGACAATACTTTAAACCGTTATCAATAAATGAACAACACCTCATGTCATATAGGTTGATATCCAAAAGTTAAAATTAACATTTGTGTCCTTAGCATTTTTCCTATTAAAAATATTTTAATTAACAATATGAAAGTTGATATTTAGAAATTAATATTAAAATTGGTTTGTCTAATGTTACTTATAAAATAAAACGTAAATATAATTTATTTATTTTGGTACATATAATTTATTGATCCAGGGCAAAAGCCTTAATAAACCGTACGTTGTATAAGGGACACCATCATTATGACAACAATTTTTTCCAAAACACAAAGAAAACAAGTTTCTCATTCTTCAATTAATGATGAAGATTATTTCACAGCAATAAAGCTATATAATAAACAGAAGATTAATTGATTTGCTTCATGTTGAAGAAAAAATAACGGAACTGTAAGCTGTTTTGGAATTAATTATAATTAAGTTTTTTTTTGTGCTTAAATTAAGCTTTTTTGGTTTTAACTAATCTTTTATGTATGCTATTTCACTTCTTGAAAGAAAAAGGCTTCGAGCAAAAACTTCCTCCTGTTAAGATCATAGATGATGAGACCATCACGTATGAAAAGACGACAACCGCATTGAGGAGAGCTGTCACTACGTTTCAGCGTGGCAGGCTAGTGATGGTCATAGGCGTGCTGAAAAAAACAGGCCCATTGTTCTTCCTTCCTCGATTGGTGGGATTTTTTTTTTTTTTTATAGAATATTTTAGGTCATACTTAAATACAACAATGTCATTGGGGGGTTTTTTTTTTTTATGACAAAGATCCCTAAATTTTTTAAAGGGAGAAAGAAGTAGATGTTAATTTTCAGAAAATAGTTAAATAATTATCATATTTTTAAAATATTTAGAGTAAATAGTAATGAACAATAAATTTATCAGTAAAATGATTTATTTAGACAATGTAAATATGTTATTTATCTAGCAAATTTAATATTTATCTTAGTAATTTTTTAATTACCTAATAAATTTGTTATTTATTTTGAATATTTTAAAACATTACTATTTACTTTAATTATTTTTGTAAAAATGTTATTTACTATAATTTCTCTTTTTCAATTAGACAATTTACTTTCTAAACTTTTTTTCCTTGAGAATCAACCCCCTAAAACTTACTATTTTCAACACAATCAACCCTTATTGCTCACATAGGTTAAGATTAGGATGGGTTTTTCCACATAATTCTTGCACATGATTAACTAAGAAGGGCACTACTGGTTGTTTTTATTTATTTCAATAGAGATTTATCTACAAACGTGAACCTAATTTAATTATAACTCAAATTTAAATCCAAATTTAAATAAGGAAATTAACTCAAACTATCCACCAATACCCTTCTTGAGTTGTCACGTGCAAACAACCGTCCAAGTTTAATAGACATGAGCAAAAAGTACTGAACGTGCAAGATAATTTAAGTTTAGAGAGTTGATTGCCAAGAAAAAGTTCAAGAACAAGGACTAAGGTGCCAAATGCAAAAAGTTCATGGGCGTGTTCATACACCCCCAAATATGTACAAATAAAAAACTATACTGCAACTGATTATGTAGACAACTGATCAACATTTCATTTTTTTTTTTAATTTTATTTGACCTAGTAGCTTTAAATTTACTAAATGACACAAACTATGCAATATTTTTGTTTAGGTCATTTGTCTATACATTACTGGACACTTAATACCATATGTCCTATAGAGCAACACAGGGAAATTATTTGCTACATGTTCAATCATCACGTGCATTTAATTTGTTTCTCCCTATGAAGATAGTAATCTAATATTAATGGAGTAAAAACTATTTGTTTCGCAATTCTCCTGAAAAAAAATGATGTGAATCCCGTCAAAAATAACGAGACCTAAAAACAAAAAAAGAAACCAAGAACGTTCTACGATCAGGTTTGGATAGGAGACCTCAACGCGTTGCTTTAACAAAAACAAGAACCTTAGTATATTTGACCTCAACCCATTGTTTAATATGAAACAAGAACCTTGGTATAAGGAAGATGTCACAAACGGTGGTGGAAATCTATTTAATAAGTCGACAGTACTGAACACCACAGAAAATTTCGATAAGTTTGAATAGTTTGTCAAAGAACCAAAGAGAAAATACTCTCATATTTATAAAGACATACTTATCTTCTTTCTTCTCCATAGGCATCTATTTATAGGTTGAATTATTACAAAGAAAGTTCTTAAAATAACTTAATTACATGTCATCTTAATTATGGCTAAAATCTAGTAATAATAGCTCTTACTTGCCTAAAATAGGAAAAGGGAAACACTATGAAAATTAATTGCCTGTACATGTCAAAAAATAGAAAAGGAAGGTTGACAAATGAGCAAACAAAATAAATGATGAATGATGGCTGAATATTCAATAATAATAAAAAAGGAAACCGAATATTTTGAGTTTTTCTTTCTTGATTCACACGCCTATTGCATGGATTTGTATGGCTAATTTTCTTGATTCAAATTGACATAGCTTGACGATATGGACCAATCTTTGTCATCCTTCATTAATGAGCACGCCCAAATCCTCTTGCTAAAACTTCCAGATTAAATTGTAGAGTTTGATTTGCATCAAAAAGTATGCATTTTCAATTTTAGCAATTGTTGACATTCAATTTGTACTCTTTAGAATGAAGATGGCGGTTGGGGACTTCACATAGTTGGCCCTAACACCATGTTTCGCACGACTTTAAACTACATTCGTATGCGAATACTCAGAAGGACCTGATATGGTGGTCAAGACGATTCATGCACAAAAGCAAGAAACAAATTTTAATTATGGCGGTGTAACGCATTTACCATCGTGGTGAAAGATAGGCTTTCGGTAATTTCACTTCTCTTAAAAATTTAGACGTTATGATGAAATAATCTCTGAATAATCTCTCCTAAACCGTAGAGCCACCTGCCCAACCCGGCTAGGTGATTCACAATTTTCATTCAATTAAAACCAGTTGACAGTGATTTAAAAAAAAAAATTTGTTACCGATGGAATTGATTATCAACTTAAGCAATCAATTCCGCAAAGCCAATAACATTTACTTAATATAAAATCTAGTGTTGTTTAATTTTCTTTAAATTGTGATGGTTGGAAAATGTTTAAAACCAACTCCCAACAAAACGTTAACGTAATTTTATGCTTTCCATAACAGAGTAAGAATGACGGTTTAGCAGTATGAGAGCCAGCAATAGCACTAAAGTGGTTAGAAGTAGAGATTTCTAATATCTTGATTCTTTAGTTGTTATTTACTTGCATTATTTGAGTAAGTTCTCTTGAACCACCCATGATCAAAGTGTACTAATTAAAAATCTTTCATCGTGGGCTAAACTGAGGTACTTAATCCCAGCCATTGAATTCTGTGTGGACATTATATGGCTGAACATGAATTATATAGAATGCACTTCTGCAGCAATCCAAGCTTTGGTTTTGTTTAAGAAACTAGTCGGGCACAGGCGAAGGGAAATTGAAGATTTTATAGCAAAAGCTATCCGGTTCCTGGAAGACGAACAAATGCCTGATGGCTCATGGTACATGATTCTATTTTATTACTAGTATTACGTCTAAGGACATATATATTTATTCAATACATTTTAAGAAATCAAGTTATTAATAAGCAAACAGTATTTAACATATATATGTGGCATAGGTATGGATACTGGGGAGTTTGCTTCACATATAGTAGTACGTTTCTTGCTCTGAGAGGACTAGCCGCTGCTGGCATGAATTACAATGATAGTTCGACTATACGGAAAGCATTTGATTTTTTACTCAAAACACAAAGGGATGATGGCGGCTGGGGTGAAAGTTTTCTTTCATGCGCAAACAAGGTAACAATATAAATATAAGTGATATTAGCTACTTTATTCTCTAGGTGTCTTTTGAAAAACCATAATTGTAATAGCCGCCCTTTTTGCTGATTCATGATTTCCTTGTTAAGGAATATGAATATTTATATAAAATGTCTTATTTGATTTTATCGGATTAGATTTGAGTTCTTATAGCCTTATACGACTCAATATTAATTTGTTTAGTTAAGCAGTAGGCCTTTTAAAGAAAAAGGCAGAACAATAATTCATGACTTTATTCCGGTCAACGTTTGACCAGAATGACTCAAGGTATGATTATGACAGTACTGCATATAGCAACCAGTATGAAAATTATACTGCAAAAAACCGTCATCAGATATGGAAATGTAAGAATAACGTACGAGACCACTTTAGAAAAATTAAGCACAATATTTAGGATAATAAGGACTAAATGGCTTCAAGTCCTAAGAAAAACCCACACGCAGTCTAGTTAAGTGCAGATAAATTCTGGACTGCAGTCCAATATAACTGTACTGTTATTAGTTGAAAATAGTATTAGCACTAACTGAGTTATGGAGAAAATGGAATACATATTAAGGAGATAAATTATGGTGTGAATGTATGCTTAGTAGGTATTTGTTATATGTCCCCACATGCTTAAGAAGAAGCATGGTATACATGAAGGATGGAAATGAGATTGTATGATGAGTTAGGAATGTGAAATCAAACTAAAACCCTTAGTGGGCAAAGGAACACCACACGGGTTGCATGGTTAGAATCAAATGCATGTCGATGAAATGCTATGTAATACTCTGTATGTTTGACGTAGGCTCACAGTTGTGACCGTTTGAGGTAGGGTGTGCGTAATTTTATGTAAAAATCAACTAAATGCAAAACTGTCAATTTTCGGGTAAAACTGGACAGTGATTTGGAATGTCAATTTTGAGGCCTTTAGAGGCCAAATTTGAGAAAAATCAAAACTACAAAATTGTAGAGAATCGAAAATCCTAGGGGGCCTATGGACGGTTTTTAAAAATAAGACTCCAAAGGTCTCTGTTTTTATCAAAATCTGAGACTGATCTGATCAGGCTAGTGTGCATGGCCAGGAAGACTCAAAAAGGAAAAATGATAGGATAAAGGCAGAAATGGTTGAGTTAAAACATGAAAGTTGTATGGTCTTTCGAGATCTACAACTTTTATGAAGAAAACATTTTCAAATTCCAAACGGATTTCAAGATAAAACTGGATTCTAAAAAACTGAGCAGGAAACAGGCAATTCCTGCATAAGATTTTCAAAACAGTACATAAGCAGGCAATTTCTGTACATGCACTAATCACCAAACTTATGGACTAGTTTTCAAAGACAGTTTTCAGAATTTTACACCATGTTCAAAGAAGATTTCAGTTTACAAAAGACTTAAAAATTAGACATGCCTTATTAAGAAAAGAGAAAAACAAATACTTGGGCCAAAATTATTTTGAAAATATATTTACAAGTAATGACCGTTAATAATCGGATAGGATACCCAAGCTAATTGGTTGGACCTAACCCATGGTTATCAATGATAACCTAATGGGATATTACTTTAAAAGTAATTGGGTCTTGGTAACCCAATAGGGTATTACTGTAAAGAGTAATTGGGCCTTGTATCCCAGGTTACAGTAAGTAATCAAACAAGATACTGTTTGATTATAATTGGGTCATGTGCCTTAGGATTACATTTAGTAACCAAATAAGATATCATTATAGTATGTGAGGGACATGTAACTAGGGTTACTGGTGAATGCTGGTTAAGGATACCAGCATTGAATGTAATGATTTATGGTAAGATAAGATGATACTTATCTTACGTCCTTTTTGAAAACAGGGAAGTAACCTGTTGTTGCAACCTGATTGGAGCAACAAAATTCATGGCGTAATCTATAAGTACAACTCCGTCTACAGTATAGATGAAAAATGTTTTTACTGCTTGTATGTTTTCAAGCTCATGCATATATGTTGAAGTGCATATGATCTATGCTTTATTATTGTGGCATCATGAAGCATGCGCACTAATGATAAATCACTTGGTAAGAATGACAACCCAGTTTCAAGTAAGAAACTGTTTTAAAATACTGTTTTCGAGAAGAAAACTATTTTCAAGGAATTATTTTCTAGAAGAAAACTATTTTTAAGAAATTATTTTCAAGAATAAGTTAAGGAAAAATTTTCAAGTATGATGGCAAGCAAGTTACCTTGTGTCGTACCGACCCGCTCTAGGTCGAGTTTGATCCATGGTTTGAGTTGGATTGAACTGGCCACCCCAACCACTCCATGGCTGCATGCCACGGTATGTACACTCATGTTATGTAAGGGGCCCAAAAAGATACTAACATAAGGAAGCATAAAGGATTTGATAAGAAAGCATAAATGGATCATACATATCTTTGTAAGATTGTTTTGCAGATAATAAGTTATACTTGCTGAGCGAAAGCTCATTGCTTACGTTTATACTGTAGGTAAATAACCTATCAGTAATGTGTGATATAAGACTATAGAGATGGCGCTGTGGACTGTGAAATTTGGGATGGACACCGCCACGCGTTTTAAAAATTTATTATGTTATGTGATGTGAGTTTGAGGGTATCTAATAATTAGTATGAGTTACGAGATATGTTATAAAGATCTGAACCACATTCCTTAATTAAGTATATATTTGAATATATACATATAAGTATAAGGTTTGAAAAAAAATTTTGTACTTTTTCATGAATGTGTAAGATAAGTATTTAATAAAGTAAGTAGGGTAACAGCCCTACGTAGGTGGGGTGTTACAATTGGCAATACAGATTACTCTTTTTGCTGGGGAATAGGAAGTGTAGTCGCAAGGTCGAAGTATGTGTTGAAAGCCCAGTTCGACTTAATCCAATCTTCCGTGTGTAAAGTGGTAGCGAAAGATAGGATTGCTTGAATCATGAGTCTTACATACCGTGTCACGATCACCTCATCATACATGTTAAAGACATAAAATGATAATAATTTTAAATCTGACTTCACATTTAGTTTAGAGTTCGAATTCTGTCATATCTATAAGTATTTTATTCATCCAAAAAGTTTCTTTAAGTAGCTAGCTCCTAAAAGACTAAATCAATATATTATGCTTTTGCATTCTATTATGCAGGAATATATACCTCTTGCAGGAAATCGCTCAAATGTAGTACAAATCGCATGGGTGAAATGGGTCTTTTACATGCTGCACAAGCAGACAGAGAGATTCAGGTCCTCTTCATTGTGCAGCCAAATTGAATATTTAATTCTTAAATGGACACTGGTGATTTTCCACAAGAGGTTAAATATCTTAAAATTATAGTCTCATTTAACAAAAATTTTTAAAAAAATTGAAGTTGAATCACATGTCCTATATTCCAACGGATTGATTATGGCAGGAAATAACAGGATATTTCGTGAACACCTTAATGCTACACTATCCATTAAAAGAAGCATCACACACTTTGTGCTCTTGCAGAATATCGTAATCAGGTTCCACTACCATCAAAAGCCTAAGTCGTGTTTACAATATAATAGTATGTTTCTTTTCCATAATATATGTTAGTCCTTGTTAAAGAATTAGCAATTGATTTTTGCTTTCATGCTTCTATTAATGTTGCCAGTTGTCACATATCAAATAAATTGTTGTGCCTTTAAACTTTTCAAAGTACAACAACTTTATGAATTTTATTTGCACAAAACACAATTCTTAATGTTTTACGTGTAAATCTTCTAGGTACATTTATGCACTTTCCTTTCCTTTTTTTTCCTCTCCCCTCGTCTATGCGTCTTGTTCTTATATATGCAAAGGATATTGGACCTAGAGCCTAAAATACAAAAGAAGTATTTACACAAAATAGCCATTTTTACTAACCTCTTTTAAAATATAAACACTTTTTAATTTATTTGTAAAATTGAACAAAATTTAAATTTCAATCATTATTTGTTCCCTGTTTACCCTTATTGCCTTTTTAGGAAGGAATGGACATCTCTTTGAATTAAGTAACAATAATTTTGGAAATTGTATTATTAATTTATTTTAAATATTAATTTCAAATTAATTATTTAGTTTAGACTACTTCTATGGGAGGAAATTTCTCTTAAATATGTGACTATAAGTTATTATTATTATTTTTTTAATAAAGTTTAGTTTTTTTGGACATTTACACTATTTATTTTTTAGTTTAATATTTTAAAAGGAAACTTTTCTTTTTCTTTTTTGTTGCCTTCATTAGTTTCATCCCTTGTTAGTTTTATTACTATTATTATTATTATTATTATTATTATTATTATTATTATTATTATTATTATTATGTTTGACGTTGTGGTCATTACAATATTGACTCTCTGATTTTAATGATTATCCGTTGTCATATGTGATAATTATACTATATGAACGTTATTATTATATTACATACTCTTAATCAATAGCAATATGACCATTCTCTATATGATAATGACCGTATCATTTATAAAAGAACTCCAAAATAGCATCTTCTAGGATTTATCATTTTTCGGATCACTTCCTTGTTGACCAGGTCATTGAGGGGGAAAAATACATATTCATAAAACATAATATTATAATATATTGACCTCATCAATGTAATATAGACAGCAAATATAAAAAATTAATAACAAACGAGAACATATCTTCATAAAAAAATTTAATATGTAATCCATAAACAAGTTTGGATTAAAATTCAGGAATATAAAGGGAGTGTTTTTAAAAATTTTTAAGTTTCTACTTTGGTTATTTTTTTTATGAACAAAATCTACCTTTTTTTTTTGTTTCTTAAATTAGATTTAAGGTATTTTTGTCATCACGACATGATCATTTTTATATTTTGTTCAATTTTACAAATAAGTTTGTTTGTATATATTTTTTAAAAGCATGGTGCTATATAATTTGACTATATATGTAAATAGTCCAATAAAAAAAAGGGGAAAGCACTTGAATAATATAAGTTTAAAGACCATTGCATCAACATGACACAAAAAACTAATATTAGATTAACATAACACAACATTGAACTAAAGTTAACTAAAATTTGTGTCATGTTGATTAAGAATAAGAAATATGTGTCATGTTGGTCAATAGATAAAAAAAAAATGTGGTTGTTTAAGTAATTCCTCATTAAAAAAAAAAAAGCGGACAGACTTTTTAAAATTTTTCTAAAACGCTCAGAATCCGACTCATATTATCGTATATAAACTCCACATCACCCTAGTAAATACATTTTGATAATTATGTATACTGACTTCATCTTCTATCTGCCACAAACATCCTCACTGTATATGATTAACCTTCTCTACATTCTTATCTTCCTAGCAATTTTTCTTCCTTAGAGTCGATCGGTCTGTAGGAGTACAATTGAAACTTCTTGGATATCAGTTCTCCCTCCAATATTTATTGGTTATTATTGATTCCTTATCTCTAAAGATGTGTGACACTCTGGGCTTAACTTAACGGTAACAAAAATCAAGACGTCAAAGATAAGAAAAAGATATGATATGTTTAAGTACTACTATATAACGTTTCATTTAGTGATATTGCAAGTGACAACGACGAGAGACTTGATGTACTATTGAAGGTTCATGTCATTACATGATTGCATGTTGTACATGCTATGTATATATTTAGATATGCTCTAAGTAATTGCACATGAAAAATTCCACGCCTGTACTTTTCAAGTCAGTTTCTCTTCTCATATGATGTTACATTTAAATGCAATTTAAGTTGATTAGGAAACCATCCTTATCAAACAACAAATCATTTAACGAAGCTATCTTTTTAACACCATTTGAATCACTCATCTCAATATCAGTGTATAAAGTTATATTGCCCAAATACCACGAGAGATCAGGCAACCACAGTTTTTCAATTTATTATTAAAAAATATATATATAGTGAGCCAGAGTCCGGGTTGGGAAGCCAAGACCGCAGCTCCTGGTGCTTACTGAAAAAAAAAAATGGAAAAAAGATCCCAAATCCACCAAATTTAACCTAGTTCTGACCCTTAGCCTATTTTAGATTCTTGGATGACCTTCACACATTAAATCCTAGCCCTTGAATGTCTAGAAACTTTATATATAAAGGTCACACTAAGAGAATTAGGCCTAAATCAGAAATCTTTGCTGAAAAAATATCGTTCTTTTTCTCTCACCTCTCATAAACGCCTACCAATAAAAGAGAAGGAGAATTTGAAACATAGCCAACAAAATTTGGTAGCAAATGACATTAGCTGGAAAAATTTTAGCTTCTCACCAACATTTTTGCTACCAAAAACTAAAGGTGATATTTTGCTACCAACACTTTGTGGTAGAAATTTATAATCTGCTTTTAATAGTTGGTAGCAAAAAATATGTTTTTTTACTAACATTTTTGCTACCAAAAAACTAAAGGTGATATTTCGCTACCAACACTTTGTGGTAGAAATTTATAATCTGCTTTTAAAAGTTGGTAGCAAAAAAATATGTTTTTTTACTATGAAACAAAATTTGTTAGCAAATGACATTAGCGGAACAAAATTTTAGGTTCCCGCCAATATTTTTGCTACCAAAATATGATATTTAGCTACCAAAACTTGGTGGCCAAACTGTAACCTTGTGTTACCAAATATTGTATTGGTAGCAAAATATTTTCGACAGGAACCAAATTTCAATTCACATCATGTTATATGTTACGAAATTGTATTTGATAGTGGATTGTATTATTTTTGTTATCAAATTTGATGACCAAATGTTTGTAACTTTCACCTAGCAAAATTTGATAATGGAAAGTCTATTTTCTGCTACCAAATTTATTTTGATACCAAAAAGTTTGGTCTCTTAAAGTGAAGATTATCGATTTTATGATAAATTCTTGGATATGGATGGTTCTTGCTGAACATATTATTGTGTAGTAAATCTATATATAGGGTTTATGATTTAGGATGTCATGTGGATTGATTGTTCGTGAAACTATGAAGATAGAATTGATTGAATTATTTTTTTGGGCTCTAGCTAGGAATTTGTAGAAGAATGAAACTTGGGGTTTGAATGGTTATTTATGAATTTGATCGAGTAACCTCTTATGTGTTAGATGTATATATTGTCCACGTGGAATTACGTTGGAATTTTTAGATGAGTATGCTTAAGGTTTTTCATGAATTTTATGTATTTATATGTGGCTTTTATGGAAACATGCTAAAGATTACTTTCTTGATTTTCTTAAATCCATAGATACGGTTGTCCAAATTTCAAAATTTAAGGTCTGACTTTTTTCGCTAGAAATTTAATGTCTGACTTATAAGCATGTTTTGGGCGGTCAAACGAAGTAAGAAACTGGTTCATGTGGAGGATATCCGCCATGGCTCCGAGAAATCATCGCCGGCCACCAACCTCCGCTACAATCTCCGATCAGACAGTTCCAGAGCTGTTGTCGTCCTTGCGAGCGGTACTTGTTCATGTGAAGGAGATACTGTCGTGGTTGCAATCCGGGGACATCTCCAATCATGGCTGATTTTTTTTCCCAGATTACGTAATTTTATTTAAAGGAAAAAAAAATATCTCAAGGTGGAATTTCTTCTGGTGTTTGTGAAACTTAATGAATTTTTGTGACATTTTCATTTTAGTTTTATGTGTTTGTGGTGTTTACTGAATTTTGTTATTTTTATGAATACATGATAAAATCTGAAAAAGTAGATGGATTTGAAGTGATTTTATGGAATTTTGATTATTTTTTGTTCAATTTTTTTCGTGTTTCTATGATAAAATATTAAGTTTTTAAACATGTTCAGACGATAGAACTTGAAAAATCCGACGTAATCGGAAGTTTATGGCCGGCAAACTGGTTATCATTTGGTGGCCAACAGATAACTCACAGGCGTTAGTGATTACCGATCAGAAACCTAATGGCAGTCGGTAACCAACTGGTTACCTGCTGATAGTGGTGGTTATCGATGGGAAACGAACAGCTTACTCGCCATTGGTGATGGTTGCTGATCAGTAATCGACTGTTAACCCGCCGACGGTCAGTAATTAACTAGTTACCAAATGGTAACCAACTAGTTACCAAATGGTAACCAACTAGTTACCGTTTGACGACTAGTTGGTTATCATTTGGTACCCATCTGGTAACCCTCCGATGCTGGTGGTTATCGAGTGGTAACCAATTTATTACAATTTGGTAACTTAACTGGTTACTCGTCGGTGGCGGTGGTTACAGATCGGAGAACAATTGGTTATCACTGACGGTCGGTAACAAACTGATTAGTCACCGGAGACGATGGTTACCTATACGAAACATTGCCTGCGGTTTGTAACCAACTGGTTTCCAAGTCGTTACCATCGGCAGCGGCAGTTACAGTTACTTATCGAAAACACCTTGTCTGTTGGTAACCGATTGGTTACCATTTGATAACCCAGATGAATACCAAGTAATAATTATAGTTTATAGTTTAAATAAATATTTATGATGTTATCTATGACATTTTTTTGCAAGAATTTTGTTTTTTTTTTGTGGAAAAAATCAATCCAAACCTTGATTTTGTGACATTTATCAAAAGTACTGATAAGTTATCCACATTAAAAATAAAAATAAAAATAACAATAGGAGCAAGGCTGAAGAGCGAGTATTACATTGTGTACTGGCAAAGTAACAATGGAAGATTTAACACGAAAAATAAAAGTTTAAGAGGATTAAAACAATATGGATCAATATATAAGAATCAAACCACACATTAAAAAAAAAAAAAAAAAGTAAGTATCAGAGTCTCACTTATTTAAAAATAAAATTCATGGATATTTTTTTTCAAAAAAAATAAAGAGTTTAAAACCTAAAGAGAATAAGGGCTCATTTGAAGGGATAACTGGATATGATGTTTTAAAGGTTGAGTTAGAAATACGTGTTTGGAAGGAAATTTTTGAAAAAATTAAATAGATTTTATCTTATTTATCTTATCGTTATGAATATTTTAATATGAAAATTATCGTATTCTAATTTAAAATGAAAAAATTATAAATTTTTAAATTATAAGTATTTAAAAAATTTTAAAAAAATTTAATATAAAATTAAGATTTTAAAATTCAAATAAAATTTTGTAACGAATTAAACAGTCCCAAGTCATCTTTATCTTTACCCTTATTTAAAAGGGCGAATACTTGTTTTTCGTTCACTTCGGCTCCACGGGTCTCTTCCTCGCTATTGCTTTTTTCTCCTCCTCTTTCTTTTTCCGACCGTCTGGTCCTTTTTTTTTGTTTTTTTTTTTTTGTTTTTTTTTTTTTTGTTTCTTTTGTTTTTTTTGTTTCCTGCACTCTTTCTTTATTTCTCTCCATTCTCCAACCTCCTCTCCCTTCTTCACGATAAACCTCAAAAGTTTTGGTTGATATCTCTTCATCTTCAACGTTTCGCCTATCTCCATTTCCTTGCACTGTCGTCAATAATGAGCATATAATAGTGACTAATGGTTGTAATTGTCTTTTGTAACAGCTCTTGTAACAGATTCCATTAGGATAAGTCTCTAAGCTTGTTTGTTATAACATAATCTGTTATTCTTGGTTTAATTAACACTCATGTAAGCATTATAAGCCTTATATATAGTCTTCGCTCATACTGATTTTGGTTGAGCATTCCAGATCAATTATATTCTCTTTTTCTTTTTCCCTTTCTCTTTCTTTCCTTTCTTGTTCTTCTCTGTTCAGTTCTTTTCCTATCTTGGTATCAGATCCACGGACTAACGTCAATGGCGTCGTCTTCGACTTCTGGGTCTGGTTCTTCATCTGCTCCAATGGTGAACAATGTTGTTCCGTTCTCTGCTACTCTGATTCCACTAGCTCTTGAGCTAGATCGGGATAATTTCTTCATATGGCAATCTCAAGTGCTGCCTGCGATTCGCGCCCACGATTTGGAAGGATTTCTCACAGGATCTCGTCTGCATCCTCAATAGCTTGTTCCTGTTCAAGCTGGTGAAGGTAGCTTTGCTTCTGGTGCTGGATCTTCAATGGCGTCTTCTCAGATGCATTATCGAGTTAATCCGGAGTTTGTTGCGTGGATGAGAACCGATCAGGCTCTCATGGCGTGGTTGCTGGCGTCAATTTTTCAATCCATGCTTGGTCGTGTGGTTTGCTGTACCACTTCGGATCATATCTGGATCACGCTTGAACAGCTCTTCACTGGAAGCTCACGAGCTAGGGTTTTGCAGCTTTGTTTTCAACTTCAATTGATCAATAAAGGATCAATGAGTATCAATGACTACATTCTGAAGATGAGACGTGTTGCTGATAATCTCAATGCTGCTGGTCAGATTATCTCAGATGAAGATCTAATTCTGTATATTCTTGGAGGTCTTGGATCTGAATATGATCTGGTTGTAGTGAATCTCACTACTCTCTAAGATTCTGTTTCACTATGTGAAGTGCAATTCTTACTTCAGAGCTTTGAAATGAGAATTGAGGTTCTCGTTACTTCTGCGATGGTTGATTTCTCTAATGCCTCTGCCAACATGGTTGTTACCAACAAAAACCTTACAAGAATGGTGGTCAAGGCTCAAACAATGCCTCACGACAGCAGTCTCAGTTCAATCGTGGTGGTAATTCTCAGAGAGGTGGAAGTGGAGGCCGTGGACGTGGTGGTCAGGGCAATCTTTGGCCAATCTATCAAATTTGTGGTAAGATTGGTCATTTAGCTCCTCGATGCTACTCACGATTTGATTATAACTTTCAAGGTCCTAGTTCAACAAATCCATCCAATCAAGCTCGTCAGGCATTTGTTGCAACGCTAACAACTGTCAATGATCCCTCCGGGTATGTCGACAGTGGTGCTACAGATCATGTTACAGTAGATCTGGACAACTTGAGCTTGAGGACTGATTACAAAGGCAAAGAGAAAATGACTGTTGGTAATGGCAGTTCTTTGTCAATTTCTCACATTGAATCTTCTATTTTTCATAAATCCTCTCGTCCACTTTATCTTAACAACATTCTTCATGTTCCTCAAATAACTAAGAATCTCATTAGTGTTTCTAAGTTCACTAGAGATAGCAATGTTGTTTTTGAGTTTTTCTCTGATTATCTCTTGATTAAGGACAAGACTACGAGGCAGGTTCTTCTCAAATGGATGCTTAAAGATGGACTGATGCGAATAAGATTGCACATCCAAGCGTATATGACGGGGAAGTAACAAGCGGGATTGGGGGAACTCAGGGGCAGCGGCCACGTGATCCATTAGGCTTGCCAAGTGGACCAATTACGAGACTTAGAGCCAAACGATTTAAAGAAGCATTGAATGGGCTGATTCAAGAAGTGTGCACTCAAGTAAATTCGTGGAAGCCCATTGAGCTTGGACCATGTTATCATCAGAAGAGCATCACCATGATTAGAGTTCTAGAAGATCCTGATCAAAATCAAGCTTAATTTTCAGCATGGCTACTTTCCGTTTTTAGTGTGTTAGGTCTGAGTTTGCTTGGATACAAATTTATTTATTTCTTTCCTTATTTAGGCGTCACTTTGGTGTAATGGCTGATAATAAAGCCAAATTTGAAACATAATATTTCCTTTCACGTTTTATGCATTAAATAGGAAGAGTATGTCAGTTTTCCTAATTTGTTTTTATTTCTTTTGGAATAAATCCGAATTTATTAGAACATAATTTAGGAAAAGGAAAACCTAATTGTATTCAGCAGCCTATAAAAAGGTCTGCTTTGGAAGCTAAGGCACTTTTTGGAGAATTCAGAAAAAAGTGAGAATTTGTGTGTTCTTGCATTCTTGAAAAGACTTTTGAACTTATCAAGTTATTCTTGTGGCGTTCAACAGCCAAACTTATCATCTAGGTTCTTGAGAGTCTTGGTGTGGCGTTTGACAATATCCGAAGTCTTGGTTCTTATTTCGCTAGGTAACGGGTCAAGGCTCAAACAAGCTTGCGTTTGGAAGGTCTTCGGGGTTTGAATCAACATTTGGTGTCGGGTTTCGTTGTTTCATCGGCGAGGTTCATATCAGTTGGTATCAGAGCTTAGGCTCCAAGGCAAGTTTGAAAATTATCCTTTGATTGTTTTTCAGTGTTCTTCTTCTGTTTTGATTTAAAAAAAAAAAAAAAAAAAAAAAAAAAAAAAAAAAAAACGTTAAAAAAAACGTTAAAAAAAAAAAGGTTATTGTTCAAAAAAAAAATTCCGAAAATCAGCGTCTGACTAGGTTATTTCTTATTACTGCTGGGGAATTAAGAAGCACAAAAAAAAAATTGCAGAAAAAAAAAAGGTGTCTGACTAGGGTTGTCTCTTGTTTCTGCTGGAGTACTCATTTGGATTAGCACTCATTTGCTTCGATTCAGACCATTTGTCGGTTAAAAAAAAAATCCGAATTATCAACAAGTATCATAATTCATTACTGTAATTCGTTTGGTTTGACCTAGCATCAAATACCTTAGAACCATCTCTGTTATTTTTAATCGTTCCACCAGTTCTTTGGAATTACCGATTGAATCTTTGATTGTTTTGGTTTTTCTCTCATCGAATTGCTGCTTGAATCCTGATTATTCTTTCATCGAAAACAAGAAGGCACAACGAGTGAAAAATGCAAGAGTGGAGAGAACATAAGAGGTTAAAAGCCAATTGAGTGACAACACGAGAGTCACAAATCATTCTTGAGTGAAACACGTGATGAGGGCTTGAGAGGATCCTAACCTCATTTTGCAGTTCTAAAAATGTCTCGCAATCAAGAAGAAAACTCAGCCGAAGAGGCACAACAACCAACAATTCCGAACCTACAAGTACAGGCCTTGTTAGGGAGATGAGACGGATGATGAGGACTGAATTAGAACAAATTCATGAGAGAATGGATAGTTGGAAGAAGAGTCAACTCGGAGCGGCGAAATGCGCCTGTTAGACAACCATATAGCGAGTGCAACAAGGAGTGCAATGGAGATATTGACGATGAAGAGGAGATGGAGGAGTTAGAAGAACCACCCATGAATCAGGGCAGGCATGGGCGTGGTTATGGGTTTAGAGAAGCTAGGAATCGGGTAGATAATCACTTGGGTAGTATTAAGATGAAGATTCCGTCTTTCCAAGGAAAATCAGATCCCGACACATACCTTGAGTGGAAGAAGAAAATGGAGTTTGTGTTTGACTGCCACAACTACTCTGAAATCAAGAAGGTAAAACTAGCTGTGGTTGAATTTGCAGATTATGCTATTACTTGGTGGGATCAACTTGTTTTGAACAGGAGACGGCATGGAGAACGACCAATAGAGACGTGGGAGGATATGAAAACAGTGATGAGAAAACGATTCGTTCCAACTCATTATTACAGGGAGTTGTATAAGAAGTTGCAAGGCCTTAGGCAAGGGAGTCGGAGTGTAGAGGATTATTATAAGGAGATGGAGGTTGTCATGATCCGAGCTAATGTAGACGAGGATCGAGAGGCTACAATGGCTAGATTTCTAATGGGACTAAACCGAGAGATCCATGATCGGGTTGAGATGCATCACTACGTCGAGTTAGAAGACATAGTACATATGGCCATCAAGGTGGAGCAGCAACTTAAGAGAAGGGGTGGTACGCGTGCAGGTCAACACTCGGGTTCCAACCCTTGGAGACCAAGTACAGCCAGGAAGGAAGAGAAACCACAAATGTCTTCAACTCACAAGTACAAATCCGAGCCAAAGTCTGAAAACCCCAACCAGATTTCTAAAGGTAAAACTGATCTCTCTACTTCTAGAAACCGTGACATTAAGTGTTTCAAGTGTCAAGGCAGGGGTCACATAGCCAGCGAGTGCCCAAATAAAAGGTTGATGGTGATAAATGCTCAAGGAGAGATTGAGACAGAAGATGAACAAGAAGATGAAGTCGATGAAATGCCACCTCTTGAGGATGCTTATGAAGGGCAGTTCGCAGTGGAAGGAGAGTCATTAGTGGCAAGGCGAGCACTTAGTGCACAGTTTAAAGAGGAAGAAACCAACCAGCACGAGAATTTGTTCCATACTCGGTGTTTTGTGAATAACAAGGTTTGCAGCGTTATTATTATGGGGGAAGCTGCACCAACGTGGCTAGCACTGAGTTAGTGGAGAAATTGGCGTTACATACCTTGAAGCATCCACGACCGTACCGGTTACAGTGGCTAAACAATTGCGGGGAAGTCAAGGTAACTAGGCAAGTGATGGTAGCGTTTTCCATTGGCAAGTATGAAGATGAAGTGCTTTGCGACGTGGTACCTATGCACGCATGTCATATTCTATTAGGCCGACCTTGGCAGTACGATCGGCGAGTCACACATGATGGATTCACCAATAGGTACTCCTTCATCATCAAAAAACAGCCCATATCACTTGTTCCATTAACTCCAAAACAAGTTCTTGAAGACCAACTGAAGATGCAAAGAGCAAGTGAAAAGAGAAAAGAAAAAGAGAGAGAGGCCGAGGCTGAGAAGAAAGAAAAAGAAAATAGGGAAAAAGAGAAAGCCAAAAACGAAAAAGAGAGTAAGAGGGAAAAGGAGAGACTTACAGCCTTGTTGAGTGTAGGAGAGCAAAAATACAATTTCATTGCAACAAAAAGTGAGATCAAGAGAGCATTAATTTCACATCAGCCCCTTACAGTACTCATGTACAAGGAGGCCCTTTTGTGTACTAATGATCTTGCCGGTTCATTGCCGAGCAATGTTGAATCTCTTTTGCAGGATTTTGATGATGTCTTTCCCGAGGAGCTGCCTTCCGGCTTACCACCAATTCGAGGAATTGAACATCAAATTGATTTCATACCCGGTGCGACAATTCCAAATCGACCAGCCTATAGAAGTAATCCCGAGGAAACGAAGGAACTTCAACGGCAAGTCCATGAGCTGATGGAAAATGGGTATGTTAGGGAGAGCATGAGTCCTTGTGCGGTTCCAGTTATACTAGTGCCTAAGAAGGATGGAACTTGGAGGATGTGTGTTGATTGCCGAGCCATCAATAACATTACGGTAAAGTATCGACACCCTATTCCTCGATTAGACGATATGCTTGACGAATTGCACGGGTCTTGTGTATTTTCTAAAATTGATCTTAGAAGCGGATATCACCAAATTAGGATGAAAAAGGGGATGAGTGGAAAACTGCATTTAAAACAAAATATGGTTTGTATGAATGGTTGGTTATGCCTTTTGGATTAACTAATGCACCAAGTACCTTCATGAGACTTATGAACCATGTTTTGCGTGCTTTCATTGGCAAATTTGTAGTTGTCTACTTTGACGATATCCTAATTTATAGCAAAAATTTGAGCGATCATGTTGAACACTTAAGACTCGTTTTAGACGTTTTAAGGAGTGAAAGATTATTTGCTAATCTCAAGAAATGCACCTTTTGCACGGATAAGCTTGTGTTTCTTGGATTTGTTGTAAGTCCGAAAGGAATCGAGGTGGACGAGGAAAAGGTGAAGGCAATTCAGGATTGGCCAACACCTACTTCAGTGAACCAGGTAAGGAGCTTTCATGGATTGGCTAGTTTTTACAGGCGTTTTGTTCGAGATTTCAGTAGCATTGCTGCACCGTTGACCGAAGTCATCAAAAAGAATGTCCAGTTTAAGTGGAGAGAGGAGTAAGAGAAGGCATTCAACCTCATAAAAGAAAAATTGACTAATGCACCTTTACTTGTTCTTCCTAACTTTACTAAAACGTTTGAAATTGAGTGTGATGCTTCAGGAATAGGTATTGGAGGCGTACTGATGCAAGAAGGAAGACCGGTTGCATACTTTAGTGAGAAATTGAGTGGGGCAGCCCTAAACTATCCCACTTACGATAAAGAATTATATGCGTTGGTTCGAACTTTAGAGACTTGGCAACACTACCTTTGGCCGAAAGAGTTTGTGATTCATATGGATCATGAATCTTTGAAGCATTTAAAGGGGCAGCACAAGTTGAGCCGTCGCCATGCAAAATGGGTGGAGTTCATCGAGACATTTCCGTATGTGATCAAATACAAGCAAGGTAAAGAAAACGTAGTTGCCGATGCCCTATCTCGCAGGTACACTTTACTTTCAACTCTTGATGTTAAACTGCTAGGATTTGAGTACATTAAGGACCTGTATGCAATGGATTCTGATTTCGGTGATCTGTTTAAAAATTGCACAATGGGGGCGTTTGGGAAGTTTTTTTTGCATGATGGGTTCTTGTTTCGAGAAAATAAATTGTGTGTTCCACATTCATCTTTGCGTGAACTACTCGTTAGGGAAGCTCATGGGGGAGGTTTGATGGGACATTTTGGAGTAGCTAAGACTTTAGGTGTGTTGCATGAGCATTTCTTTTGGCCGCATATGAAACGGGATGTGGAGAGGATCTGTTCGAGATGTGTTACCTGTAAGCAAGCTAAGTCTAGGCAGCAACCGCATGGATTGTACACACCACTTCCTATTCCTAGTGCACCTTGGGTCGATATCTCAATGGATTTTGTTTTGGGATTACCTAGGACTAAGAGGGAGAGAGACTCAGTTTTTGTGGTTGTCGATAGATTCTCTAAGATGGCACACTTTATTGCTTGTCATAAGACCGATGATGCCTCACATATAGCCGATTTGTTTTTCAAGGAGATTGTTAGATTGCATGGCATGCCTAGGACTATCGTTTCTGATCGGGATGCAAAGTTCTTAAGTTACTTTTGGAAGACTTTATGGGGGAAGTTGGGAACTAAGCTTTTGTTTTCCACTACTAGTCACCCACAAACTGATGGTCAAACTGAAGTAGTGAATAGGACTTTGTCGACATTATTGCGTGCTATCATACAAAAGAATTTGAAAACGTGGGAAGATTGTTTGCCGCATGTTGAATTTGCTTATAATCGATGTGTCCATTCAGCAACTAAGTTTTCTCCGTTTGAGATTGTTTATGGATTTAATCCATTGACTCCTTTGGATTTAATTCCTTTGCCTTTGAGTGAACGTGTTAACTTAGATGGCGAGAAGAAAGCTGATTTTGTTAAGCAGATTCATGAGAAAGCAAAGCAACACATAGAACAGCGGACAGAACAATATGTCAAGCAAGCCAACAAGGGACGCAAGAAGGTTATTTTTGAACCGGGGGATTGGGTTTGGCTACACATGAGGAAGGAACGATTCCCAGTGCAACGGCGTTCAAAACTACTGCCGAGGGGTGATGGCCCATTTCAAGTATTGGAACGCATCAATGACAATGCCTACAAGCTTGAATTACCAGGTGAGTATGGAGTTAGTGCGAGCTTTAATGTTTCTGATTTATCTCCTTTTGATGTAGGTGACGATTTGAGGGCAAATCATCGTCAAGAGGGGAGAATGATGCGAATAAGATTGCACATCCAAGCGTATATGACGGGGAAGTAACAAGCGGGATTGGGGGAACTCAGGGGCAGCGGCCACGTGATCCATTAGGCTTGCCAAGTGGACCAATTACGAGACTTAGAGCCAAACGATTTAAAAAAGCATTGAATGGGCTGATTCAAGAAGTGTGCACTCAAGTAAATTCGTGGAAGCCTATTGAGCTTGGACCATGTTATCATCAGAAGAGCATCACCATGATTGGAGTTCTAGAAGATCCTGATCAAAATCAAGCTTAATTTTCAGCATGGCTACTTTCCGTTTTTAGTGTGTTAGGTCTGAGTTTGCTTGGATACAAATTTATTTATTTCTTTCCTTATTTAGGCGTCACTTTGGTGTAATGGCTGATAATAAAGCCAAATTTGACACATAATATTTCCTTTCACGTTTTAGGCATTAAATAGGAAGAGTAGGTCAGTTTTCCTAATTTGTTTTTATTTCTTTTGGAATAAATCCGAATTTATTAGAACATAATTTAGGAAAAGGAAAACCTAATTGTATTCAGCAACCTATAAAAAGGTCTGCTTTGGAAGCTAAGGCACTTTTTGGAGAATTCAGAAAAAAGTGAGAATTTGTGTGTTCTTGCATTCTTGAAAAGACTTTTGAACTTATCAAGTTATTCTTGTGGCGTTCAACAGCCAAACTTATCATCTAGGTTCTTGAGAGTCTTGGTGTGGCGTTTGACAATATCCGAAGTCTTGGTTCTTATTTCGCTAGGTAACGGGTCAAGGCTCAAACAAGCTTGCGTCTGGAAGGTCTTCGGGGTTTGAATCAACATTTGGTGTCGGGTTTCGTTGTTTCATCGGCGAGGTTCATATCATGGACTTTACCAACTGGATGTATCTGAGAATGCTGAGAGCGTTAGTGCTGGCTCCAATCAACAAAGGTGTTTGTCCTCCACTAGTCTTAATAAAGCTGTTCTTAGCTGTTACAATGTTGAAGGTTTTGATAATTATAATATAGCAAGTGTAACACCTTCTGTTGATCTTGTTCATAGTAATAATAGTGTTGAAAATGTTTGGCATAGGAGACTTGGACATCCCTGTACTAAAGTTCTTAATCATGTTTTTCATCAACTTGACCTATCTATAAATAAAATTGATTTTTGTGCCTCTCGTCAATATGGAAAGTCTTATTGTTTGCCTACATCCTTGTCTGATTTTCATGCTAATATGCCTCTGGATGTTGTCTGTTTTGATGTATGGGGACCAGCTCCAATTTTGTCTTTGGAGGGATATAGACATTACGTTAGCTTTGTGGATGATCATTCTCGTTATACTTGGACTTATCCATTAAGAGCCACGTCTGAAGTCTTTACTGCTTTTATGCATTTTAAAGCTCATGTTGAGAGGTTGTTTAATAGAAAACGTAAGTGTTTACAATCTGACTGGGGAGTTGAGTTTAGGTCCTTGTTACCAGTTTTACAAAAACTAGGAATCAGCTTTAGACACCCATGTCCACACACGCATATTCAAAATGGTAGAGTTGAGAGAAGACATAGACATGTGGTTGAGAAGGGACTTACACTACTTGCTCAAGCCTCTATGCCTCTCTCTTTTTCGTGGGAAGCTATTTCCACTGCTGTGTTTCTCATCAATCGGTTACCAACCCCTGTCACCAAAAACAAAAGTCCATTTCAGCTGGTCTCCAACACTCAACCTAATTTTAAGTTCTTAAGAGTGTTTGGAGTGGCTTGTTATCCACATCTCAGGCCCTATAACAAATATAAAATGGATTTCATGTCCTCACTATGTGTTTTCATTGGCTAGAGTTCTGTTCATAAAGGTTACAGATGTCTTTATTCCTCTGGGAGAATCTATATAGCCAGAAATTTCATCTTTGATGAGAAGGTCTTTCCTTTTGCCTCTGGATTTCCTAAGAGGTTCACTATAATTGTATCCGAGTCTTCACACTCAGCTATTATACAGGACTATCTATCTTCTCGTTTTCTCAATTTGAATCATTCTTTTGACTGTGTGAATGGTGCTTCACTTGAGATTAATTCATCTGAGCCTGCTATCTTTGGAAATCATTCTACATAGAGTCTGTCCTCTGTCCTCTCATCCAATGGTGACTCGATCAAAAATAGGCATTTTCAAACCGATAGTGTTGCAGTCCACCACTACTATCTCTAGTGACCTAAGTCTGTTTCTGATGCTCTGGCTGATCCAAACTGGAAAGATGCTATGGCTGTGAAATTTGATGCCTTACAGAGGAATCATACTTGGTCTTTAATTCCAAGTACTCCAGAAATGAACATTGTTGACAAGAAGTGGGTTTTTCGAGTGAAGTCAACTCAAATGGGACTATGCAACATTACATGGATAGACTCATGGCAACAGGTTTTCAACAGAGTCCTGGGTTTGACTACTTTGAAACCTTTAGTCCTGTCAGTAAACCTGCCACTATACGAGTTCTTGGCATCTATGATTTTGAAAGTTTTAATTAAAACAAGTATCACATTGAACAAGCATAGTTAGTTGTTTGAGAGAATATATACCATATATTACATATATAGCCATGATGTTTGATCTTATGCCTTTGTTTTTGTTTTTATTTTTGTTTTTTTGTTTTTGTTTTTGTTTTTTTTGTTTTTTGTTTTTTTTTTAACAGATTTGGGCAGCTTTGCGTTTG
Source organism: Ficus hispida (assembly GCA_025413025.1). NCBI lineage: Eukaryota > Viridiplantae > Streptophyta > Magnoliopsida > Rosales > Moraceae > Ficus > Ficus hispida. The sequence goes on from CM046363.1 coordinate 1,350,866, forward strand.
CTTTCCGAATTCAAAAAAAAAAAAAATACAGCAACATTTCAACCAGGTTAGCATTTCCCAGTCAGGTTTCATGTACTTAGCTTGATTAAGTAATATAACATTTAACAGTGTAGCATATGCTTGATAGGAGTATTCCAAAAAAGAGATAAATGGGAACTGTGTTGAGTTTCTCGATGATCGATACAAGCTAGATCTAATTGTCCCTATGCAATCTTTTATATGCAGGATTTTGAATTTGCCCTTTTCTGACCTTCAAGAGTCTTATCTTTGTGGCTGTTAGACTAATGTGTTAATAAATCTCTTATAGAAACAGTCTTTCTTCCTAGTCATCTACTTCAATGCCTATCTTTTCTTTCTCTGTTTTTATTTGGTATTTGGTTTGAAGGTCGCTGTTGTCTGCTTTCTATTCCCACGTCAACTACGATGCCTCTTGTCTCTTTATCTGCATTTTTTTTCTCTGGTCTATTTCTCTGCTCTTTTATTTCTCTCTCGTCACCTATTATATTATGCCTTTTTTTTCTCGATGGATTTTGTTTGTTTAGTCTCCCTTTGGCTTTTTTCCTGGACGTATTTCCTCATTGCTGGTTCCTACTGTTTCATTGGTCAGAAGAAATCTGTAAAGGAAAACTTCAGATTCTAGCCTTCTCTCCTTGTCCTGGTTTTGGCAAATGGTGCAATTTTTTTCTTCATGCTTCTTGATTCAGGTTTTTATCTTCTTTCGCTTTACATTTTTAGGAAATTTTTATTTGGGTTTGGTGGTTTTGTATTGTTTATCAATTGGTTGTCGAATTTGAGTTTTTTGTTTGTTCAGTCCTTAGTGTAGTTTGGTTTCCTTTTTTTTTTTTTAATTGATTTTGGATGCTTCAATTTAAATTTAGAGTCAACCACTGCTAAATCGTCGTTATTTAATCCATTTTGATGCTTCTTTGGATCAAGTTGGTGTATTTCCCATAAAAAGATATGTATTGAATTTTTTTTCATTGTAGAAGCTCCTATAAGTATCTGACAATGGTGCATATATCTTTTGATTACTGGGTGCTTCTATTTCCATTTGACTTTGTTGTTATCTTTTGATTAATGCATTCTTGGAATGCCATGGTAAGAAAAATAGCTTAATCCCATTATGGGATTTGGATTTGTAATCTATACTTACAATTTTTTTTTTTTATTTTTTTTGCTGGAAGTAATCTAAACTTGCAAATTGAATTGCTAAGATCCCCCATGGAGTTTCCATGGCACGTGGCTTTCACTAGTTCACAAAAAAAAATAATAATAAAAGTAGGAGCAAGGCTGAAAAGCAAGTACTATACCTTGTGTACTCGCAGTCGCAAGTGACAATGTAAGATCTTATTTCCTCCAAAAAAAAAAAAAAATAGGAAAGAAAAGAAGGAAAAAGAGAGAGAGAGAGAGAGAGGAGATTTTTGGGGTTAAAAAAAGTAATAATGGAAGAAAATCGAGTGCTTAAGTCAGAGGTCTCAAAAAGTCTTTCTAGGTACCAAATCTTGTCCATTAATATAGTACACTGCCTCGGCCGGCTTAATAGAGATCATACACTACGTCACCCTCGAAATTCTTTTTAAGGTGCGGTTTAGGATAACATCTCAATCTTCACATGATAAAATGATTTTAAATTGTTAATTTTATATTAAATTTTATCTTTTTTTTATTTTTAAAATATTTAAATTTTAAAAATTCAAAATATTTTTATTTTAAATCGAAATAAGATATTTTTTGTATTAAAATGTTAACAACGACGAAATGAACAAGACAATAAATATTTTATATTATATCATATGGTATATTTAGTAAGTACTATTGAAATACATAATAAGTTTTTAAAACATTAATTAAATTATAACATATTTTTATTTCTTTATTTAAAATATATAATCTATTTCCAATTTTATCATCCACCTAATACCTATCTTTCATTGGATCTCTCCCTCTCTGTCTCATATCTCTCTCTCTCCCCTGATATCATTCTCTCTCGATCCTCTGAGAATGTTCTTCTCTAAAACCAGCAAGGATATCGTCATCGAAGAAGACATCGTCACTAGATTTCTTTCTGGATACATTTTCTCTCTTTTTCTCACTCAAATTTCTCTCTGTCTCTTAAGCATTTTCTCGATCGCATACCCATTGATTTCTTCGTCTCGAGCAGGTCTGATCACCCATTACATTCAGTCACTCCCTCCATAGTGAGCAGGTCTTTTTTCAACCTAAGGTAGGGTGGGCAAGGGATGGTCTTGTGGATTGCCAACTAGATCTCTATGGTTTCGTGACATAGGACTCTATCGCAGCCATGAGGAGAGAGTCGCCACCTTGGGTTTTGTTTGCAAAGTCAAGATTTGTTGTTCTGCCACTGTGGCAGTGGGGGCTTGGAGATAGGCTATAAGGTTTTGGTTTATTTGGGTGCAGGTACATTTTTGGGGGTTGATTTAATATTTTTTTAAATTATGGGTAAATAAATAAGAATATTAATTACGTGACTTTTTAGACCGTTAACTAACTTATTTATTCTTATTTAATTTAGTCTTAACACTTATTTATATTTGATTCAAAAAATATAGATTTTTTTTTTTACAAAAATCGTATTCGTATTATGAAAGTTAAATTTACTAGAATTTTCAACTGATGAAATTGAAAACTACTAAATAATAAATATTCTATTCAAATTCGTATTTAAATAATATTTAAAAAGCTATAACTTCATGTAAGTTAAAAGAAAAGTGTCTAAAGTCTTTTTCTCGTAAAATACTCATATTAATTTAGTAGTACCAAAATATTGGAAACATCGTTATAAATATAGTCGATACAAAATAATTTAAGACATCTAAATGTGAAAATTAAATTCGTGGTGGTATCCCACTCTCTTCCTTCATTACCTCTGCACAGTTTCGCCAATCCATAAAATATCTAAGCAGCAGACTGCTTACCCATATTACCTACAGTACGAAGACATATATATAAGCTTTCGCTCAGCAAGTATAAATAATATCTCATAAAATATTTTCATAAAATCATATCATCACAATATCTCACAAAACATTTTCATAAAACCATATCATCACATATAATATCATGAATATTCAAAAATGCAAGTGATCTATGTGTGTTCAATTATACTTCATTATATGCATGTTTTATCTACTTAAGGGCCCCTATATCATATCGTACTTGTATGTGTGCAGCCAATTAGAAGTTGGGAAAGCGATCCTCCAACAATCTCTAAATCATATCTTATAACTTTCATTCTTATCATATCCTCTCACTAATTGGAGATCGGTACGATATTTAAATCTTATATTTCGTTTACCTCATTTTTATTAATTGTGACAATATGTAGATTTAAATGTTACTATGCATCTATCATTATGACATAAATATCTGTAAGGCATGTCGATCATATCAGTGCAAGAGAAATTATACACATCAAATGCTTAATCAAAGCAATACGTATAATTCATATACTCATTGCATCATCAAGTCCAATCATAGCAAACGTATAGTATCAATAAAGAAAAACATTTTATTCTATGCTGTATGTGAGATTTGTACTTACTTTTCTTATGTACTTAAACTTCCGAAGTTGTATCTCCTACTAGGTAGATTTGAGAAATTATCCTAATTTAATAATATCTCATTATTAGATAAAATCATTAGTTATTTACTTTATTTATTTATTTATTTATTTTGGAAACTATAGTCAGCTTAATTTATTTATGTCATAATTAACCATAACAATCAATTCATATTAATTATTAAAGTATTAAAATAAATTTCTATTAATTATTATTTATTTATTTTATTTAATTGAATAATTAATCAATTAATTAACTAATTAATTTGATAGTAGTTAATTATTATTTTATTTAATTGAGTAATTATAATTAATTTACATACTTTCAATTGACTAATTAATAATTATATCGTTAATAATTTAATTATGTTACTTAAATATTCTTTCTCATATAATACTTATCAACTATTAATTCTCATTTTAATAAATAATTAGATTATTCTAATAATTAATGTTTGATTAATCTCTAATTAATCACCTATAGTTATGTTAACAATTATATCAATGATTAATGATTAATTAATCTTATAATCATGTAGTTACTCAACATAATAATCTTACTTACACATCTAATTATCACTTACTAACTCTTATAATTAATTAATTTATTTAGCTTCTTTATTAACTACTAATTAACTTTCTTAGCATAATTATATTTTATCATATCTTTATTAGTTTATTTATTTCTTAATTAATTAATTAATCACTCAAGGTGACAAGAGTCACCTAAGTGCATATCTTCTATTTAGTATTGGGCTTGTAAGGTCCAATCCCATTAGTTATGATCATTTGGTTAGGCTAAGGTAGTCTCTTGGTATATACCTAGTAACCCTCTAGGTACTTTATCTTAGCCTATTTAAAACTTGTGATTCAACTTTATAAAGTTAATGTTTTTTATATTACTTGATTATACACTTAATACCAACTCATTTCATAACTAAATATGTACATATGTTATGATTTATCCTTATGTCACATTTTAATGTTTAATCATTTTGTTGGTGTAAGATTTTAAATTGTAATATTTATTTAAATTTGAGTATAATCTCGTTTTAGACACTTGATAACTCATTGGAAAACTTAAAGTATCTAATTTCTGCCTTTATAATTTGTTTTCTAAGATTTCAAGCATTTCAAATATTAATATGGGCGTTTGCCTAAGTGTTTTATGGTGAAATCTCAATTTACCATATTTCAATACAATATTATGTGATTTATTAAAATTTATATGCATATCTGTTTTAAACGCATTATATCTCATTTCGAAACGTGAGATGTCTACTTTGTAGAAGTATAGTTCTTTCCTTTAGTGTTTGAGCTTTTCATACCATAAACTTAGATTTTATTACTGTTGGTCCCATCTATATACCACAAGTCTAGATTCATGTATAAATTTAGAAAAATCATAACAATTCACTTATATTGTTTCACCCATTCTCTATTTATATATCGGTAAATATTAAGATTTCTGAGTAATTACTTCGATTTATAAGTAAATATTTTAATTTACTTGATAAATATGTAATTTTTATAACAATGTAAATCTTGTATTTACTCACAAATACTGTATTTATCAATAAAATCTATTTATAAATTAGTAAATATTAAGATTTACAAGTAAATATTTTTAATTTACTTGATAAATTGGTCATTTTTATAACAACATAAATATTGTATTTACTCGTAAATACTATAGTTATCGATAAATATTAAGATTTATTATGTCAAATCACGTAAATATCACTTTTTACTAATAAATATTATTATTTTCTTTTTTTTTTATAATTACATATTCAACCCTAATTATTTAAAAATCCTAAAACAACCCCCCAAATCCAAATCCCCAACCCACCAAAGCCACCGCATAGATGACCGTCGACGGAGAAGACAATATGCTCAGAGAAACCAGTGCGGCGAGGTCAGAGATCTCGTGCCGACGGTGACGAGAACGGCGGTCGTGGTCTGATTTTCCCTGCGATTTGCAGTGATTTTCTTTGCGATTTTTGGCGATTTTCTTCACGATTTCTGGCGTTCGCAATTCTCCCATGGGCGACTATCGACAAGCCATGGTGAAGAGAGGCGAGAGAGCCAGAGAAGTCGCCAGACCAGTGCTAAACAGCCAGAGCAATCGTGAGAGTCTCTTGAGATTTATTCTCCAGTAGCGAGATTTGTTCTCCGTTTTGCGAGATTGAAGATTCACTGCTTGCTTCCGGTTAATGACGATGACGAAGAATCTGGATCTCCGTCTACTACATGCTTGTCTCTCCATCGACGACCCTTGTGATTTTCTGATGGTTGCCATCGCTTGTTTGCAATGGCGATGGTGCAAGAGAGAGAAAATAGAGGGAGAGGGAAGAGGATGGGAGTAAAATAGGAATTTCAAGAAAAAATAGAAGCTAATTATGCTATGATTTTCTACTTTTCAAAAATATACTATTTTGTTAATTCACCCGTTTCTATCTCATATAATTTTTTTAAAATTTTTTTCTCTAAATATACATATTTAACTTAATCTTTAAAATATTATATCTGAATGTTACCTTAAACGGACTCTTAGATTCTTCAAAAAAAAAAAAAAACGTCTTTTAAGTTTAAATTTCTTACATTTCACTGAAACCGCATCTTTCTTTCCTACCCTCAATCGAAACCAATTAAAGCAAAAAAGAAACGGCAAGAAGCAAAAAGCCCACATCAATCAGTCAATTACCTTCTTAATCATGTTCATATATTTTTAATCCCAAATCCTTTCCCTATCTTTCTTCTGTTGCCTGTATATATATATATATATATATATATATATATGTATATATATATATGTCTATCTCTCTCTCTCTCTCTCTCCCAACACGTACAAAAAGCATTACACAAAACCATCGTCACCAAGAATCACCCCCATACATGACGACGGAGTTTCCGCTCCTGCTATGAATGTTCATCGTCGATAATGTATAAATGCACCAAAAAAAATCTAGTAGGTCATAATAATAGTAAAGTCAGAAATATATTTTAATCAGTGCGTATACTAATTTTTTTAAACTAAATACGTTAAGGTATAAAAACTAAAGGATTAGATTTTATTAAGAATTACGTGAGAATTTTTCGGTTTTTAGTGAGTGAAAAGCAAAGAAATCATAAAATTTTTTTAATAGAACTAGTTTTAGTATGGATTATACATGGACAAAATCAGATATATATTTTACTGAAAGCGTATTAAAATTATAACATTAAATTTTAACATCAAAGAAAAAAAACTTAAAGGTAGAATTTTAGTACAGTTGTGTGAGAAATTTTAGTTTTTAATAAGAAAAGTAGGAAAAATAAATAAAATTTTTAACATAAAATTAAATTTTAGTGAAGATTATGTGAAAGTTTTTAATATTTAGGGTGAAAATTGAAGAAAAAAATAAAAATTTTAAAGTATACTCAAAATATAAAAAAAAAATCCAGTCGAGGCTGCGGTCCTAAAATAAATCCACAGTTTTAAATAATACATGCAATCATGATTATTACACTATCTTAAGAATTTCATAGAAATTTTCACACGAGTTGTATATCATGTACTAGTTGAAATCACAACGTTGAATATTTAACATATAAACATAAAAATTAAAATTTTCAATGATATATTTTTGACATATTATGTTAGACTATCTCACAGGAAAAAAAAAAAAAGAGAAAGTAAATACATATTAAAAAATATATTTTTATAGGGTCAAATTCGATTAGGAAAGTAAATCTATAAAAAAAGATTAAAAAGTTGAAGGAAAAAAAAAGAATAGAAGAAAGTAACAAATAAAAAAAAAAAAAAAAAAGAAAGAAATCATCATCATTAAAATACAAAATAAATAAACTAAATTTTTTAATAATATTTTTATGACACTTTACTTCTATAATATAGTTATAGATATATGTAATAAGATGATAGGAAAAAGGGAGTTTTTTTTTTTTTTTTTACTTCAAATGAGATGATATTGAATTTCTAGAGATACATTAACGAACGTGAAACAAAACTGTTCTTTCTTAGATGTTTGTTGATCAGCATAGATCCTAAGATCCTAATCAAAATTAGAAAACATGCAATCACACAATACATATACAGTCTAACAAAATCGATATGCTAAAAGAATATGATATTACTACAGAAACATTATTTCAGCATACATTTGGTGTAACGATTCCAACCCAAAAAACTTTAAAAAGTCGATAAAATTTTAACTAGTTTCTAAAAAATCAAACGACTTCAATTCAAAATTTTCAATCAAAACCTTCCAACCAAATGTTTATTAAGCATAAGGCTATTGTTTCATGTCCCAACTGTCATAAATTTCTCACCATCAGTTACAGTAATATGATAATTGAGGAGGTTAAAAATTCGTTTTTGGTCATTAATTTAGATGGGTAGTCTTTCTGAACTTGAGCTCAATAGCTATTGTCCTGTAAGATCGTTCAATGCACCGGGCAAGGAAGCCTGAGACCGATTTCATTTTTGTGCTTTATCATTGAATTTTACCAATATTAATTAAGTTATTAAAGGTGTAACGATTACTATAATTTGACGTTGTTGGCCTAAAACATGACATCAATATTATTTTCGCCTCTAAATATATATACATTTATAGGTCATGAAGCTGGTGAGATAATTTACTGAAAATAAGAAAAAAAAAAGAAAAGAAAAGGAAAGGAAAATGCTGATGAGCTAATTAAGTAGGATATTGAAGTAGCGGAGCCGAGATGACAGGGGGAGTAAAGACGGCGCTGCAGTACTACTACTACTAGTACCAGTCTCTCTTCCCATTATAATAAATCTAGGAGATCTCTCTTCTCTTTTATCTTTATTATTAGCTAAAGATGCAGAAGAAAAGAAGAGAGCCAAAAGTCATATATATAACATAATAACATACATATATATATATATATATATCTCTTTTTTACGGCTTTCGTCAAGCTTTTAATCATTTCTCCACAAAATGGCTGCTCTTCACAATCATTTTTTTGTTGGAGAGATTCGCTCTAACACCCTTTATAAATTGGGGTCGTCTGCCAGCTTGTTTACAAAACATTCCTCACAAGCCATACTACATTTCTTTTTATGCTTTAAGCTTCTCTCCATTTTCTCTTCATGGCTTCCAAATCCATCTTCATCTCTGTTGCTTTCCTCCTCCTTTTCTGCTTCATTCTTCTTAACGAAGCTTCTGGTTTCTCTTTCTCTTTCCCTCTAACTTTTTATACTTATTTTCGTTTCCAATATTAATCTGCAGACATATGAAATTTTTTTGTTTTATTAATGGCAGAGTGCAAGAGTGGGCAACATGGATGCTTTGATGCTGAGTCGTCTGGGAGGCACAGCAGAAAGGTTTACATATTAAAGCAATCGAATTCCTTTTGTTTTTCTGAATTTTATTTTTTCCTATTTTCAGTTTATTTTATTTTATTTTTATTTTTGTTTTTATTTTCAGGTTCTTGTTGATCTGATGGAGAAGAAGACAGGTGCATTTTTAATGTCTGGAAATTATGGAAACGAAGATGATCAGCTGAATGCGTGGGAGTTGAGGAAGGTTCCCTCTGGTCCAGACCCATTGCACCACAACGGCAACAGCCCCAAGAAGCCCAGAAGCCCATGAAATATAATCTCATCTGCAAAATGCAAGAAAAATCACTTAACAAAGTTGTTTAACTAATATATTATATATAGACATCTACATAGTTTTATCACTAGCTTGCTAGCTAGCTTAATGTAAAAGTTGGTTATTTTGCTTTTTAAATAGTTGGACTAGGAAGTTTTTGTCCAACTATTCCCTATGTATACATGAATCAAAACTCTAGCTAGGCTAGAACTTAGTGTTTTGTTTTACATATATATATATATATATATATGTTCATGTTCAGTACAATGTTACCTTTTCTTTTGCTTCATGTTTTCCTTGGCAAGTAAAAGGTTTTTTTTTTTTTTATTGGATGTCTGAAAATCAAGAATATATATGTGATACAATATCCATGTTGGTACAGAAGGTTATTCTGTGCTTGCCAAAAAGATTATCAAGAACGGCTTCTGTTCTACCCAAAATAAATAAAAGATTCTTATAAAGAACGTATAGGTGCACTTTTCGAACATCGTATACGCTCAGAAAATTAATTTCTTAAATTAATTAATTTAAGAAATGAGGAAATTAGCTAAAACTGGTTAATACTGAATGCGTATGAATGAAAATTTTAAATTATAATTGATTATACATTAATTTGAAATAGAATTTTTAAATTGTAAATGGTTGATTTTTAAAAAATTGAATTAAAATTTTTTATTAATTTTTAGAAAAACGTAAATTGATATGGAATTTTTTAATCCAAATTTAAGAGTCAAGCAAAAGCATCACAACAAAAAGTAAGAATTATATTTTTAACCTTGTCTCAACAGACATCATTATTTCAGCTATTAGTTTAATTTTTTTACTTCTTGATAAATATTGAGTGTCCAAGTTAAAAATACATAATCGCTTATGCATTTAGATTAGACCATCCAAAGTTGATCAAAGCACTTAAACAGTAATATCTATTGGTATGACAAAAATATATATCTTATTAAAACAATTTGATATACTAAAGAGAAAACAAAAAGCAAAAGCGAGTAGTTGATAGTGACGGCAAATATGGGCAATGTCAAACAGCTGGGGAAATGACATTTGTTTTCGGGGGGAGGGGAAGGGCGGCTTGAAACGCAGTGTGTCGAAGTAAAAAAAAAATGACCAATTTGTGGAGGGGAAGGCTACTCTTGGATTGGAATAGAATCTCTTCAATGGATGGGTGACGTTTTGGTTCATGTCATGACAAATCCACTTGTATAAATATATCCTAACAATAACTAACCTTTTAGCTTTTCTGATTCCCTGATCAGATATATATATATACACACACATATATATATAGAGGTATATAGAGAAGCATTTGAGATGATGCAGGGTTATTTGGCAGCGACGAAGCTTATGCAATGAACATGACAGCAGTCAAATCGGGTCTCATCACTCAAAATGCTAAGAGATATTAGTGAAATTAAACTAAAGCAGAAGGCTATATGATTGAAAAAAAAAAAAAAAAAAAAAAGAAGAAGATAAAAACCAAAAACAAAAAACAAAAAACAAAAAACAAAGGAGACCACAACTCCTCGCGTGCTGGTGAAATTATTGATTCCATCCATTAATTTGTTTCTCACCTTCAAAGATCTTCCACCAATCAAACATATGAGACAACGTCCATATAGAACTATTATTAGTAGTTACAGGGGGGAAAAAAGGGAAAGAATGAACATACCATAATAGTATTTTCAGCAAAATAAATATATGTGTATATAAATATAGATATGTATCGTAAGTGGTAGAAGTTATATCTTATCACATATAATAAATACATAGTATTTTTAACTCGAAAACGTAAAAATATGTACATAGTGCTTCCAGCAAAAATATATGTATTTATTAATATATCATGCATAGTAGTTTGGTAATTATTTATATAATAAAAGCGAAAATTATCTAAATAATTATATTTTTTCATTTATTAACGACATGATACAATTTCTTCATTATTGACCAACATATGATACAAAATTTAGTTAATTTTAGTTTAATTTTGTGTATATTTGTCTAGTGTTAATTTTTTATTATCTTAACATAATGATTTTTAAATTTGTTTCACTCAGATGCTTTTTCCTTGGTAAAATATGTTTTCTGATCCATTTATACTTAAAACAATTTTGAATAGCTAAAAGAGTTAGTAGGGCGCCTAGAATTATTGACAATGAATGGAACACGTACCTCCTGAGTAGATTACATGATTCTCCTGAAATGGCTGATTATAGAGGAATTTTCCGCACTTGACAGAGGTTTCTGTAAGGCTTGTTTTGCCGGACCTCTTGGTATTATGTATGCTTACAAGGCAGAGTTGCTCGGTGTTATTATTGCTATGAAGTTGGCTGTCAATTCAATTGATCTAATCTTGGTTTGAATGTGATTCCACCTATATCGTTGATCTCCTACGTACAAGAAGCAAAAATATACCGTGGAAGTGGCTTGCTAAATGGTCTCAGGCACTAATTTATCTTGTTCAAGGGCATTACCACGTTTCACATATACTTTTGAAAAGGGAATCATGTTACTGATAAACTCGTTGTTCAGGCGGTTAGTTTGCCTAAAAATACCTGGTGGTTCATTAGTCCTAGCCTTTGTCGCTAACTCACTGTGCAGTTTGTAGGGATATGGAGGGGTTTCCTTGCTATAGATTCTCACAGTAGCACTTGCTGATTGCTTGTAGTAATTATGTACTCTTTTTTCTCTAGTTTTTTTCCCCCACAAAGTTTTGGCTAACCGTAGACCTTTTCGATAAAACAGACCAAACTTAACCTACTCTCAAGATAAGAGTCTCGACTCAATTATTTCAGACTGGCCTCCAATTTTTATATTTGGGTTATTGTTTTCATTGATTGCCTTTCATAAGGCTTTATTTCCCCCTTTATTCCGGTGGAATTTCTTGTATTTTTTTTTTAAATTTCTTTTCGATAATATTGAGGTGGAGGTTTGATAGATAATGGGTTTTTTAAATAGGTGTCAATCTAATTGATATATACTTGATTTCATTTATATCAGTTATCTCTTTTCTCAACTTTTTTTTTTTTATTTGAAGCCTACTCTCAAGAGAAGAGTCTCGACTCAATTCTTTGAGACTGCCTTCAACTTTTGTATTTGGGTTATTGCTTTCTTTCATTGCCTTGCTTTGGGCTTTATTTCCCCCTTTTTTTCAGTTGAATTTCTTGTATTTTTTTAATTTCTTTTCGATAAAATTGAGTTGGAGGTTTGCTAGCTGATGAGGTTTTCAAATGGGTGTCAATCTAGTTGGTATGTACCTGATTTCCTTGATATCAGTTATATCATTTTTTAGATTTTTTTTTTTTTTTTAAATTGCATGGTAGGAAAGAGCTCTATGAATTCAAACCAATTTTACTAATGTTATATCTTCTTTTCAATGATTAATCAACAAAATGGCCAGTTATACTTGTACAACTGGCCTCCCTAACAATTAAAAAAAAAAGGTACATATTCGTCTCAAATTCGTAGCTTCCATTTGGTTATTGATTGGAACTATACTTTTGGATTGGATTTGTTTGAATTTTCAAAAATTAATTATAATTTTCATTGATTTTTCAGAAAAAAAACAAAAATGAGTTGAAAAATGTTAGTTTCAATCCATAAACCAGACTGGCACTTTGAATTTCGTTCAGAGGATATATTTGATACTATCCTTCATACGATGAACCTCGATCTCTCAACCCCTCTTTGCAGGTTTCTCTGGATTCATAAAACTTCTTGTGGGAGAGAAATACAAGCTATAAACATCAGCATTTGTACCTCTTATGAAAAACCAACAGTTTCATTCTTGTGCCTGCTAAAACTGGCCACAACTTCTTACACCTGAATTTTTGAAGTGAAATTTTCGTCCCCGATGTGGAATGTAACCTTTTTCACAAACCAAATCGGAGACTAGAATTTAAGTCCGAAGTTTTCTTTTTCCATTTTTAAGTTGCACAATGGAACAAGCAAGCACCAACATTCGACTAATTACGCTTTAGTTCGGTTTTCTTATATGTGTTAAACAACGACAAACCATATTGTTATACAACGACAAACCATATTGTTATCCCCTCCCTCAACTGAACTTTCTAATTCGTGCTCTACAATTGCCTTTGTTTTCGGCTGTAATGAATCTATGAGTTATAAAATTGTTTCAATCATCCACATATGAATTACTTAAAATGTTCTCAGGAACATACCCAGATGCTTTTAGCTCAACGGACAGGAGCTGAAGCATTGAGTATATGCACTCCGTCTCAACGTGGGACCTGTCACCAGCCACAAAGTCATGAATGTAACAATCCATCTCAATTGAACTAAATCCTGGCGTCTTCTGTATCCCACGGGCTTTCATTGTCTTCCTAACCTTGCCTGCACCATCCCACTTTCCAACTGCAGCGTATATGTTTGCAAGGAGCACATAGTTGGAATCACCTCCGGGATCCAAATCAGAAAGGTACTTCATTAACCTTTCGGCTAAGGTGATATCCCCTTGAGTCCTACACGCAGCCAGCAATGACCCCAAAACAACTTCATTCGGTTTCAATGGCATAGTTTCTATCACATTTAGTGCGTCCTCTAGCCTCCCAGCACGACTATACAGATCTACTATGCACCCGTAATGCTCAATCCTGTGACTAATTCCGTGAACTCGTTTCATGCTTTCAAACAACAAGAGTCCCTCATCAACTAATCCCGCATGGCTGCAAGCAGTTAGAGCTCCGGTGAAGCTAACTCCATCGGGCTTGAATCCTTCCTTCTGCATCAAATTGAAAAATTTTAGAGCTTCCTCGGCATGCCCATTTACAGCGAAGCCTACAATAATCGAGTTCCATGATACCAAAGTTCGCTTAGGCATTCGCTCAAACACTTGTCGAGCAAACTCGATACATCCACATCGAGAATACATATCAATCAACGAGTTGCTAATCTTAACATTATCCGTAAACTTCAGATTCATGATAAACCGATTCATCCACAAGCCTGAACCAACAGTTCCAAGGTCAGCACACGCAGCCAGAACAGCAATTACGGTCACATAATCCGGCTCCACACCAGAGATTTGCATATCCCGAAACCACTCCAATGCTTCCTCGAACCGACCTCTTTTCACAAACCCGCCAATGAAAGCCGTCCATGAAATAGTATCTCTCTCAGGCATTTCGTCAAACAGCTTAACTGCATCGTCCACCTTCCCGTTTCTCACATACCCATCAATCATCGTATTCCACGACACCGAATTCTTCACACAAATCTCGTCAAAAACCAATCTAGCCACTTCCACAAGGCCGCACTTGGCGTACATAGCCACAAGCGCCGTTCCAACCATCACATTATTCGTGTCCAAGCCCAGCTTACGAGCATAGCCATGAACCGAAGCTCCGAACGGCAAATCCCCGAGAGGAAACTCGGCAAATCCCGACAGAAGCGTGACGAAGGTGACGTGATTGGGTTCGACTCCAGATAGTCTCATACGGGAAAACTCCGCGGCGGCTTCTGGAAACAGGCCATTTTTGCAGAGCCGACCTATGGAGGAGGTCCATTTGACAACGGGCTCGATGGGTTTGTAGGTCTGTTTCTGCGAAGCAGAGTGTTGGTTTGGGAAGATGGATTGGGTTGGTGGGGATGGAAGAGACGGAGGAGTTGGTTTCGGAGGATGAGAGAATTGGGTTGGAGTGGCAGTAACTGTGGCAGTATTCGCTGGAACACTCATCTTTCCCACACAGGTCAATTCCGCGGGCCACCAACTACTATTGGTCCTAAATTCATGCATCAACCTTTTTTTTATTTTTTTATTTTTTTATTTTTTTATTTTTAGAATGTATTCTCGTTTAATATTTTATTTTTCTGTAAATTTTTTTTTTAATTTAGTGTTGAGTATTCGAACTCTATACCTTTCTAAATTCATGCATCAACCTTTTTTTTTTAAGAATATATTCTCGCTTAATATTTTATTTTTCTGAATTTTTTTTAATTTAAAGTGGGTATTCGAAATCTACACCTTATAATAGAATTAAGTGTGAAATTATCGCTGAATTATATTTACAATCACTTCTCTTTTTTTGGGTAAATTGGTTCATATGTCACCCAAATATAGGGTTGGAATTTTATTTCTTAATGTTTAGGGTAAATTACTTATTTGGTCACTAACCCTTTTATTAAGTTGCAATTTGGTTTCTAATATATATATATATATATATATATATATATTTTTTTGGTAGCTAAAAGCTTCCTAAATTCTTTAAAAATGTGTAAAATAAAATGAACTTTTTTACTAACAATTGTTAAAATTGTCTGGAACAAATCTTGTGTATGGAAAATGCAAGTTGATAATGCAAATTTTTTATTTCAGAATTACCCTTAAATAGTAAATCACATGTGATTCATGTGACACTTTATGTTATATTTTTAACGTTTATTAACATAAAGGACCGTTTTGTACCATTTTTAAAGAGTTTAGGGAGTTTTTAATAACTTAAAAAATGGAGACCAAATCATAGTTTTGTAAAAATATTAAGGACTAAACGAGTAATTTACTATTTAATTTTTCATTTTTTAAAGTAAGATGTTACTATTTTGGTCAATTACTAGGTTAGTCACTAAATGATAAAGTTTTGTGATGGATTTTTTTTTTTCCCACTAGTTGTATTTTGACAAACAAAACAAAGCAAAATTAAATAAATTAAAATGTTTTATTTTCTAAGAAATTAATTTTTTATTTGAAATTATTATGTGTCAGGTTAGGACCCATCACGTGACGGGTTAAGATGGGGAGAAGACATTATCATTAAATGACAAAATATAACTTACCTAAATTTTTGAATAATGTTTTTAGGTAACTTCACCCTTTTAATATAACTATAGATAAACTGAAAAGATTATAAATTCTTAAAATATTATAGTTTGGTCCTTTGTATTAAACAAAATAGATAACATACATACCACATGGATCTCATCTCTGCATAATTAGGTAAAACAATAATTATTTAAACTCAAATTTAAATAAAAGTAAATACCATAAAAAGGACATTTCATTAAAAAAGAGAGAAAATGTTCATGATGTCAAATTTCTTGCTATTTATATTATCTCTCATCTTATCATCCCGCCTCATACCCTAGACTATAATAGATATTCTAAAAGACGTCATCGCTGTATTGAGAAACTAGTTTGACTCTCCACACTAATCTGTCTATTCCCTTAATCTTTTTGTCTCATGCGTTTGCTATTGTTATTTATCTTATCAACTGCCTAGTCACTCCTACTCTCTGCCACTCTTCCTCCTCTGAAAGAAAAAACTCACTCAATTGTTGGAAACTTAGTGTTTTTGGTATACATTGCAGAAATTAATTTCCACTTTTACTTTATCTCTAAAATTTTGAATTAGTCTCACCCATTCTTTTCATTTAAATTTCATTAAAAACAGATCTAAAAAATGAACTAAATGCAGTCATGTGATCTTTTTCCATTTGTTTTTAACAGAAATACTAACAAAATGAGTTTACTAAGATTAATTGTCATTTTTTTTTTTGGAAAAAACTCCGTTTGAATGGAGTGTCTTTTTTCGAAAAGAAAACTTTTCTTGTTTAAATGGAAAGTCTTTTCATTTTGAGAATAAGATGATGTTTGGATGTATGAAAAATTTTCTTCTCAAAAACAAAAGGTTGTTTTAGAATGAGAAAAAATGGTGTTAGAAATTGTGTATTATGAGAATATTTTTTAAAAAAATCATTTTCTTTTTCCAAAAGAGTACTGTACAAAATAAGTTTGAAAATGAGATTGTTTTTCTTTTTCAAAATGAGATAGTGATGAAAAAATTGGAGACAAACATTTTTTTTTTTTTTTAACAAAAATTTTCCAATTTTTGAATTGGACCTTTGATCCAAACAAAGGTTAATTTTCCTTTGTGTGTGTGTGTGTGTGTGTGTGTCTATTTTTAAACAAATTGGGGGAAAAGTTGTTGCTTTTATATTAAATTTTGTATAATGGAAACAAGGAAGGAATGAAGTGTGTGGAGGGAAAATTGGGATAAAAATAGTAATGCATTTTTTTATTTTTAATTTTTGGGTAAGAAGGAAGAAGTAAGGGAAAGGAAAATAGGACAGAAAAAAAATTTTGAGTAAGACCCACCAATTTGTATCTCTCCAAAATTGGATGGAAAATTTAAATCTATTCAACGAAACCCACAATTACTTTTATGTCATTATCTGTAAATAAAAATAATATAAATATATAAAAAAAATAGTAATTAAAAACTTTTTTATTTTCTTTCATTTCTTTCTACCAAACAACACAAAGAAAAACTTTAATTTGCTATATTATTCTAATTTTATATCTTTAACAAGGGGTTTTTTTTTCATATCATTTTCTTGCTTTCTTATCCAAAACAGAATGTTAAAGTTCAACAAATAAAATAGAAACAAGGGTTAATTTAAAAAATAGCACGTGTGGAAAAAAATATTATTAAAACTAGCATCATTTTTGTTTCCTTTCATTGCTCGCACTGTCATGTCATCATTATCAATTGAGGCAGTTGTAAAAAGTCAAAAATATCCTCATGCAATTCCAAACCCTACATTTTTCCTATTTTCCTGCCCAACCCCCTCCTACTTATAATATATAAATCCTTTTTCTCTATCTCATTTTTTTTCCCTCGTTTCCCTCTCACCTTAGCCTTATGCACTATCTATTCACTATTTTTGAAGATTTGAGCTAAGTTATTTCACTCTAAGTCCAACAAATTTTTTCCCATCTTTCTTCATTCTATTCACCTTACCTTTTCTATCATCACCACAGTTGAAGAAGGTTGCAGCTCATCTCCTAGTCCACTTGCCGCTCTTCCCATTCTGTAACGGTCTCGTTCTAGCTTATATCAAGTATAGATCTGAGGTAATGATGCTTGTTCTTTGGTTTTATTTGTTTCTATATGCTTTAAATGTGTTTGTGTTTTGAATTTTAATCTAAAAAATGACTATGTTAAACTTTTAAGTGTAAGATCTTGCAACATCTATTGTCTCCTGTAGCATCTGCAGGTAGTAAGATAGATTTCCTGTGTTTTTTTAGTCTTTTGTTATAATATTTCTTATTCTGAAAAATTTTTAAACACTACTAATGGTAAATAATATAATGACATTTTGGTCATTATTATAATGACCAAATTGGTTAATAATATTTTGATTAAACAGTAATTATGATATTGACTATAATGACATTTGACAGTTTATACCAAATGGTCATTTTTATAATGACCAACAGTTTAATTTCATTATGACATTCTCAGTGCTAATGATGCGATACATATATCTTAATATTGACGTAACAATAAGGGCTCTAAAACACAAATGAGAGTTGTTATACGTTATCTATAATGAAAAAAAATAGTTTTGCATAACATTTAACAGTTTAACATAAATGGACATTTTCATAATGACCAAGAAGTCAATTACATTATGACATTTTCAGTGCTAATGATGTGATACCATATATGTTGACATTGACATAACAACATGGATTCTAAAATACAAATGAGAGTTGTCATTATTGTCTATAATGGGGAAAAAAAGAAGAGAAAATTGCGCATAACATTTGACAGTTTAACCACAAATGATCATTTTCATAATAACTAACAGGTCAATTTCATTATGACCTTCTTAGTACTAATGGTGTGATATATATATGCTGACATTAACGTAACAACGAGGGTTCTAAAACACAAATTGGAGTTGTCATATGTTATCTATAATGGAAAAATAATTAGATTTGTGTAACATTTGATACTTTAACCTAAATGGTCATTTTCATATTGACCAACAGGTCCATTTCATTATGATATTTTCAGTGCTAATGGTGTGATACATATATCTTGACATTGATGTAACAACAGGGGTTCTAAAATACAAATGAGAGTTGTCATACGTTGTCTATAATGTAAAAACAATTAGAAATTATGCAAATGAGAGTTTCTCACTTTCTCGTCCAGCTCCCTCCCCCCCCCCCCCCCCCCCCCCCACACAAAAAAAAAAACCCACAATATATAACTCCTCTCCCTATATCTCTCATTTTTTTCCCTCATTTTCCTCTCACCGTAGCCTTACGCACTTTCTCTTCATTATTGTTGAATATCTGAACTCAGCTTTTTCACTCTAAGTCCAACAAATCTCTCCCCATCTTTGTTCACTTTATTCACCTCACTTTTCTATCTTTACCATAGTTGAAAAAGGTTACAGCTCATCTCCTGGTCCACTTGCTACTCTTCCCACTATGCATCAGCCTCGTTTTAACTTAGATCAGGTACAGATCTGAGGTAATGCTGCTTATTCTTTGGTTTTATTTGCTTCTATATACTTTAAATGGGTTTGTGTTTTGAATTATAATCTAAAAAATGACTATGTTAAATTTTTAAGGGTAAGATCTTGCAACATCTATTGTCTCTTGTAGCACCTGTGGGTAGTAAGATAGATTTTCTGTGTACTTTTGGTCTCTTACTAAAAAACTTCTTGTTCTGAAAAATTTTTAATAGTACTAATGATAAATAACATAATAACCTTTTGGTCATCATTATGATGACCAAACCGCTTAATAATATTTTAACTAAACGGTAATTATGATATTCACTAGCATCTTGCTGTTTCAATTAGGAATGGCTGCGTTTTGTATTTTCATCAAGTATAATGGTCAATACAATGGTACATCGAGATATGTTAGTGGTGAAATGAAGGAAATATTAGTGCTCCTTACCGCAACTTATGTTGGTCTTATTGAGTTGGTGAGGAGTGTTATTGGATTGAAGGGCTAAGAGAAGATTATAGTCATGAGATACACTGTTGAACTTGTGAGGATACAGTGTGATGCTGACGTTAATTTCTACATACAACTGAAGAAGATGGATATTCATGTGCTTAGCAAATTCCCAATTAGCATCAATGTATTGGATGAGTCAGTGGCCGAAGCGACACCACCTAAGGTAGGGGAAAGCAACCACATACCTGCGCAACCTTCTAGGGTTGGTGGACAAAGTGATGAAGCCATGCAACATGTAGCTATTAACAATCTTATCATCCATTCTCCTATCCCTCCTCTTATCCCACCTCCTATCCCTTCTCCTATAGTAGGTCTGGATTTGCACATGGAAGATGGACTTGAAGAGCAAGATGAATTCTTGAACAATGACTTAGATATGGACCATGATGATTGTAATGCCGGGGAATTCAATGTTGAGAAAGATGCTCGTGATTCAAATGAGAAGAGTATCGCAGGAAGCATTGAAGCCCAATCTGTTGTCAATAGAACTAGAACTCAAGTTGTTCATGTATCTGGTAGTGATGATTTTTCTGGCCCAGAAGTAATTTACACCTATCATAATGCGTGTAAATAATATTTTTTTATACAAAAAAGTTACTGCAATACCGTCTTCATCACGATGTCATGAGTAAATACTACTAATTCAAGGTGAAGAGGTCGACCACTACTTTATTACATATGGTATGTATAGATGATGAGAAATATTCATGGCAGTAGCGTGCGACTAATATGAAGGGTAGTGAATTGTTTGTTATAAAAAGGTACGATGAAGTCCATACTTGCTCTATTGAAATCGTTCAAGTGCATCATCATCAAGCTAAAAGTTAGATGATCGGGGAGTGTGTGAAGGCAAAATACGTAGATTCGATTAATACCTTAGAATCAGTCTTCATAGCATCCAAGTAATCGTTTGAACATTCCACTTGTGCCTGTAGCTCACATGGTATGTTGTGGTTGAGTTCCCCTCAACATTGTCATTGAGGTTATATAATAATTTTAGAACCCTACATAAGAGCTATATGGACTTCTTTTGTCCCTTTTTCAGCTTGTCTAAATTTTTGTTCATCGACTTGACCTCTCCTCGAATCTCTTTTTGAAACTCCAGCCAATCGGAGTTTGTCGCGATACTCGGTTGCATGATAGGTGTCTTACAAGGTGCTAGAAGCATAACCGTAAGGTCCTTCTTCAAATACAGTTGTGCAACACATGACTTCTTCATTTCTTTGTCAGTTGATATCATCACAAAACACTGCTGTTGCACACGTTTAATTCAATAAAAAATTACCACCATGATATTATATAAATAATCAACACTAGTATTGACACTAACAAAAGTATGGTCCTTACAAAAATTATCACCCGATCATTATATAAATTATCAAAACTTATGTTGACACTAACAGTAATAATAATAAAGTATAGAAATTACATATTTCTCATCAACAGTGGTTAAAGCTGACATCACAGCATCAGACTTCACATTATCCACGGAGGCCCGTGACAGCATATGAGGATTGGCCTCAACGTGCTTGGTTGTGAATTTTCCGACTATTGTTGTGATGCTCTCATATGTCCAAACGAGTAAGGCATGAGGAAAGACCACGATATTGTAATGCACTTTATCAGCCTTCTTTAATGGCCTTCTCTTTGAAGACAACCTATTTTCAACTGCATTACATATTGTAGCTCAAGTTGCCTCCCATGAGTGCATGCCCCATGGAAAAGCATTGAACTCCTCCAAGTTATCGGCTAGGACAAAATATTTCGGGTCTATCTTCACGAAATTTGCATTTGCAAGAGTAATGTAAAATATCATATATAGTAAGCCAAGCTTAACAGCGTCGTCGTCGTTATCAAATTTTACATTCGACAGCTGTACCTTCAAATGTTCTCTCGACATGGCTCATAATATAGAAAAATATATACTCCTTAATCAGTTATCAACTGCCGGTACGAGACAGGTAGACCCTTCATATTTCATGCCAGTCATCAGGTAGAACTCTTTGATGGAAAATCTACCTAGGTCTTCGCCAACCTTAAACCACAGAGCATCACCCACTCCTGAGTGATCCGTCAAATGCATTAATATGTTGTGCAAGATTTGCCCAGCCCAGCCCAGCCAAGTGTCTTCAACTTCAGAAATTTCTTAATACACGATTGCTGGATCACTCCCTGGTACTGTCGGGGTGACAACCACTCTTTTAAGATTTTACAAGTCTTTGTAATAT
This sequence comes from Ficus hispida, assembly GCA_025413025.1. Taxonomy (NCBI): domain Eukaryota; kingdom Viridiplantae; phylum Streptophyta; class Magnoliopsida; order Rosales; family Moraceae; genus Ficus; species Ficus hispida. Next base: position 1,373,087 of record CM046363.1, read on the forward strand.
TAATGAAAGTATTTATTTTCACACAAGTAATTTCAGTATCTAGTACATGTCGAACATATTAAACATGTGGTAATGGTATCACAAGAAAGTAATTATATCTATGACTAACAAGTAATTATAAAAATGATCAGTAGGAAATAACAGAACTTTGATGACCGACAAATCATCATAAAAATGACCCATGGGTAAAATTACAACATGATCTCAGATAAATAACCACACAACCGTATTTTTCAATATTACTAATAATTAACCAAACATCAACGCAAACCCAAACACTTTCGGCAACCAAAAATTTATATCAACCATTAAACTCATTTTCCTATCAATATATCCAATACCAAACCAACAACCTTTAAGTTTATGTCACAAAATCAAATAAAAATATGAACTTCACATTTTTGTTGCAAATTTTTTCAACAAATTAATTAGAAATACAGAATCTCATAAAAAACACATATAAATATGCAAAAATTTTTTAATATAATCAATAAAAAAATACAAACATCATCATTAAAAATGCACAATTTTACTAAATGTCTACTAAAAATGCAAACTTTTTAACAAATTACTTGAAAATGCAAAATTTATATGTCTTCAACATTCACATTCTTCTCCTCTTCTAGGGTTTTTTTCGTCTTTTTGCATTCCTTATCTTCGTTTTCTCCTTGCTTTCTCTTTAACCCTTCCTCGGGCGCCTTTCTTTTTTTTCTCTGGTGCCTGTTTTTTAGGGTTTTTCTTCGCTAGTTGCCTTTTCTCTACCGGAGCTATTAGTCGGGGAGACCGCTTTTTAGGAGTAATGTTTTTCTCCGTCAACTTCGTGGGTTTGGACGTAGGAGGCTCAAGAATTTTCGATTGGATTGGGTGATTATAGAAGATTCTTCACTCATTATAGAGTTCAAAAAGCTTAATAGAGGGTATGGGTGGTGGTTGTCGATGGTTTCGGACAGTTTTCTAGCGGTTTTGATGCAGTTTCCAATGCTTTCCGTGAGTGGTGGTCTCTCTCTCTCTTTTCTCTCTTTCTCTCTCTAAATAGGAGTTTCTCTCTCTTAAATATTGAAAATAGTTTGAAATCAAGTTAGGGCATTAGAGGGAGATTTGGGTGGGTAGGAAGACGGGGATAATCCTAGAATTTGACATCCCTTAAAAGCTTATGTGGCCCACAAATCAGAAGAAAAAATTACGTGACAATGTAAGTAATGAAAGAAAATAAAAGTGGTACTAGCTTTAATAATATTTTTTCACAAGCGCTATTCTTGAAATTAACCATAGAAACAATCCTGAAACTCAAGAGAAATATGTACTATTGGAATAATTATTAAAAAAAAAAAAGAAAAAGGAAAGGGCGAGCATTTGCGCTCCTAGACACGCAACTGTCCTATATCATTTTATTTTATTTTATTTTAAATTCTCTCTCATTTTATTAAAACATAAAACTATTTGGATTAAGCGAAAAATAGTTTTGAATGCTTGTATGACCAAGCTATAGAGCCCTATCAAAAAAAAAATAAAAAAAAATTCCCTATTGAGCCAAAGAAAATAGAAAAAAGAAGTTAATTACTTTTTGGATAATATTTTCAGTTTCCGGGGAATTGGAGTGTAAAGTTAACGTCTAAATTTTTTTAAGGCATTATAAACTTTATTATAATTAATAAAACAATAATGGTTTTCCGTAATCAGGCATGCAAATGCACACTAGGACACGTATTTAAATTTTTTATATCCGTAAAGTAGTGCATTAATTAGTGGAAAAGCATCACCATTAGTAACTTAATTTATTCTCCCTCTGGCAACTCCCATGGAACTAAATGATTGTGATTATGTCTAAACCAAACATATATAGAAATAGGGGCCGGAGCTAGGTATAGTCGAGTGAGGACTTTCACCAGTGAATTTTTCTCATACTTTGTTTTTCAATTTTGTCTTTAAAACTATTACATTTTTTCTTATTTTACTGATATTAAGAATTGATTATCCTAATAGAAGTACCCTACGAACTTTAATTTTTAGAAATTACCCCGGATCTTTAGATGTTCTAGCTAGATTTCACTGAATATATATATATATATATATATATATATTTAATTTTTAACAAATATTTTATGTTATTAATTTCAGATGGGAAAATACTAATCTGGCCTTTACCCTTTGTCTTTATCTATACTCTTCTTTTGCTATTTAGGTTTTTGAACACTTGTACCAGGACTCTTCAAGAAAACCGGCACTCGTATTTCAGTCACAAATTAGCACCTGTTTGAGGGGTGCGAAGATTAGGTCGTACCGAATGTAATAACACCCTTTTATTTATTTATTTATTTATTTTTTACCCTAAAGATTTTATTTCGCTAAAAACAATTTCACTTTATTTTGCTACTTCTTTCCAAGTAAGGGGGAAAAAAATTACGTCTTGTCATAATTAAGACAGATTAAACCAAATACTTGAATTTAAAAATAAAGAGCAGTAGTCTCAAAATTGGTTAAAGTTCCCACTAATCCTTGATACATTTTTGGTTGTGAAAGTTTGGGAACCGGATTAAAATTAGCTTTATACTATTCAATTTTTTTTCATTAAATATAAGAAAAAAATATTTAAATATGGTCTACCAGAAAATTTCTCAGTTAGTTTATAAAATCCAAAGCAAACTCAAAATAGTTACACCCACCAATAGTTCATGTCACTATTCTTAGATCAAGATATACTAATGACAATGATATGTCATTATTCTTAGAAATCAAACCTAGGTCCCTTATTACAGAAAATGGTAGCTGAAATAATAAGGTTATATATATATAACAATGAGCAATGCACGTGCACAAAAACCTCGAAGCATGTGTACCATCCAAAATGTAACTTTTTCCTTTAATGTCTCTAATGCACATGTAACACTATAGTGTTTCATTTTTTCTTAGTTCTCTTAAAGAAGCCCGTATGGACATCCAGTTTTTTAATTGAAAAGAAAATCCCACAGATTTTTGAACATGTTATCTAAGATCGTGAATCTCCTTTCCACTTACTGAGCTAGTCTGAGTGGGGTGACTTCTGTAAAGGACATTAGTTTCACATGAAATCAAAGAACGACCTTGAAAAATGATTACTTATTATCTATTTTACTAAATTAACTAGCAATTAGTGTTTCACTACTACTTGTTCTTCTATTTCGAAATTGTTATATAACAAATTGGTTTATGAAAACAAATGAACCAATCTGTTAGTTTAGCAAATATACGCGAGTAGCAATGAATTTTTCATACTAAAAATTGAGACAATATCTCAGTATTAGTTCTTTATAAAAGCAATACATAAGATCCAAAGTGAAAACTCACTCTGCATAAGATAAGAAAGTTGAGCCAAAACTTCTCTATCAACAATGTAGATATTTATCTCCAAATAATTCTTAAAACTTGACTGGAAAACTGCAAATTCAGAGCACCAAATGCCACCAAGAGAGTTAAAAACTGAATGCAGCAACTAATGTTCACCAGCATGCTCCTGAAAGCACAAAATGCACCTTTATTCAGACCAAGTGAAAACTTTTTGTCATGAAATCCTATTTCTGTGGTGAAACTTTATTACCTTTCCATTGTTTTGATGCTCATCGAGCATCGGTGGAAGTCAACAACTCGGCAAATCCCATAGGCCTGGCTGGAATGCTTCCCTTGCTATCATTGAGAGTGCTGCTGTAGCTAGCTCCAATGCTTTCGGTTTCTTGCCATGCCTTTAGCAGCTGGGGAAGTGGTAGCCCATAATCAATACCAGAGACACAATCTAGTTCATCATCAACCGGTTTCCACTTCTCGACCAGTGGGACCAGCACATTCACAACGTGGCCCATATCAGGCCGATGGTGCGGCTCCCTTGTAGTGCAATGTCCAGCCAGTTCAGCTATTGTGGTAATGCTTTCTTCGTCCGCATCAAGAGTTGAATCAACAGCAGCCATAAGCCTCTCTTTGCTAGACTTTATTTGCCAAAACCAATTGGCCAAGTGCCGGCTTTCCTCTGAACGCCCTTCGTCCAGCGCCATTAGGCCAGTTAGAAGTTCCATAAGCACCACTCCAAAGCTGAATACATCAGCTTTAGTAGTGATCTTTCCCATCACTAAAGTCAAAGAACAATTTCAGCAAACGATCTAGACAGAGACGATTACCAATATTGCACGAAGTATTTCTAATAGGTACTTCAGTGGGAAAATTTTGGAGTACAACATTCTTTGCATTTCGGGTTTTCATCTTATTTGAAAGAAAATTCAATATAGCAAGGAAAATTTGTTTCTATACACATCAATAAGATAAATTCAACAAAATAATGCCAGCAAAGGATTCAGAAATAAAGCCATACCTGCATATTCAGGTGCAAGGTAACCAAATGTCCCGGCGAGCTTAGTTGCAACAGAATTCACGCCGTCAGGAGCTAGTTTCACCAACCCAAAATCTGCAACTTTTGCCCGGAAATCATCCCCAAGAAGAATGTTAGAGGACTTGAGATCACGGTGTATGAAGGTTTGGCGTGCTAAGTTATGTAGATACTCCATTCCTCTCGCAACATCCAGTGCAATTATCAGTCTATTTGTCCATGAAAGAGGCTTTAAATTAAGACTCTTCCAGTGGAAAAGATGCCTGCTAAGGGCACCTTGAGGCAAATAATCATATACAAGAAGCCTCTCATTGCCTTCGATGGTGTACCCCAAAAGCGACACCAAATGTCTATGCCTGACCCTCGAGAGAACAGCGATTTCCGCTTCAAATTCTTCAAACGCTTTGCTACTAATCACCCCGCCCTCCATTCTCTTGACAGCTATGCTTGTCCCGTCTTCAAGTTCACCCTTGTAAACAGTTCCAAACCCACCACGACCGAGCTCGTTTTCAGGTGCAAACCCCTTGGTCGCCTTTTTAAGAACTTGAACAGATATGACAAGGTTCCCAGCCTCAATCTGACGAGAGTCAGTTGCGGTGCTACTGATAGAACTGCTCACGGTTCGAGTAAATAGGCTTCCGGTTGAGTTGTTTGAAACCGCAATCTTAACCATATTGTCTGGATCAGATGGGTCTCTAGGGTGAATCACAATGGAACTAGGAGGCTCTGCCATTCCCTTCTTCTTCGTACAAAAGAAAATGAACACAAAAGTCAATAGAAGAGCCACCACAGAGGCAGAACAAATGCCAGCCACAATTGTAACTTGTTTGGATCTGTTAGACTGTTTTGGTTGGGATTCCACGCGACTAGAACCATCAGAAGTAGTACCCGAGGATGGCCGACCGTGATATTTCCGTGTATTTTCTGATGGATGACTAGATGGAGATGGAGATATCGGATCTTCACTAGGTACAGCAGGTGGAGTTGTTTGGTTACCACCGAAAAACGGATTTTCATCAATGACGACCTTCACACCATCGCGAAATCCTGGCAACGGAGGCTTGAGATTGTTTCCAGCTAAATCCAACAGTCTCAAGTTTTCCATGTTAGTAAAATTATCTGGTATCGTTCCATTAAAGTTGTTTCCTGCCAGCCTAATTTCAATCAATGAATCTAACTTGGCAACTGAGGGACTCAGAGTTCCGTTTAGACCACGTCCAGGCAAATTGATAATCGAAACCTTGGACTGAAAATTGCAACTCAATCCCATCCATGGCCCATCGCACGGATCATTACCGGACCACTCGGAAACAAAACTTGCAGGGTAACCAACATCATCAAGAAAATCTAAAAGTGCAGTTACTTGTGGTGCACATGGAAGGCCAGGATCAGATTGACAAAAGTAATTAGAAGCATATGTAACATTACCGACCTTAAACTCCGGAATGGGACCGACAAAGAGGTTATTGCTCAAGTCTAATCTCTCGACCTCCATACCGGCCAAGCTCTGAGGAATCGTACCAACAAGTCTGTTTCCATTGAGGTTGAGTTCCTTCAAGGAAAGAAGCTCTCCGATGTTGTCTGGAATCTTGCCAGTGAACCGGTTTCCATGTAACCAAACTTGTGTCAATAGTGTCATTGATGTAATGACATCAATCCAACCGCTCATCCCTTCGCCATCTTGATCATTCAGCCACAGAATCTGCAGCAACGACTCTGCCAAACTCGACGGAATCTCGCCTGTTAGTCTGTTGTAAGACAGTTTAAGGACAGTGAGAGACGGCAATGTCCCTAGGAACTCCGGTATCTGTCCAACCAGATTACACTCCACTAAAGAAAGATTTGTCAGCTGAGCCGAGCCTGCCAAGTCCTGAGGAAGAGACCACCCTGTGGTGGCATTAAACGGGTTCCGATCCAACGCCAAGACGCGCACATTGCTAAGACCGGAGAAGAAATCAGCCGGGATAGTGTCGAACTCATTGTTGTCCAAGTAAACGAATTCCAAATCCGACAAGCCTCGAAAACTCGGCAGTTCACCGGAGAACTTGTTCCCTTGGAGGCCTAAATTCGAGAGCTTCGAGAGCTGGTTAAAGCTCGGCGGAAGAGTCCCTTTGAGTCCCATATTCTGGACCTGAATCTGTGAAATTCTGTCCCCATTACAGAACACGTGAGGCCATGAAGGAGGGCCACAAGGGTCATCATCTTTCCCATTTTCCGGCCATTTCAGAAGCTCTGAATTCTCTAAGCCTTCTCTCAACTCGTTCAGAACTTTGACATCATTCGGGTCAGTGAAACTATAACACGCTGTAAACAGAAGACAAAAAACCAAAAAAATACACAAGTTTTTGCTCTGAAAATCCTCCATTTCCGTTTATATCAAAAGGAAAAAAAATCACGTTCAATGTAGTATAATCTATGGAACACAGGGGATTTTACAGAGAGAGAAAGCGACGGGTTAATGGAGATTTTTGTTGTGGTTTTAATTATCCGTTGCTTGAGAGAACCAACCCTAAAAGTTGAAGTAGGAGTCCACCATGTGACTGTCTCTCTGTCTCCCTCTCTCTCACTTTGCTTTCTCTCTCTTTTTTTGGTTGAAAATAGTTTGGGAATGTAACCATTCGTCTATCTATGTATGAACTACCCATTATTCGCATTTTATTTATGAAAAATAATTCATATCATGAAAGAAAAATTTTATAACAGGTCATAAAACTAAAATATAAGATGTTGAGGGTTAAAAAAAAAAAAGATAAAGTAGTAATTTTAATTTTGTAAAATCTATAAAATTTAGATACTTGACAATTTATCATATTCATAATGAAATTTTTTATTATGTGTATCATTGCTCTTTATTTATTCATGTTTCCATTTACAAAGAAAATGAGAATTTTTTTATAACCTTTTGGCATTGATTCTCTATTATAGAAATTAGATCTCAATTTTGGCTACATATCTTTAATAAGTTTTTGCTTTATAAATCAACGATTATTTGACTCTGTGAAAGAGCATTTTTTTAGTGGGTAAAAATTAAATTAAATTTCTTATATTTACAAATATAAACTAATGATTTTACTCTTTCACGCCTAAACTCTTTGATTTGTAAAGTGATTTTGGGACCAGCGTATTTGTTACGGTAAAATGAACAACAAAAAGTAATAAACTCCATACATGTATTTGTGAAATTTTCAATGTTGTATGTACAACGGTAATGAAACAATTACAAATGGATGCTTTTGAGCGCTAATTCAAACAAAATGTAAAAACAATTACCAAGGAAACACACTAGTCCAAAAGAAAACTCACAAAAAAAAAATAATAATAATTCAAGCTCATGAATATCATGTCGATTTCCATGTGCCCCTTTTTCTTTATTATTATTTTTTCAGAGGCCATAAGAAGAAGTGTGTGTAGAAAGAAAAGAAAAGTTATTTAAGCAAAAAAAAAAAAAAAAAAAAAGTTACAACAATAGATTAGCATGTGTTGGATGTGGGGCCTACTCAAAAGGAACGCACAAATAATCAGGAATGGAGAGAATTATCTTCCGCTGATTATGGAATTTTCTATTCCTCGTGGTCAATGCCTTTTTGAATTTGATGGAAACTTTAAACTTTAATTGACATTCCACCATAATTGTCCCGGGATTCAGTATGCATTTCATTTTCTATTTTCTTTTTTTTTTTCATTTTCTTTTTTTTTTTAACTTTACATCAATGCAATTTATGATAGAATGGCGTATATAATTATCACTAAACTATGTATATAGTTACTATTTTTAGTCACCAAATCACTGTATCTTGTTTTTTTTTTTTTTTTAAACATTTTTAGTCTTGTACATACCATCATATTCCATTTAATACATAAATATACATTTTCTTGATTAACATTTTGTTTTTATCTTAAAAATTTTCAAAAACCTTTAAAAAGAAAAAAAATAAAAAATGTTTATTTACATAAATATCCAAATTAGAGGTGTTGATTTGAAATATTTCTATTTTTCTTTTTATTTACATGAACATCTAAAAGAGTAATTCTAAGACAATATTACCCTTCATAAATAAATAGAAAACTAACAAATAAAGAAATTAAAAAAATGGAAAAAAAAAAAGAATCTAAAACCCAAATAGTGCTAAAGTTGATTTAATGAAATTGCTAAACGAAATGATATAAAAGGAAAGTTTGAAAATTTTTTTTGATTTATTGTAAAGAATGTGTAATATTCATAATGAATCAAAAGGAAATGTTTTCTCAAAATCATATTTCACATTCTCAAAAATTCTTTTATATAATGAATTTGTTTTTATTGTAAAGATATGTTCGATTTCATTCTACTAATTTATATAAATAGTAGTGATTTTTCATAAAGAATTTGATACTATAATTGTGTGATTCTTCAATTTATTTGGTTGAGGCGTAAATGACAACCATTTGATTTGAAGTAGATTACTTAAATAAATAGATTTTTTTTCATAAAGAATTTATTAGTTTTTTATATGAAAAGTGTGAATATTTTAATATCATCAATCTTTATCATAAATATTTTGTATTGTATTTATTATTTGATCTGAACCATCATCTTTACAGTAAATATTTTGGATTTGTTATAATTTCTTTGATGTTTATAACTAATTTTAGTTTATTAAAGGTAATTCACATTTATGAACAAAAAATATTCATCATTAAAGTAAAATATAAAAATAAAAAATAAAAGAATTTGTATAAAAATAGAATGATGTTACTTATAGCAAAATGGTAAAATAGGTACTACAGATATTTATTTCTTAAAAAATAAACTTATACATAATATTGTTAGAAAATGGATATATTTTAAAACGGACTCTAAAAGTGGACTTGTTATATAATTATTTCTATAAAAAAAATTAGGCCTCCGATTTTTAGGATCATCCGGGTCGTCAAACTTAGATGAAAATATTTGAATGAAAACATATTAACAGAAATATTTAAATTATCATCTGAATTGGCGTTTGGATGTTAATTTTTAGAATAATACAATTGAATTTATGTTTAAATGTCAAAATGGACATCCATATACTTCATTTCAGATGTACAAAGTCTAAATACCTATTTCCATGGGCTAATCAAATGGAATTACCCAAATTGATGTAAGTGATTGCTCCAAACAAAACATAGGGTATTTACCTTTTTAATACCATGAGTGTTGCTGTCATTAAAAAACATACCAAACGTTTGAAGTCCTGTATTTTTTTTTACCATCATACAACATTTAAGATACAATTTCATAGCTTTTTTTTTTTTTTTTTTTTTTTTTTTTTTTTTTTTTTTTTTTTGCAGCAAATACTTAGGGTGAGTTTGCTGCACTATATCCAACTCAAAAATTTTCATCTTGGTTTTTATATTTTTCTTAAAAGTTAACAAAAATTATAATTAGTTTCTTAAAAATTAACCAACTTTAACTTCAAATTTTCATATCCAATCGATAAACCAAACAGAGGCTTAATATTGATCTCAAAATGAAAAAATACGCATAAATTAAAAATAATAAATAATTAAAGAAATTCTAATCTAAATTATAAAAACTTTAAAAAATTCCAATCTTTTTCCCTTTTTTTTTTTTTTTGGATCCTAGTCACTTATCTCATTCTACATTGTCCTACCTCAACCTGCTATACTTACATTGTCTACTCCATCCTTGAGCCCACCACCTCTCTTTTGGTGAAAACATTTGAAAAGGTTTTACATACTAAAACAAGCAATCAGCCACACAAAAACAAACAGAGAACTTATAAATTATACTTTTTAATAACATGAAAAATTTCATAGTGGGTGATAAGAACCATGCCAATTCTCTTTGGCGTTGTATCGCCCTTGCTAGACTACTATAGTGCTAGCCATAGTGGGTGATAACCATGCTAAGAAACTGACGAAACCCTTGAATCAATAAAGTCTCCAATATCATTTAGAAATCAAATTTGTATGAAATCGTAACCCGTTGCCTATATTGAAGCAAGAACCTTGGTATAATGAAGACGCGACAATTAATTATGGAATGATTGATTGATAAGCCGAAGGTGAATACCACGGAAACCCTAAAACAACCAAAGAGAATTTTCTCTCACCAAGTTATGAATTAAATCTGAGTTATTATTACAATTAGCTAATGGTCTTTAAATACAAAGGGTCCATGAATTTGCACATATCTTGAAAAAAGGAAACTAAAATATCCTAAGTTTAAATTTTTAAAAATTGAGTCCTAAATTATCTCCTAAAAACAGGACTATATATAAAAATTAAAAAAAAAAAAAAAAAAAAGGAAAGTTCCATGCAAGCCTTTCAACTCAGTAATAACAAATAAGGAAAGTACCTAAATTAGTATGCAAGCCTTAAAACTCAGCAATAACAAAAAAATAGGAAAGCAACCTAAATTGTGACAAGCTATCCTTCTTGATGAATCAAAATGGGTAAGTCACCAGTTTAGGAGAGTAAGCTTAATTTACGCAATCTTGAGTTTTTTTCTTTAAGAACTCTTCTAGATTATTCCAAAGCTTGAATCATGGAAATCCAACCTTGTGGAACACATGGGACATCTCCCTTGGACCTGCATGAATTCACCTCAGTCCAAAGACTTTGACTCAACTCATTAAGAGTTTCCTTGAATCTTCTTGCTCGACTTGAATAGGGTCTGCAATCCATTTAGCCATGGTCTCATCAAACAAAAAAGGAACCTCATACGTTTGCAATCCATTTAGCCATGGTCTCATCAAGCAAAAAAGGAACCTCACACACTCCCTCACCTGTTTCACTCAAAGAATGATTCACTCAAAGAATAGTCAGAACTTGAACGAGTCTGCAATCCATTTAGCTGTGGTCTCATCAAACAAAAAAGGAACCTCACATACTCCCTCACGTGTTTCCCTCAAAGAATGATTCACTCAAAGAATAGTCAATTTCACTCAGTGGGTATGTATATAAAATAATCTTGATCTCCCTTAAATTAATAGCTCTCTATATTTTAAGGAGATTTTATTTGCACTTACAATATTGATAAATATCACCACAAAGTCAACAAAGATTTTTAATGTAGTTTTACCATATAAGAAAATTACCTTAAAACCATTAAGAATGCTCCTACCCCCACATACCTATAAATGAAAATATTTTTTTTATAAAATAATATAAAAAAAACATACACCACATTAACCATAAATTGAAATAATATTTAAAAAAATAAAAAAAAACATAAGAAATTGTTCTAAACTCTAAATTGTTCATTTTTATAAAATTTAAATTGTTCTTTGTCAATTTCTTTTCTTAAGAAATTTTTATAACTACATGAAGAATTTTAATAGTGGATTCAAATGAAATAAAAATAAAAGAAAGATGTCTTTGAAGAGTCAACAACTAATGAATTATGTATTTTTAATTTTTTAATTCATTAGTATTATGTTTTTTTTTCTTTTTTTTCTATGAAAATGATTCTACGTGGTTTTTTATATGATTATTATTTTTATTTACTTTTTCTTGCTATATGTGTTTGCATGATTCTATATTTATATATATTTTTAAGTACAGTATGACATTCCTTGATTTTTTATTTAGACATTACTTGAGTTTTTCTTCTTTACTATTACTTTTCCTTTTTTTAAAGATACCTTTTCTTTTTAAGAATGAAAATAGATCCTTTTTTTTCTTATTTAGATTGCTAATTTATTATTAACAAAATAAATTAAAACTAAAATAAAAACAGGTGTACGAGAGGATTAAATGTGGTATATTATAAAAAGTATCTATAAAAGGATATATTTATTATGTTTATATTAGAAACATTTATTAATTGAGGATATTTATGATATTGTTGGGGTAAATATAATCGTTCATTTTTAATTAGATAAATAATTTAGATTTGAAGAAATAAAATAGTTTTAATAAATCTATAAACATTAGTGCGTCTAGTGACTTGATAAAAAAAAATTCACCCCCGCCCGCCCCCCCGGTCACTGGCTGCAGCGCCTGTGATTTGTCTTTTGGTTCATTCTTTCCAGCGTTGTAGTACTCAATTCTCCAAGTTGTAGCACTGATGATCTTTTGTTCTTGTTTATGTCCTTTCTCGAGTTGAATTCACCACGAAGCCACTAATTTCCGAACCTGTGAAAGCAAAACTAAAACAACTAGAAAACCATTAAATAATTTTTAAACTAACAAATTATCACGTGACAAATATTCAAATCACCCATATAAAACCAATTTAACTTTTTTTTATATATAAATAATTTAATGTTCATATAACTAACATGTATAGAAGGTTGACTCACCATGGATGCTATAATAATAATTATTATTATCATCATCATCTGATCATGATTGAGGATTTTATCTCGTGTATTATTGGATCATTCGTAATATAATTTTTCGCTTGAATACAATTTCCCTGTAAAGGGAAAAAAGAACCCTTCTTCCTATCAATTTATCCCCATTAAAATAATTATTTTCCAAATATACTCTCACTCTCTTCAATTTTTTTCCATTATGGTTTCTTCATTCTCTTTAAATCTTATTATTTTTAACCATGTCTTGTTAAAATACTCTTTGTTTCTGTTAGAATGACTGTTTTTCTTTTCTCAAATACAAACTTAAATATCCTGTTTCATTATAATTAAAATATTTAACAAATATAACACACTCGTGCATAGCACATTCTTATAAATTAGCATGTATAATTGTTAAAGAAATTGGAATGAAAGAAATTAAATGAAAGCTAAACACGATGAGTATTTCTATTTTTCTTAAGAAGAAGCTAAAAATGAGGAGTTAAACACATGCTTTTCGTAACTAATTTCGGAAACATGTTTGGAAGACGGCAGGACTGCTTTTCTAGAATGGAGTGCAAGTACAAAACACAAGACCAACCCACCCTAGTTTACTCAAATCTTAAAAGGTCCTTGCTTTAATTAGTGTGTCGTAAACTTGGTGATGGACCCTAGTGGTATATTGAAGACTCAACACACGGAAACTCTCATAGGCGACAAATCAGTCAAATCTTAAAGTTAGATTTCGTTTATCTTCCCCTTCCTAATTCATGTTTTTTTTTTTTTTTTTTTTAGCCTCCATTTGATAAACCATCTTAAACTCAAATTTTTTTATCTCAGTTTTTATTTTTTTCTAAAAAGTCAATAAAAATTATAACTAGTTTTTAAAAAAATTAACCAACTCAAACTTAAAAATTTCAACTCAAACTATAACACCAAACGGAGCCCAAGGATTTTGGACACTTAATGCCCATTTGGAGACATTTGAAGACGTTTGAAGACGGTGTTTTTTAGGTTAAAGATGAGTTAAATTTTGAAAATATGTACTTGATGAAAATAAATTGTTTGAATTATGAATTTGTATTTTGTTTTATTTATCCTGAAATTTTATATAATTTTTAAAAAAAAAACAATATCATTTTGATTTAAAATGATAAAGTTATTAATTTTTAAAATTTGAGGTTTTTGAAAATGAGAAAGAAAGATTTGGAAAAATTAATAGTAAAATTGAAGGAAAAAGTATATATATATATATATATATATAAACTTCTGGAAAACACTTTTCTGAAAAGTCCCCTAAATACCCTCTTAACTTTTGAAAAACAACTCTAAAATCGGTGAGTTATCATCTTTTTATTAGTTGCATGTTCTGATGCTTGCATGGGTGCTCCCTTAAAAGTAAGTTTCACAGAAGGGAGGTTAGCGAGATGCCTTTAATCAATTGATGTGACAATCCATTAAAAAACACTAATAAAAAATGACAATCTACATACTAATAGGTTTGTACTTAGTAGTTTATATTTAGAGTTGATGTCCCCGGTATCTTTATCTTAGAATCAATTATGAAAATGATTCAAGAAATATACACATGGTCTTATATTAGTTCTGATTTTTAATTTTATATGTCACACTACTTTGAACTTTTTTATTGTACAAAACTGAATGGAAATTAAATAAATTTAAGTCATTTGAGCTTTAATTAAGTTTAAAATCATAATTAAAGTTTTTTAGAAAGGAAATTCTGCCTTAAACATATTTTTGATGATGTTGTAGATCTTTGTTGAAAGTACAATTTACTTCTAAAGTATGTTGGATGAATGTATAATTTCTCTTCAAAAAATGTTTTGAATATGATTTTTTTTTCCTACAAAAAAAAATCATATTCAAAACATTTTTTGAAGAGAAATTATACATTCATCCAACATATGATTTTTTTTTCCTACAAAAAAAAATGTTTTGAGTGTGACTTTACATATAGATTGAGCTTATGTGATTAGAATGTGTTCAATTTCTATCTAATTTTTTTTAAGAATATTGATAGAGAGACTATTGATATAATAATAAAAAATTTTAGGGAAGTGCTTTGTGTAAAATCAATCATCAGGAGCTAAAACAAGATATGTTTATAATTCGGGTAATCGAATTTGGACTTGCTTAATTGTGTATATGAACATTATAAGCAAGTATTAAAATGCTTAATTTTTGTCTATTGAAAATACCATTATCCTTTGACATAGGGAGTCTGTGAAGATAGATTTTACCGGCCTAACTCGGAGGACTAAAAACCACTTATAGAAAACCCATAAAGGGGAGGGGAAAAAGAGAGTAACATCTCTGAAAATACTCATCTCAAAATGCCAATAACCAAGTTTGAGTCCCCTTCCTCAACAACCAATGACAAATATAGCAAGATACGCCTTGCAACGCAACGTCGTGCAAGAAGTCTACAAATACTCATCAAACGACTCATGAAATCCTAGCAAATTAATCGACAACATACAATAAATAGGACATGACAAAGAACATTAGAAAACAAAACTAAGCCAAGGACAAATATTATATAAATGCCTACATCATCCTTGATCAAGACAAGAAAAAAAAAACTAAAAATAAACTAAAGGAAAAATAAACAGGAATCCAAACTTTGTCTCTTTGAAGGATTCCAATAACAAAATTTATTCAATTTTTGTTTTTCTTTTGTTTTTCTTTTATTCTCTTAAGGACATTTTGGGTTTTCAATAGACAAGATTGCGCACTGACCAGGTTATGATATGAATTTTATATGTATTGTAAGTCCGAAATAAATGGAATATATATATTTTTATTAAATTGAAAACAGATTGTAATTTCTGTTCTAAGAAAAAAAAAAACAGATTGTAATTTATTATTTTTCTCATTTAAAATGTGGATAAAAAGAAATTAACAGTGGCAAGTCATTGCACCCAAGGGGCTATCTGATCTTATCACCTGCATAAGCTGCAGCGCGATAAATATATGAGGCGTAAAAAATATGTTGTTCTTGAGGATAATTGTTTTACTTTGATTCAGTCATTAATGTGTTTCGCTAGGAGGGGAGCCTCCTTCTTGCCCATCCCAAAGAAATCAAAAAAATGGGAGAAAATGTAAAATAGCATTTTTTAAGAGAGTAAGTTTAAATATAATAATAAATAGTATAATCAAATTTATAATCATATAATACAAAAAAAAAAAAAAAATTCCTTCTCCTTTCAAAGATGGATGATAAAATATGTCAAGTGATATATGTAAAATTATACAGTAAACGAAACTACGCACATAAATTTGTGGTTAAAAAATAATTGTAAATCCGAACTTTTTTAGAAAATCCAAAGAAGTCTAAAAATTTATCATAAATATATGCTACAAGTTATTATCTTTTAAAAAATATGTTAAAAATTTCAAAAGTACCTATAAAATATGTTATTTGCTATAATTATTTAAAAAAAAAAAGTAAAAAAAAGAAAAGGTAATATTGCTATCGAAACTCCTGCATGCCATACTAAATAATCATGTATAACTACTCAAATCTTCCGATTTTAATGAATGCCTATTTACTAACCTTACTAAATACATAATATAATGGTTTTGCTGTATCTTCATTAACCCCTAAAATTGATATTCATCCAGAACAACATGCATTTAGGACTCAGCACTTTGGTCCATTATTTCCTCAATTTGGCCCAACAATGTTTCCTAAGATTATGACAAATTTCTCATAAAAACTCAACTACCTTATCACTTCGCCTTCAATTTTGAACTTTTTTAGAGCATCTCCAATGAAGTGCTAGATTCACGTGTAACAGATAAATCTTAACATTTCGATAAGAGAAAAAGGCTCTCTGATAAAGTGCTAACTTTGTTATCAAATTTATTATATGATCAATTTGATGACAAATTTATCCTGATATGAAATATTTATATTGGTTGGTATCTTCACTTTTTTATCTAGTCATTTAAGATTTTCATTTGAACGTATCACGCATTGAAGTAAATGATAATGTTATTTGTCACTTTGTTCTATGACAGATATAATGTTGATAGTGACCTATATATTGGGGATGGTCTTAAGAGATTGAGATGAATTTAAGAGGAAAAAAAAGAAGGAAGATTTGGAAGTTTTGGAATTAATTAGATAATTTCCGTTCCAAGCGGTGGGCTCTAAGGCTTCAATTGGCAGGCCAGAAACATAATAAATCTTCCAAACGTTACGTCTAACAACTCTAATCGAGGAGTTGAAAGGAAACAACATGCTCATTTCTCATTCTAAAAGGGCTATACTCAGCTATCTCCAGCATATTTTACCTTGTCATTACTGCGTACTTCCAACAAGTATTTCCTGGCTTGTTGCAGAAATTAGCCTCCATTTGGTAAGTTAGTTGGAAGAGATGAAATTTTTAAGTTAGAATTGGTTGGTTTTTCAAAAACTAGTTATAAATTTTTTTGACTTTTCAGAAAAAAAGACAAAAAATTGAGATGAAAAAATATAGTTTAGTTGGAGTTAAACTAACTTACCAAACGGACATTAGAAATTGGTAAAAGGTAAATTACTAGATTGGTCCCTAAACTTTTAAATTTGTACAACTTTAGTCCCTGATCTTTTTTTCATAGCTGGAATGACCATAAACTATTAAAAACGTTGCTATAATAGTCATTTCCATTAATTTTTATATGAAATCCATTAGTTATCATCATTTTTTGGCCTAATTACTAACGGATTCCATCTAAAAGTTATGGAAAAGACTAATGTAGAAATATTTTAATAATTTATGGGCATTTCAACTACGAAAAAAAGATCATGGACTAAAGTTGCACAAATTTAAAAGTTAAGGGATTAAATGAGTAATTTACCCAATGGTAAACTAGTCGGAAGACTACCCTTACATAGCACAAAGAAATAATGCAAAAAAATACTAACAGCAGTCACTGGTGAATGATTCTCCAAGCTATATAAACAGGGCATGAGCCAGGAATTGGCATTTAGAATTAACGCCTCTATTTGCGGTTAATTGTAGTAAATTTGAGGGAAATTCAAGATCATATGCATTTCTTTATGCAACTACTTGAAATGGGAACAGAGGATAACAGATAACTAAAATATGATTATAGGTCTACCTTTAGAAAGCTAAGTAAGCAAAAGACAAAAGGATAAGTTTTTCTATTTTACAATGAGATTTAAAGCAAACAAACTCAAACTCAAGCGTCTTTCATGAACGGTACATTGGCTTTCTGGTATTTCTTTATAGATTCAATAACTTTTACAGAAAAGGCCTCGTCCTCTGGGTAATAAGCAATAGGATCAGATAATAAAGGAAGTGGTAAGTTGAGCACACCTTCAAGAGTTGCATGAAGACAATAGGCTGAATATGTGACATGATATCCACCTTCTTGGACGATTAGAAGTCGTCCACCAGAATGCCTACTGGCCAGGCCACCGATCATCTTCCCTATCTCTCGATAACCCTCCATTGTCAAGCATTGCCTTCCATTCGGATCAAACTAAAAGATAAAATGTTTTAGTCTATGCAATTTAACATTCCTATTCATACTGCAAAAACAGAGAAGGAATACTAGGATTCCGCTTTAAAATTCTAGTTATCCTTCTAAATCACAAGAACCAAAAATTGTAAAGCAATCACAAGTGCTAAAGTGACATTATGCCAAAGAAATACTAAAGCGATCACAAGTATGAGTTCATTTTCGACTTGAAGGCCTTAATTCCATCAATTTACACTAAACATTCCAAAATTCCATGTTCAACTCGAGCATCTGTCAAACACAAGCATAGCTAACATTCTTCAAACTGAGCAGCTCTCATGTTAATTGTTATAATTAGTGCAAATCGAAGTCATTAAAATCATCTTCAACTTAGAATTCTGTACTGGTGCAACAATTGCAAGTATTATCCAATTTGGAAAGTGTTACAACTATAATACTTTTGAGTACCACATATGTCCAGACATACAAAGTTCCCTTAGTCACGTACCGATTCACATATTCAGCAAGTCAATAATAGCCCTGAACCAAGATATATATATATATATATATATATATATTCCAAAAGGTAAATTGAAAAGGCTTTTCATTTTTAAACTGCAAACCATAGAGGCAATTTTTTTTTTTCCTATCCATCAAATTTGCCTTTCTTTAATCAATTTATAAATTACAACTGGTCATGGTAACTTTTATAAATTCCCTTCAGAAAACAGTCATTTAATAAGAAAACAGCGTAGTATCATAACCTTAAACATAAGTTTTGATCTCCTTTTTTCCGTATATTTTTTTTGGCAGATAAAGAGCTCCTTATATACAAACATATGCAGTTATTTTCCCATTACACAATAAACCAATCAGATTATGTCTAATCAATCTGAACTGCTTGAAGCATTCGGTGAGATACAAACATATTCAGATTCATGATTCATGCTCGATTCTATTCATAATTAACTAACAAATTTTGGCCTCAAGGTCGGTTTGCAATTCTAGTTCTCATATGCGCAACTCGCACGAATAATTATCATTTCCCATTGTACAAAAAAAAAAAAAAAAAAAAAAAAAAAAAAAAAAAGCCATTATTCACAAAGAGAATTAAGTAAGAGGATCACTTACAGCACTTGAATCTTGACCAACAACCAGAACCAACATATCAGGCTCAAACTTCTGGATAGCTGGGACAACCAGCTCAATCATGGCATATCCATAGCCTCGATCGCCTGTCCCATTTGGCAGAGGAATATTCAAATTATAGCCAAATCCCTCCCCATCTCCAAGCTCATCGACGGATCCATTCTGTGGGTGAGACGGACCCCATGAGCCATGATTCATATGCAGGGATATTGTGAGAACTTTATCTGATTGATAGAACCCCTCTGCAGTTCCATTGCCGTAATGAACATCAATGTCAATAACAGCAACTTTTGCACAACCTGAATTTAAGGCCAAAAGAACAGCAAGACCCAAATTATTGAGGAAGCAGTATCCATCAGCTTGAGTAGGCTGAGCGTGATGACCCGGAGGCCTGACCAGTGCATAGGCAACTTTGCCATGTCCATCTAGCACATACTTCATTGCTGATAGCGTGGTTCCAGCGGCAAGAAGAGCAGCATCCAATGAGCCAGGGTTCAAGAAAGTACCAGCACAAAGCGTCTTACCACCTTGTTTATCAGCTTCAACTAGTTCATTTATGTACTCTGCAATTTTAACATTTTTGGACACCTTAGTAAGTCTTTAATCTAAAGAAAACCCAATCATTATTTTGCAAAAAAAATAGGGTTATATCCAAATAACCCACAGAAAGAACATATTGTTCGTTACCAAGTGGATTGTCTACTATATCTCCTGTCCATCAAGGTGAGATTGACTCAGGCTCAAGACCTTATCGAGTAGAGCAGGCAGTCTTATCACCCCACAAAGTGATCAATGGTGCATAAGAAATGACTTAACAACCAAAAATTTTGACTAAAAATACCCATTTACTATTAGCTTCAACTAGTTCAATTTTCCTTAAGGAACTAAAGAGAAGCCCAAGATTAGCTTTCAAATAAACTACTTGACAACCAAGGAATTGGATGAAGTAGAGAACCTTTTATGTTCAAACTGAAGAAATTGTCATTTTAACGCAAAATTAGCGTAATGAATCATGAACTTAACGGCTCAAGAAACATTCAACATATGTGAAAAACTAAATAAGCCGCTGATGTTGCGCAGACCCGATGACGAATCGGCAAAACTAACCGATCGGAGGCCAAAGAATTCAACTAAAATAATATAATCTCAGTTCTAAACGGAAGAAATTGTCTTTTTAAAACTCTTTTTAGTATAATGAATCATGAACTGAACGGCTCAAGAGACATTTAACATATTTGAAAAACCAATTATGCCTCGATCTAATGCAAACCCGATAACGAATGGGCAAGCCTAACCAATTGGAGGCCAGAGAATTTGACAAAAATAAACTAATCTCAGTTCAAAACTGAAGAAATTGTCTTTTTAAACAAAAAAACTCAAAACTGGTATGATGAATCATGACTAAACAGCTCAAGAGACATTTAACATATTTGAAAAATAATTCAGCATCTGATCTAACGCAAACCCGATAAGGAATTCGCAAAACTAACCGATTGGAGGCCAGAGAATGTCACTGAAACAAACTAATCTCATTTTAGAACCGAAGAAATTGAAATTTCAAGTGAGATATTTGAAGTAGCTGAAATTGAGAGGAGAAGAAGATGACCTGGAGAGTGGAAAGAGAGCAATTCAGAGAGAAGAGCAGATCTTCCGGAGTGCCAAGAGATGAAGGGAGAGATGGGTCCTCTTCGGAGGATGGAGAGCATGTTCTTGACTCTGTCAGAGTTCTCTGGGTGCTTCTCCAACACGTCCAAGAAACCAGGGTCCTCTCCCGTGTCGAAGACGCCATTGCCGGTGTCATGGCCAAGCATGCCTTCGTGCCAGAACACAGCAATGGTGCCTGCTGGACTAGCAGCTGAAGCCGCCATTGATACTGCAACCAGCCTTTTCCGCTCCAAATTATTTTTACTTATTATTATTCCCCTCCAAACCCGCCCCCCACCCCGGCCCCACGCACCCCACCCTCCCATATACACGCTCCAACTTGGCTAATGGCAGTGGAAAATATAGATATTAATTTAGGATAAATTATTCATGTGGTTCATAACCTTTTTATGAAATTGTAAATTGATACTCAATTTATTTTTTATGGTTAAAAGGTTTCTAAACTTTTTTAAATAATGCAAATGACTTTTTTCGTTAACATACGTCGTGTAAAGGTTGGGGAACAAATCCTAATTTCGTTAAAAAAATGTTAGAGATTAAATAAGTAATTTACCCATTAATTTAAGAAAATAAAATTGGAAGTGGAAAGAACGAGAGAGATTTGTGAAAGCATTTTGACTATGGTTATTTTGTAATAGAAAAAGAGAAAGTAAAAGAAATTAGAAATGTCCTTCAATCCCAATAAAATACATTAATTTGATATCTCTTAATCCGGAGAGATAAGTTGAGGGATTTCATGCTAAACAACATAAGAGAAGGAACCTCTCATTCCTTCTTCATTTCCCTCTCGTTTAGGCGATTTAGCATTACCTTCTTAATTTCTCTCATTTCTATCAAACATACCCTAACGGTTGTATAACAGAATTTCCCAAAAGATACTTTCGGTTTTCTAGCTTCAAAAGTTACCTTTTGGAGTCAAGAAATCAAAAATAGATTTTAAAAGTGTTTGGATAATCTGCCATAAGCGTTAATTATCTTCAGGAGTGATTACAATCCTATGCACAAAATGTGACTTCTTAAAAAACCTATTCTAGGTAGATTTTGGTCATGTTTGATATAGATTTTTTTATAAGTTATTCCTAACTTCTGGGTCCAAATGTTGCTGGGTACTTTAGATAAATGCCACAAAATTATGACTTGGATTGATTTTTACCACATATAAAACTATTGGAAGAAATATCATATATAATATGATGTCATAAATATTTATTTATTTATTTTAAAATACCAATTATAAACACTTATCAGCCCGGAAATTAGAGCCATCCAAGTCAAGTGCCTTTAAGCTTGCCTTGCGAACCCAACTCAGGCAAGCATTGTCCTCACATGTGCGTTAACAGAGATTCGCAAACCCAACATCGTCTCTACCCCGTCCTTTTTCATTCTTATGTCACCAGGCATCAATGCCTTTCTCACTAGGCAGAAAAGAGATATACATGATCGGTAAGGATATGAAAGTAAAAAAAATATAATTTTGTAAGGTTCAAACTCCAAATTTTGCAATTAATAACACTTTTTAAATTCTAATATCATGACATGAATGATCATATATAAGTTTATAGGATTGTAGGCATTTCCATTAATAGTCTCCTTTAAGTATCTTATTTTAAGATCTAAAATGAGAATGATTGATTATTTGGATTTCTTAGTCAATGAATGAATGAGAAATTTCTAAGAATGACCTGCCTTTAAAATGATATGTGCACAAGTAGTGGTTTGATGACACAAATGATTAAATTAATAAGACCTTCAAATCTAATAAATGCACAAATGATAGTTGAATGCAATCAATGGTTAAAATAAGTCCGTAAAATCCTATATATGCGCCAATGATGATTTAATGACACCCAACTGTTTAAATAAGTCCATAATGTAAAACTTATGCTAGGATAAAGAATTTTTTTTTTTTAAAATTAGATTGACATTTAGCATGTCAATTCATCTAGAGGAATTTAAATTAGTATTGTGATAAACATTTATATCAAATTCATAATCTAGACTAAACAGCCGTTTGGTGTGGGAGTTGAGACCTAAAAACTTCAATTTTAATGGTTAAATTTGCATTTGGCATTGACATAAAACTCAAACCTATGATTTCAATAGTCTATAGTGTTTGGAATCGTTTTTGAATAATATTAAGAACATCAATATCAATTCTAATAAATGCTGCTATTTAGCACGAATATGTAATTTCACCGACCCACATGTAGACTGCTAATTGTGCCACCTCATTAGGAACTCCACATCACAAAGCTTTATTAAAAAATAATAATAATAATAAAAATAAATTGAGCCTTTTTTAGGCTCTGCTAACTGGGATTCTCAATAAGAATCAATAATGGAACAAAAAAAATATAACGTGAAAAATATAAGTGACAATAGGAACAACTAGACATATCTAACTGAAAAGCCACCGTCGAGGACAACGTTCCGTTGAGAAACCGGCGGGGCTCTATCTAGATCTCACGGCCGGCGATCTATGGGGGAGGCTACTACTCGTTGCAAGTGGAGCTCGGCTACGACCGCGATTTGCAATCACGAGGCTACTGTTGCGCCGAGGAGATCCGCCGGAGATCGACGACAATGGTGGCAACAATTACCGGCGATGCTCTCGTGTGTTGTCTGCCGGTGATGAGATCTCACGGCCGGCGATCTATGGAGTAGGCCACTGCTTTTGCAAGTGGAGCTCCGGCTATGATCGTGAGGCTACCACTGCGTTGAGGAGATCCACCGGAGATCGATGAAGATGGTGGCGACAATTTCCGACGAAGAAGAAGGAAAGTCACATTATTATATACACTAAGGACGTAACTTACTGTGTTCACGTACAGTAAAGTTACTATTTTACTCTTTAGTTTGTTCTTCCTGCCTTTCCAGCACATCCAAATACCGACTTTACCCTCCTTTTATTGTTTGGACAGTTTTGCCCATCAAAATTTGGCTGCTGGTTCTTTGTGTATAGTACGTTGACTCTTTTGCCCTTCAAACCCTAACTCTTCACTTTCCTCTCTCTTTCTCTGCCGCCGCTTCGCCTCTTTCTCTTTTTATTTTGAGTTCTTATTTTTGTTTACCTTTCTCTCTCTCTCTGTCTCTCCTTTTTTTTTTCTTCTTCTTTCTTTCGTTTTTGGTTTCCTCAAGCCCTAATTCTTCATTTTCTTTTCTCTCTCTACCGCAGGTTCCTTTCTCTCTCTTTTTTTTTTTCAACTCTCATTTTTGTTTTGCTTTCTTTCTCTCTGTCTCTGTCTTTCCTCTTTTCTTCTTCTTCTTCTCTCTTCCATTTTTGGTTTCCTCAAACCCTAAGTTTGGTTCCTCTTTCTCCTCTCTGTCGCCGGCTCTTTTGAGTTCTTAATTTCTTATTTGGTTTTTCATTTTCGTCTTTCTCTTTCTTTTCCTATGTTTATTTTCTTCTGTTGTTTTTTTTTTTTTTGCGTTTTCGGTTTCAAATTTGTACCGGTGGGGTTGTGTTGGTTTTGGTGAAGAAAGTTAGTGGTTTTAGATGTGTTGTTGGAGAAGTTTGGTTTGCAGGGAATGGTTTTTACGGCATGTTTGGTGAATTTTTTTTTTGGTTTTTTTTCCCGGAGATTTGTTCGGTGGTTGTTTCCCTACCGGTGGGTTCCTTTTGGTTTTAGTGAAGAAACTTCGTGCTTTTGGAGTTGTTGTTGTTAGATAACTTGGGTTTGCAAGAAATGGTTTTCAACGCACGTTTGCTGAAGTTTTTTTGTTTTTTTGTTTTTTTTCCTGTCGGATTGGTTTGGTAGTTTCTTCTTTTGGTTTTGGTTTTGGGAACTGTTCGAGGAACATCTAAAACCGACTTTTTTAGTTTGGTAGTTTCAGATACTTTATTTTTCAATTTATTCAGAAAAATACTTTGTTTCTAAAACATCTTTTCTTACATATTTCGTTTATTATTGTTGTAAATACTATTTTACCCATGTGAATATTTTAAGTATCTTTTATGTAACAATTCTATCAAATTAAAATTTCTCAAATGTATTCATACTTTAAAAATTATTTTCTTCTTACTTAAAAAAAATATATATTTTCCATATATCTCTAGATTGTTTTCTATT
Source organism: Ficus hispida (assembly GCA_025413025.1). Classification (NCBI taxonomy): domain Eukaryota; kingdom Viridiplantae; phylum Streptophyta; class Magnoliopsida; order Rosales; family Moraceae; genus Ficus; species Ficus hispida. The sequence goes on from CM046363.1 coordinate 1,398,097, forward strand.
AGTCTCATAATTTTTTCCTTACAAATAGTAGACGTCTTTATTCCAACCAAAATACATATTTTGATTAAAACATGTGGTTTGGTCCATCTTTAAAGAATTAAATATTTAAAAATGCTACATGTGAAAATGTTTTTCCCCCTCTCAAATGCACTCTTAATTAAATTTTTTTTTCATTTTTTTAAACTTAAATTTTTCCCGCATATATTAAATTTTCTCTAATTTGTCTTTATTATTTTATTATTTTAGACTTTATTATTTTATTTGTGTGGATTTTTTAAGTAGATTTTGTTTTGATAAACGGCTATTTTATCTGCCTTTTCTTAATTTTTTTCTCAAAAAAAAATACTTATTATAGTGTTTTTTGATTATCTTTTCAAATATTATTTTATATACCATAGTTAATATTTGTGTAATAAGATTAGATATAAATAAACATGTTTATGTAGTATTTGAAATATTGTTATTTATATTTTAGAAGTTTGAGCGTTTACAATATCTTAATAATTTTTTCACTAAATATATACACACACACGAGGTTTGGTTGTCTTATCTGCATGTTAATACCCAATTAATACCCAATTAATATATTACCAAATAATCTAAAAAAAAAAAAAAAACAACATCATAATCAGAATATTATTACATGGATTGAGTATGGAAAATATGGCTAACAACTAGTATTGCCTATGGGCTGTTATATTTTAAAATATGTTATGTGGGGCCTAGTACACCGTTCACTTTACCCAATATTGTTTTGAATTTTATTTAAAAAAAATAATGTGGGACCCACATCTTTTAATAACCCACATTGGAGTGACTGGAATTCATGAATAGTGCTAAAAAGCATTTTTACAACTCCAATTCCTACTTTGGTAAATACTACTATTTGGCACAAATAGTCCATTCACGATTCCACCTGTACACTGTACAGATACTTGTTCGAAGGCGTTTAACAGCTGTCAAAACTTTTTTTTTTTATAATTAAAAACTTGTATTGTGGGCTATCCAACTTTCCTTTTTACTCCAGTTTTTTTAATTAAACCGAGTGACTCGACTCCAGAAACCCTTCAAGAATCACCGATGCACCGTTGGAGCACCAAGTCCCCGTGCAGTCCACGACACTGCACCCGTCCGACTCGCTCCGACAGTGACTGAGCAGGAGGCCCCAGATGTCGTTCCCACTCTGCCACTCGGCCACGCTGCCCCGACGAAGCTGAAGAGAATCACCCTTTCCAGCCCTTTATAAATAGGCTGATGCAACCCAGAATCAACCAGATCAACCAAGCCTCAACATCGGTACTGATACTCTTATTACTTACAAGACCTTTCTTTAGTGTTTCTTTTTTTTTTTTTTTTTGAGCTTTTTTATCTGCACACCAAGCAATAGTTTGCTAAGTGATTTCCTCAGCCTTTTTTCATATCATCTTTGTTAGCCAAAAAAAAAAAAAAAGTAAAAGCCTGCCAACGGAGAATAAAGAAGCCCGACCAACAATTTTTTTTAAAAGAATAATTGGTTTAAATAGTTTCAGTAACTCTTTCGAAAGTGACAATTTATTCTTTTTTTTTTTTTTTGCTCAGATGACCATAAATTTTTATGTTTTAGCCATTACAATCATTTCCATAAAAAAAGCTAACGAATTGGTTACGTGAGAAACATATTTTTTACTTTGTGAATGTCAAATAGGTCATTTCCTATCCAAATCAGGTTTTAGGGGCAAACTAGATCGAAAACTAGAGGGGCGAACCAAATTGGAAGCTTGGGGAAGCCGGCGACCTGGAAATGGGGGGAGGGAGGACCCAGAAACTCAGGGGAGGGGAGGTGATTAGAAACTCGAGGGGGGGGGGGGGGGGGGGGGGGTGTGCGCGAACTAGATTAAAAGCTTGGGTGGAATTTGGGGGGGGGGGGCGCGGCGAACTAGATTAAAAGCTTGGGTGGGAATCTGACGACGTGGAAATTTGGGGGGGGGGGGGGGGGGGGGCGCGGCGAACTAGATTAAAAGCTTGGGTGGGAATCTGACGACGTGGAAATTTGGGGGGGGGGGGGGGGGGGGGGGCGGGCGGGGCGGGGGCGAAAGGGTTGGGTCAGATCGAGAGCTTGGTCTGTTTTTGATTCTGAATCAGAGCAACGATAAGAGGGAGGGGGACATTTGGGAGATTTAATGATATTTTAGTCATTTTATTAAAAAAAAAAAAAAAAGTCTATTTCAGTAAAATTTCGTTAAAAATTTAATAGAATTTGATGTAAATGATTATAATGGTAAAAAAAAAAATAGCAAAATTATGTTAGAAACTTAACTAGGTTAGAAGCTTCGAAAAGGGGGGTAATCCGAAACTCAGGGGAAGGGGCGAATTAGATCGAAAGCTTGGGTGGGGGGTCGACGACCTGGATTTTTTTTTGTTGGGGGGGGGGGGAATTAGATCGAAAGCTTGGGCGAGGGGCTGACGACCTGGAATTTGGGGGGTGGGGGGCGGAGGGGCCGGGCTAGATCAGAAGCTTGGTCAAGTTTGATTATGAATCATAACAAAAAGAGGAGAGAGAGGGACTTTTTGGGAGATTTGACGGTATTTTAGTTTTTTTTTTATTACAAAAAAGTTTATTTTAACAAAATTCCGTTAAATTTTAATGGAGTTTGACGAAAAGGACTGTAATGATAAAAAAAAAAAAATAAGAATTTATGATTATCTCGTCAGAAAAGAAAAGAAAAAAAAAGAACGAAGACTAAACCGTTATCTTTAAAAGAGTTTAGGATCTATTTAGGTGAATTATTATTATTATTATTTTAATAAGAAAAGCTCGACCAACACTTGAACATTGAACAAGATCTCCCACGGGCATTATTTTAATAATCGGAAAAGCTTAAGATACCTGTGATTACGAAAATGCACAACATTTCTTGCTTATAATTTCCTTACTTCTCTTGAATGCTCAACGGCTGCTTCGATTAATCCATCGTTTCTTGATCTTCTAAATATCTTCTCTATTTTGTTTTTGCCGAACTCTTTGATTCCTTGTCTTAAGGGGTGTTTGGTTCACCCACTCAAACCATCAAATTCAAACTTTTTTATATCTTTTTTCTAAATTTTTTTTTTCTTAAAAAGTTTTTTGTCTTTTCTGAAAATTCAAAAAAATTTACTATTGAAACTTAAAAATTTCAACTCAAACTATTCCACTAAACACCCTGTTAGTTTCGTCAAGAGAATCGAGCAGCGGTGGCCACGGCGAAGCTCTGCCATTCAGCGACATCGGATTTCGATCTGGGGTGGAATCCATTGAGCGAAGCGTTGGTAATTCCAAAGAAGGATATATCTGGTTTGTTTGTTTTTTTTTTTTTTTTTGATGGGGAAGAGCACACCTTTTTTCACAGGCTTTTTTTTAATTAAATTTTTTCTAATATAAATGTGGGACCCACCTTATTCAGAACTCAATCCATGTAGAGATACCCACTTAGGTTAAAAAACATCTTTTATACACCAATTGACACATGAGATGGCCTTCCAACTCATATACCACGTCTGCATTTTTAACTTAACACTTATTTTGCTAATATGCCCTTATATTCTTTTTCAGTTTACTGCTCACCTATTTTCTCTCTGCCCTTCGTAGACTTCACCCTCCTCCTCCTGCCTTCCCATCATAAGAAAAACCATGAATTTCTTCCATAAAAAAACCCAGCTCCTCGGCTTCTCCCTCACCGTTGTCTTTTTACAAAAAGCTTTCACAAGATGATTTGGAACTTAATTGAAGTCTTTGAAAGAACAAAAAAAAAAAAAAAAAACCAAAAAAAAAAACCAAAAAAAAAAACCAAAAAAAAAAAACCAAAAGAAAAAAACAAAAAGAAAAAGAAAAGAAAAACGAACTGCAACTATAAGGGCGTTTGTGAAATTCTTTCTTCCCCACCACAATCAGAGAACAGCAAGGAAATACATGAAAAAGAAAATCAAGAACTTTGACAACTTCCAGAAAAGGAGATTTTATACAGGTTAAAAAAATGAAAAAGAAAATCAAACATGAGTTCAGCAAAAGCATGAAAAAAGTGAATGCTAAAAGATTTACTGAGTTCCCTAAAAAAATTGTTAGGCTTCTTCCTCCATTTTTAAAGTCGACCTTTATCACCAGTACTGACAAAAAGAAAAAAATCCAGATTTTGAAATGAAAGTGAAGAGTCACATATTAGTTTTGCTTTTGAAAAGTCATACAAACACTTATAGATTTCTGGAGGTTAGATTACTGCCTGCCAAAAAAAAAAAACCATTATATCTCTTGACTTTTTTTTTATCCCTTGAATTTCTGGGTTGGATTAATGGTGCCAAAAGTACCATTATCTCTCATCTATCTCACTCTCTCTCTCTCTCTTTCGGACCTGGAACCACGGCTGCAAGAAGTCCTTGTCCAAGCTATATCTCTCGCCGTCGGCATCTCCAATCTGCCTCCTTGCTCTCTAATACAAGTCACGACCAGCCATTTTGAATGTCAGGACTGAATCCCCTACAACGCCATGGGATAAAAAGCTCCCGAACCAACTCTGAGCTCTCGTGTCTTGGGTAGATCTGTTGCGATCTTGGAGAGGAGCGGCTGCGCTGGAGTTTGAAATCTTGCCGGCATCTGGACTACCTCTTTCGCCGTCAAGATTAGCCCAACCTCACTACCTTCGGCGTCTCCATCGAGAACCTCTGCATCTCCCCCTTTGTATCCATTTATTTTTGGCGAGCTAAATTAATTTTCGTTTGAAAGGAATACAAAGTTGAGGGCATATTAGCAAAATAAGTGATGAGTTAAAAATGCTTGGGTGGTATATGAGATGGATGGCCACCTCATATGTCATGTACGTGGGCCCATAAAAATAGGGATTGAAAGTTAGTGTACTTACAATTATTCATCTTCTTTTATATTAATCTTTTAATATATTTTTTTACAAAAGATGACGTGGATTTCAAAAAAATTTCTAATTTGTATAAATGAACATAATTTACAAATTCAACATGCGATTGATATTAAGGTTTGGATTATAGAATTTGGATTTGAATTGATTATGTATTTATTGAGGCATTTGAAATACTGAAGTTAAAAAATGTAAAAACTTAAAATGTATTCAGAAAAAAATATTAATGTAGAGTTTCTTTAGTTCGTCTGGAAATTCTGTATAATTAAAAAAAATCTCATTTAGATTTGTCTATGCAAAGTTATGGACTTTTAAAATTTAAGTTACAGTATTGTGTGAATAGTGAAGCTGAAGGAAAATAACAAAAACTGGATTGTAATTGTATGGTTTGAATTGTGTGTCCAAATGCATACTCAGTTTCTTTGAATAAAAAAAATTAATTTCTGTGCAAACTACAATAAAGTAACAATTCACATCATCAAAACAAATGCATCATTCCAATCAAAATTTTCAACTCAAATCTTCCATTTGAATGCACAATTCAACTCAAGTTTCAATTCCAATTAAACCCAAAATTTTCAATTCAAACTCATGCATTAAACACATACTAAATCATCTACTATTAAGAAAAGGGTTATGATCAGATGAATGGTTGAGATGATCTAATCAATATCAAGACTGAAATCGTGATCAAATATATATGTGTGTGATTTAGGACAAGTTAAACCAATGGTTGAAAGGATTTAATTTAAGAAAGGAATCATAAGTAAATCAAGCGTTTTTAGCACCGCTACCCCTAAATTTGTCAACCTTTGATAACTTATTCCACAAACTTTTAATTTTATCAATTTACCTCCAAACTTTCTTAATTGTTACAATGTGTCTCATTTTATTTAACTTCATATTATATTGATGACGGAAAGCCCACATCCACCTCACTTGATGGCAAAAAATTGCATATCTGATAAAAAAATTTCAAATTTCAATTAAAACCTTATGCAAATCTTCTTAATTCAAATCACCATTTTAATGGGAAGTTAATAAAATGAAGTATATCCAAAAAACTCAAAAGGTGAAGATGTAGATTGCAAAAATCAAAAGTTTGATACGCAAGTTACTTAATGTCGACAAATTTAAGAGGCAACATTGTTAGGATACGGTGCTTTTAAAGCATCTATAGCGTGGATGTATTGCAGATTTTATGCATTACGACATTATTACGAAAATCAAATTTTATGCAATTCAGTTTCATTGATATAAAATTCAATATAATTGTAAGTAACACTTCATGATTCGTAAATTTACGATAAAAAATTGTCTTACGTATATGTGAGCGACAATTTCGCAAATATAAAGACATAATTAAGGGTTTAATTAATATAAATAGAATCATAGTTACAATCGGTAACTAAAGCTGGGCGCTTTGTTTTGATAAAAAGATAATGTGATTCTTTTTTCTAACTAGTGTGATGACCTTGTCTTGGATTATAACAGTGATTACAAAATAGCAAAGCACAATGATAGATGTTAATTATTTTCAGATTAAGATGTTGATAAACTAAAAAGCAATTTAAGAACTAATTATCTATCACTAGATGACCGATTAATATATGAATATTAATCTTGAGTGATTAGTACTGAATTCATGCTCATGATTACATGTCTTTTCATTTGCCAATGAGTGAGATTAATTCGTAAATCAAAAACTCAGTGCTTTGGAGATATGGTACATGAAACGAAGGGAAAGCTATTTCATATATATGGAATGAACAACTTTATTTAGTGAAAATAAGTGGAATTTCTGTGAGTTGTTAAATTAAGATACTTAGGTGAGAGTGCTCAACTTTTATTTCGTATTATAGATAATAAATAAAATCTCAACTCTTTAGTTATGATTTTTTCATAAATAGATCGTCAATTAGAGTATCAACTATACTAATAGATAAAGAAGTAACACTACTACAAAACATATATTACACGACGGAGATTACACGACGGTTTCTTAAAACCGTCGTGTAAAGTGAGGTTTACACGACGGTTCTAAACAACCGTCGTGTAAAGTGGTCTTCGCACCCACTTTACACGACGGTTTCAAGGAACCGTGGTGTAAAGTATGTACTTTACACGACGGTTCTAAGAAACCGTCGTGTAAAGTGGTCTTGGCACCAACTTTACACGACGGTTCATTTAAACCGTCGTGTAAAGTGGTCTTCGCACTCACTTTACACGACGGTTCTAAGAAACCGTCGTGTAAAGGGCTCTAAACGCGCTGCCCTCCTTGGCTGGGGAAGCGCGCGGGCGCGCGCCTAGAGTCGCGCGGGCGCGCGCCAGATTCGGCCTGTTGAGCACGCGGGCGCTTGCTTGGGTCGCTCGGGCGCGCTTGGTCCGCGGGCGCTCGCCTGGGTGGCGCGGGGCCCGCCTGGGTCGCGCTGGCGTAGCTTACACGACGGTCACCCCAGGGGACCGTCGTGTAAGCTCCAAACACAGGAAGCTTACACGACGGTCCCCGGGCGACCGTCGTGTAATCCACCCCAAATGAGGGCGGCTTTTACGACGGTCCCGGAATGACCGTCGTCTAATCACAAGATTAGACGACATTTTTTTCCGAACCGTCGTGTAATGCTCAAAAAATTTAAAAATTTGAATTTTTCGAATTCCGCGCGAAAACTAATTACTTAAATACAATTTTCTCTTCATATTCGCTCGCATATCCTTATTTCTCTTCACACTCTCTACTTTTCTCGAGTACCCACACATACTTCACCAACCCGCCGACACTTCGCTTTTAAATTCCGGTCAATCCACCGTTGCGGTCGTTACCGCCGCCGCCTCCTTCTTGCTTTGGCCGTGACTATTCTTTGTCAAAGGAAAGTAAGGTGACTTCATATATAAACTAAACCACATTTACTTGTTTGTATTGTTGTTTGTCACTAAAGATTCATTGTTGTAAATTAGTGTGTTTGTTTTAATATTTCTCTTTGTAGAGGAGAAAAATGATTGTGGATCGTTAATTTTGATATTTTACACACATTTATGAACATACTTTTTTTACGCACACAACATGCTCGACGGAATGCCACAATGAGTTTTCCTTTTCGAAAAAGATAATAGAGTTTAATCAATATTCAAAGCATAACTATAGCAAGATTACATGAAGTCTTCTAGCATGAAAATACAAAAATAATGGCTCAAAACGGCCTATGACCATCGACGGATCTTGAACCATCATTTAATGGCAGACATTACATGACGGTTCGGAGAGAACCGTCGTGTAATGTGATTTTGATGACACCACACCGTGGTGTAATATTGAGATACGACGACGGTAACGGGACCGTCGTGTTATCTACCACGACGCTGGATTACACGACGGTTGGTAAACCGTCGTGTAAACTTTACACGACGGTAAAAAACCGTCGTGTAATCCACAATTTTTACTAGTGTAATTAGAAAGGTACAACAGAAAATATACACCAAGTTGTAGTTACGACTAAGCATAACGCAGGAGGTCTCACGACAATTAAGTATATTAATAGACGTGTGCTTTTTCAACAAAGAAACTACTCTCATATATAGATATACTAGTTTCTAAGCACGCGACTTACGTTTGTTAAATTTTTTGGACAATTACAAAGAATACTAACTAAGAAAGCAAATAAGAAAAAACAAAAGGAAAAAATCGAAGGAAAAACGTGAGGATATAGTTGAAAATTTCATTTTAACAAAGACAAGTCGAAAAGGAACAACTGTAAGATTTTAGGAAAAGGAACCAAAAAAAAAAAAAAAAACCTACGACATGATAAACATAAATAAAAAAAATTTTAAATCGTAACCAAACGGAAATATTGTAAAGAAAATTAAAAAAAAATTGCGAGAAAGAAAAAAGTATTTAAATTAGGGCAAATTTGTTAAAAAAAGAGATAAAAGAAACATATTTTAGTAAACTGAAAACTATATTTAAAAAATTATCACATAATGTGGACTGAATTAAAGAAAAGTATATGGTGATACACATTTGAAACTAAAGATATAAGAGATTTTCAAGTAAAAGTTAAAAAAAAAAACAAAAAAGTGTACGTGCAAAGATATCTAATTAAAAGGAAAAGAGAAGGAAGGGGAAAAAAAAAAAACCATAAACATAAACACCAAATCACAAACGACAAAAAAAAAAAAAAAAAAAAAAAAAGGCCTAAACCCCAAATCACAGACGACAAAAGCAAGGAAAGAAAAGAAATTAAAAAAAAAAAAAAAAACCTAAAGACCAAATCACAAACGACAAAAGCAAGGAAAGAAAAGAAAAGGAAAGAAAAGGAAAAAAAAAAAAAAAAAAAAAAGATGTTGAGTATTTGTGTATAAAAAGTCCCACATTGACTAGACATGAAATTGGAAATTGATTTAAAAGAATTTGAGCTACTCTTCTTAATAGGTCAACCATTTAGGATTGAACCCTAAAAACCCCATCAAGTGATATCAGAGCCTTAGTCTACTCGATCATGGGAACAATGAAGTTTGATATGGAAAAGTTCAAAAGAAAGAGATGATGGACAAAGCTCATAACGCCATTATCTTGTGCCTTGGTATGACAGTTATCAGTCCCTATAAGGAATATGATAAGTTATGTAGTCCTATATTGTTTAATAATGGACACATGTGATGGTTCATAAGTAAAGATACCACCTCCTAATGATATGAGGCATTTTAGGATGAGCCCAATAGTAAAACCGTGCGGGTACAAAGCCTAAAGCAGACAATATCATAAATGGTATCAGAGCTTATACCTAACCACAAGTGTGGCCAATGAGGACGTTGGGCCTCAAAAGGAGGGATGATCGTGACAGTCATCGGTTCCTACAAGGAATATGGTAAGTTGTGTAGTCCCACATCACTTAAGAATTGATACATATGATGGTTCATAAGTAAAAAGGCCACATCCTAATAGTATGAGGCCTTTTAGGGTGAGCGCACAAGAGCAAAACCTTGCGGGCACAAGATTCAAAGCAGACAATATTATACCAAAATGAGGCATTGGTGTTATTCAATTTGAACACTCGCAAGTATACGAGTCGTACGAGTAATAAAGTGTACACAATCGTACGGATATCGTCCCTCGAGGATTAAATCACCAAAAATATCAAGTAAAAGCTATTTTAACACCAACAAAGTATGAAATAAAATAAAGCTGAATTGGAAATTCACTAACAATTATGAAACAATTCAAAACAAAGCAAAAGCAAACAAAATTAATGAAAAGAACGGGAATGCAATTGAGTTTGAGAAAGTAATAGATTAAACAAGCTAGGACACCTAATTTCACCTCCGTTGTAGGCCTGCTACACGAATGCTACTAGAATGCTATAGCATATTCTGCGCATGTTAACCAAACCTCCGTTTTAATGCATAAAAATCTTCCGAATTATTATGGCTAATTCCTCAAACATTTTTCAACATATTCCTATGTGAATCCAGCTCTTAGAATGCACTTTTAATGCTCGGGTCTTATGGGTTATGCAAGATGAACAATATATTCCTATACCATTCATAAATCAATACACCTAGATACGCATATTAAACTTACATCATTCATGTTATTTCCAACTTAAATTAACCCTTCCGGTATTAATCTAAATCTGATTTCCTATAGTTGATGGCCAGTCAAACAAATAGAAATAAACATAACACACACATGAATGAACAAGAGCAGAATAATATCTAGCAATCCAACATCAACATAACATTCCTACAACCTTGGTTCCATTAAGGTCCTAGCTAAACAATTTAGTTCATGATCAAAAAATCAAGTTCCATAATCCAATAATAATACATGAACAAATCCATGAGCAGAATATAAAAAGATTATTCTAGCAAGACAGAGAAGAGAAATCAGCCAAGTTTGGAAGCTCCTCTCGCTCTCTTGTTGCTCCTTGCTCTCACTTTTTCGTTCTCTCTGGCGGCTGCTTTTTCTCAGAAAAACCAGCTCTCCCCTCTTTGTCGTTAACTTTCCTCTTTTATCTCCCAACTCTCACAGATGCCCTAGCTCCCACGTGCCTCTTTTGGTCCTAAGTTTGGTAACTTTTCCCCACAGCTGTCGTGCACCATTAAATGAATAAATGAATCTTGGCCAGCTGTAAAGTAAGGTTGAGTCCACATGCTCTTATTCCAATTCTGCACTAAAGCACTTTGCTGTGTCCATGCTGCAACATTGCTTGCAACAAAGTTACGATTTTCAACTATAACCCATGATAAGTCTTCTATTCCACTGGGCCTTCACTCCATTTACACCGTAGTCCACTAAAACAAAACAAGAAATCCAAAAAAATCAAAATTAAATACAATAACTATTCCAAAATAAACTAGAATTAACTAATTGTTTTAACCTATTCTTTAACTAAAACAAGCTAACTAATATTATATAAAATACTTAAACTAAGACATATTATCTTGAAATAACAATAATTAACAAGCTTAAAAGTATGTTAAATAACTCTATTTCATAGAGTTATCACACCCCCAAACTTAAACCATTGCTCGTCCTCGAGTGATGTCAAAATAAACACAAACAAAATACACAAAAAGAAAACTCAAAACACAAAACAGAAAAAGAAAAAAAATTTCTCAAGATGCTGAATAAGTTGATTCTCCAATCTCAGAAGTGTTTCTTAATTTCCAGCTCATAGTCAAATTGGCATTCATTAAGTATCAGCATCCATTCCAACTGAATTCACTCCCAAATAAGACTCCTCTAAAGGTGTATGTGTGCGACTATAGTTAAGTATCCTTAAATTACTCAGGTCTTTCAAACCAAGATCATTGAGCCTAGTTAATGATTCAATAGGCTGATTGCATAACTCCTTCTCCACTAATAGTATGTTACCAAACACCTGAGATTAAACTTGTTCCACTGATTTCTGCTTAAGGCTTGCACAGGGTGTATGCTTCTTCTTCTTCTTTTTTTTTTTTTTTTTTTTTTTTTTTTTTTGAATCTTCATGTCACTGTCACCTTTTTACGCGAATGTCAACATTGGTGATGAAGACACCCGGTTACTCAGCAACGTCACTAATCAGATTTATTATGGCCTACTCATATTCAGAATCACTTTTTGACGTAAAAGTACACATGGGGCTCATGTTACTCCTGGTTACTAGGCAATTCCAAATAGCGGAGTAAATTTTTGTTTTTATTTTCATTTTTATTTTTTTAACAGCCCTTTTGAAATATCCATACTCCAAATACATATCAATTCATCTCAGGATACTCGGCTTCTTACCGTTTCGCCTCGAAGGTTTCATACAATCAGTTCTCGAATCCCAAACTCTCACCATGATTTCAAATTTCCTAAGTTTATCAAACGAAGCACAAAACTATAGTATCATGTGCATCATTCAAGCAGTCTCATTTAAGGAGCAAACCAATAATAAACATCAACACACTCAACTCTTGCCAATTCATTCCATATTCTGAGAATTTCAAAACACTATTACTCTTCATAGAATTTCCTCAAATCAACTCTGCTATAGCAAAACCAGAGCAAACAAAACATTCTAATTATTATTTTTTTTAAAACAAAAACAAAACAAACTCAAACCAACAAAATCAAACTCCCTACCCCCAAACTTAAAATCAGTAGTGTCCTCACTGCTGAACAAAACACATCAAACAAAACAGCACATTCCAAAACAAAACAAAAGAAGATAATAAAAAGAGTAGGGTAAAAAAGGACACTCCCTGAAGGGATGGGACATTGGTGCTTCGTCTCAGTCGTCGTCACTCTCACGGGCAACATCATCAGCAATGTCATCGTCAGCAGGCCGTGCAAGCACATCATCGGGAAATTCTGGGAATGGAAAAATGGGCTTGGTGAAATTCTTCTATAAGGACTTCTTCAAGGCCAAATCACGATGCTTCGTATATGTCCAAAATGCCTGCTGTTGAGAGTGCATTTGTTGCATCATTTCCATTATCTGAAATTGCTGAACTTCAGTTTGGCTCATCCGTTGTTCAAGCAAATGAAGAGAGTGAGCCAGATTCGCTGGTATGGATCCCTGGCTGGTAGATGCAGTGGCAGTGCGCTTTGTTGGCTCTGGCGGAGCTTGACCTGCTTCCTCTTCCTCATTGGGGAATGGGTTGGACGAACTTCCGGATAGCTTAGTGTGGAGCAATCGCGCTATCGAGACCTTGGTAATAGCCCCATTTGCCGATAGAAGCCGCTCCTCATTGTTGAAGATTGGAACACCATTATTGACACAAAGGCTCGTAATCAGGGATGGGAACCAAAGACTGCCACATTTCTTGGCAGGGCACGATCCAAGCTTTTGGAAAATGATAGCACCCACGTCAATGGACCGACCAGAGATTATTGAGTCAAGCAAGAGAACCCGACCCTGGGAAATAGTCTGGATGTGGGTTGACGGCATCAATCTATTCGTCAGAAAATGGTACCATACCTTACACTGGGGTGTAAGGTTGGCTCTTTGCATTGTCAATTTCCCTTGAGCCGAAACCGTCCATTCAGTGCCAGCCACACACACATTTGTCAAAGCACACTTTAATTGTTCAGCCGAGATATGAGTGACATATTCAGTATGAGACGTTTCACCACCCGAAAGGCCGTAAAATTGATTAATAGTGTCAGCATCAATCGGCACCTGTATCCCGCGAACGTAGACAGTTTGCTGTCCTTCGCGTGTAAGATGAGCATAGAATTCCCGAACAATGGGCACGACCGCGTCAGGTGGGAGAGAGCAGAATTGCTGCCACTTGTGCTGGGCAATGATGGAGTAGACAAAATCCTCATACCCCATCGTTGGGGTATTCTGCAGCACAAAACCTTTTTCCATACAAAAAGGGCGATCTGAGGTGTATTTGTCATACCTGTCATTGTCGGACTCTGTTTGAAATGTCCGGTAACTGGTGTGGAGTTCGTGGGTTTTTGACCCGTTCACTTGTGAGCAAGTTTCTTAGTGCGAGGCATCTCGGTATGGGAACCGGAATGACTGACTCGGACAGGTGATTGGGTGGATGGCCGGATGTGTGCTTGCTGGGCACGCTGAGGTGGCCAGAAACGAGGATTAGACGGGCAGCTGCAATTGGGGCCGAATGGTGGCTGGCGCGGACGAAGCTGGTGCTGCGTGGGTCGGGCGGTGAATGGCTGATTGGTTGATTGGCGGCAGGCTGGCGGGGGGTGATTCCAGCGACTGGAAGGAGACTGCGCCGGTGAGTTTGGTCGGAGATGGATGCAGTTGAGTCTGGTCGGAGACGGACTGCACCGGTGAATCTGGTCGGCTGAAAGGAGGCAGTTGAATGGCAACAATGGGAGGTCGGTGGTTTTGGAGGAGTTTGCTGCTTAGTCGGCACTGAAGGAGAAAACAAACGAGGTGGGACCTGTAGGGTTGGGACCGATAAATATATATATATATATATAACGGTTTTTTTTTTTTTGCTGCAGCTTTGCTATAGCATTCCCTGCAACATTTTAATACAGATTGCATCTCCAATTCGGCCCAACTTTGCTGCAGCTTTGTTTTAGCATTCCCGCAGCATTTTAATACAGATTGTTGCTCAATTCTGCCCAACTTTGCTGCAGCTTTGCTGTAGCATTCCCGCAGCATTTTAATACAGATTGCATCCCCGATTCGGCCCAACTATGCTGCAGTTTTGCTGTAGCATTCCCGCAGCATTTTAATACAGATTGTTGCTCAATTCTGCCAACTTTGCTGCAGCTTTGCTGTAGCATTCCCGCAGCATTTTTGCACATATTGCACTGAAAGGCTGAGTCCTCGGCCGATTTCTGCATAGCAAAATATCTTCAAATCAGTTCAAATTTCTTAGCAACTACTGAATCAATAACTCAAACAAATTAACATAAACCAAAATGACAATATAAGAAAATAATTTTGGGTTGCCTCCCAAGAGCGCTTGTTTTTAAGTCGTCAGCCTGACTACTTCCCTTGTTCAAGCTTCCTTGAGAGTGATGGAGGTCTTAGAATGATCCACAGGACCTCCCCAATAATGCTTGACTCTCTGCCCATTCACTAAGAACTTCCTTCCAGACCTGTCATCTTGCAATTCCACTGCTCCATGAGGAAATACAGTAGCAATTGTGAACGGACCTGACCAACGAGACTTTAACTTTCCTGGGAAGAGTTTCAATCTTGAATTGAACAAAAGAACTTGCTGCCCTGGTTCGAAAGTTCTGCTCATGATTCTCCTGTCATGCCACCGTTTGACCTTCTCCTTATAGAGCTTGGAATTCTCATATGCTTGCAACCGAAACTCATCTAACTCATTGAGCTGCATCAATCTCTTTTCTCCAGCTGCATTCATGTCCATATTCAGTTGTTGTAGCGCCCAATAAGCCTTGTGTTCCATCTCCAAAGGTAAATGACATGCTTTCCCAAACACCAATTGGTAAGGAGACATTCCAATTGGAGTTTTGAAGGCAGTCCTATAGGCCCATAGTGCATCATCCAACCTTTTGGACCAGTCCTTTCTAGTAGGGCTTACAGTTTTCTCCAAGATGGACTTGATTTGCTTGTTAGATGCCTCGGCTTGCCCATTAGTCTGTGGGTGATAGCTTGTAGCAACTCTATAGCGGACGTTGTACTTTGCAAGCAATGCCTCAAAGTACTTGCTGCAAAAATGTGTTCCTTCATCGCTGATTACTGCCCTTGGGGTGCCAAATCTTGTGAAAATTTGCTTCTTCATGAACTGCATCACCACTTTCGAGTCATTTGTAGGAAGGGCTACGGCCTCCACCCACTTTGAGACGTAATCTACTGCCACCAGTATGTAAAGATTGCCAAATGATGGAACAAAGGGACTCATGAAGTCAATCCCCCACACATCGAACAACTTCACCTCGATGATGTTGGTTAGAGGCATTTCATGTCTTCTTGAGATACTACCAACTCTTTGACATCTATCACACCTTGATACAAAATCATGAGCATCCCGAAACAAGCTTGGCCAATAAAAGCCTGATTGTAAGACTTTTGCTGCAGTCCTATCACCTTGAAAATGCCCTCCATAGGGTGAATTGTGACATTGATGCAGTACCTCTTCCATTTCTTCTTCAGGAACACACCGTCTTAGGATTTGATCTGCACATTTCCTGAACAAGTATGGCTCATCCCAATAGTAAAACTTGACCTCATGCAGGAACTTCTTTCGTTGATGGGCATTCAAATCAGGAGGCATCAACCCACTAACTAGGTAGTTCACCAAATCCGCATACCATGGCACCATAGTTGAGACTCGATTCACAACAAGGAGCTGCTCATCGGGGAAAACCTCCTTAATAACTTCTAAGTCTGTGCCCTTCTCAGCTTTCTTCAACTGAGATAAATGGTCAGCCACTTGATTCTCTGTGCCCTTCCTATCTTTGATCTCCAGGTTAAACTCTTGAAGCAAAAACACCCATCTAATTAACCTTGGCTTAGCATCCTTCTTCTCTATCAAGTATTTGATGGCTGAATGGTCTGTGAAAACCGTGACCCTTGCTCCTATCAGATAAGCTCGAAATTTGTCAAATGCATAGACAACAGCCAACAACTCCTTCTCTGTTACTGTGTAGTTCAGTTGAGCTCCTGAAAGAGTCTTGCTAGCATAGTAAATGGGATGAAATACCCTGCTTTTGCGCTGCCCCAAAACAGCCCCCATAGCCCAATCGCTTGCGTCACACCTAACTTCAAATGGTAATGACCAATCCGGTGCTATAATGATTGGCGCTGAGATGAGCTTCCGTTTTAACTCTGAAAAGGCTGACAAACACGCTTCGTCAAAGATGAATTGGCTGTCTTTCTCCAATAGGCTGCAAAGAGGCTTAGAAATCTTGGAGAAATCTCTAATAAATCTTCTGTAAAACCCTGCATGCCCAAGAAAACTCCGAATCCCTTTCACATTTGATGGTGATGGCAGCTTCTCAATTATGGCAATCTTGGCTTTATCAACTTCAAGGCCATTCTTTGAAACTCTGTCTCCCAACACTATGCCTTCTTTGACCATAAAATGGCATTTCTCCCAATTTAGGACTAGATTGGTCTCTTCACATCGCTTCAAAACCCTTGCCAAGTTAGTGAGACAATCTTCAAAGCTTTCTCCAAAAATAGAAAAATCGTCCATGAACACCTCCACATATTGGTCTACCATATCAGTGAAAATCACCATCATACACCGCTGAAAAGTAGCAAGAGCATTGCAAAGACCGAATGGCATCCTTTTAAAAGCAAATGTACCGAATGGGCAAGTGAATGTAGTCTTGTGCTGATCCTCAGGAGCTATGGCAATCTGATTATAGCCAGAATAGCCATCCAAGAAACAGTAGAATTCCTTCCCTGCCAATCTATCTAGCATCTGATCAATGAAGGGGAGTGGGAAGTGATCCTTCCTTGTGGCCTTGTTTAGCTTCCTGTAATCCATGCAAATCCGCCAACCTGTTACTGTTCTAGTAGGAATCAATTCGTTGTTGTCGTTCTCCACAACAGTAATTCCCCCTTTCTTAGGAACACACTGAACGGGGCTTACCCAAGAACTATCAGAAATTGGGTATATTATCCCAGCATCCAACCACTTAATGATCTCCTTCTTGACAACCTTCTTCATGATTGGATTCATTCTTCTCTGACCCTCTATGGAACCTTGCCTATCATCCTCCAAGAGAATCTTGTGCATACAAAATGATGGACTTATACCCTTTATATCTGCTATTGTCCACCCGATGGTGCCTTGGAATTCTCTCAAAATGTCAAGTAACCTCTCCTCCTGATCTGCTGTCAACTCAGCCGAAATGATCACCGGAAGAGTTGAAGATTCTCCCAAGTATGCATATTTCAGGTGAGGTGGTAAAGGCTTCAATTCTAGGACTGGTGGCTCTTCTCTTGATGACTTGGGTGGTTGGTGTTCACGGTTCGACAAATCCAGTGACTCAAACTTCCTTTGAGGTCTAGGCATAATGGTATTGGTGTCTAACCAAGCTAGCTACTCAACAACTTCATTTTCAACGTCAACTGATTCTAAGGATGAGGGAAGTTGCATCAACTCCCAATGATTACTAGTTTCAAGCTCTTCAGCCACTAAAGAATCAATGACAGATATGGCAGAGCACTCCTCCATCTCATTAGGAAACTTCATCGCCTTGAACACATTAAAAGTCACCTGCTCGTCTTGCACCCTCATAGTTAACTCGCCTTTTTGCACATCAATTAAGGTGCGGCCTGTAGCAAGAAATGGCCTTCCCAAGATGATTGGCACTTCTCGATCCGCCTCATAATCAAGGATGATGAAATCAGCAGGAAAAATGAATTCATCGACCTTTACAAGAACATCCTCAATCTTTCCTTCAGGAAGAGCAATAGATCTATCCGCAAGCTGCAAAGATACTGTAGTGGGCCGAGCTTCTCCTATTCCCAACTTCTTGAAGATGGACATCGGCATCAAATTAATACTTGCTCCCAAGTCACACAATGCCTTACCAAAGTAGTGGGTTCCGATTGAACATGGGATTGTGAAACTCCCCGGATCCTTCAACTTAGGAGGGAGTTTGTTCTGCAACATAGCACTGCATTCTTCTGTCAAAGCCACAGTCTCAAATTCCCCAAGTCGACGCTTCTTAGTGACCAAGTCTTTCATGAACTTGGCATAATGAGGCATTTGCTCCAAGGCTTCAACAAGAGGTATGTTGATGTGAAGCTGCTTCAAGACATCCAGAAACTTACGAAATTGACCATCCTTTTGCTGCTTTTGAAACCGCTGAGGAAATGGTGGAGGAGGCCTGATTTCACTGCTTTCTGCTGCTCCAGAATGCTGCGTAAATGCTGTAGCATTTTCTACAGCAGAGTCCGATGGTTGATTCTTCTCCAGAATTTCTTCTTGTTGATGCTGCTCATCTTTTTCTTGGATTGAAGTGGGCTCTTTCTGCACAGCTTTTGGCTTTTCCCTTCGCTCGATCTCCCTTCCATTTCTTAATAAGATTGCCTTGCAATGTTCTTTTCCTTCCCTCCTTGGATCTTCTGTATTACTTGGAAGAGAGCCTTGTGGCCTAACATTCAAGGCGTTTGCAATCTGCCCAATCTGATTCTCCAAGCTCCTCAATGTTGCATCATGACTCTGAACTCTAGCATCATTCTTTGCTATATATTCCTTGATCAAATTCTCCAATGAGCTAGATGAGTCCATAGCTTGAGTTCTTGGTTGCTGAGATGGAAAGCCCGGTGGGTGAGAAGGT
This sequence comes from Ficus hispida, assembly GCA_025413025.1. Lineage (NCBI taxonomy): Eukaryota > Viridiplantae > Streptophyta > Magnoliopsida > Rosales > Moraceae > Ficus > Ficus hispida. The sequence goes on from CM046363.1 coordinate 1,417,196, forward strand.
CGATGATAAGCATTAGCTCCACTAGAACTGGCCCCTTGATTACTCCATGAAAAGTTTGGGTGTTGTCTCAAGCCTTGATTGTACGGCGCTGCATAATGATTGTTCCTGTTGAAATTACCCACATAGCAAGCAGAGGCTGGATTAGAGGGGCAATCATCATACAAGTGTCCCTCTCCACAATAAACACAATTGATGCCAACCGATTGTACCGAATTAACCCCAGCCGACATGTTCATAGTCTTGATCATATTTGTCAAACTCGACACTTGAGCAGAGAGTGCTGTAATAGCATCCACTTCATGAATTCCTGCAGCCTTTCGCGCATTGAGTCTCTCGGTGGGCCACTGATAATTATTGGTGGCCATCCTCTCCAAAATCTCGTAAGCTTCATTGTATGATTTGGCCAAAAGAGCACCATTGGCAGCCGCGTCAACGATTGTACGTGTTTGCCCATTAAGCCCATTGTAGAAAGTTTCCATCTGAATCCAATGGGGAATCCCATGATGAGGGCATTTTCGCAGTAATTCTTTGAATCTCTCCCATGCTTCATACAAAGACTCTCCCTCCGATTATTGGAATGCTATGATGTCGTTTCTGAGCTTGGCATTCTTGGTTGGAGGAAAGTACTTCATGAGGAACTTTTCTGCCAAAACATTCCATGTTGCAATCGAATCCGGTGGCAGCGAATTAAGCCAGGCTCTAGCTCTATCCCTCAAGGAGTAAGGAAACAACTTCAGCCTCAATGCTTCCTCGGACACCCCTGGTAGCTTGAAAGAATCACTCACTTCCATGAATAACTGGAGATGTAAATGGGGATCCTCTGTTGCCATTCCACTGAACTGGCCCACGGTCTGCAACATTTGGAACATGACTGGCTTAAGCTCAAACTGTGGTGCCTGTATTTCTGGCCTAACAATGCCCGGATTGAGCCCATGTAGAATAGGTACAGCGTAGTCTCGAATAGCCCTGTCTCTGTCATCCATCAAAATTGGCTGAGGCACTCGATTGTTGACATTCACTTGCTGCCCATCATTAGCCATATTGACAGCAACTCTTTCTGCTATTTCTCCCACACCTGCAAAAACTTGTTACTCCCTTCTCCTTGTTAGAAATGTTCTTTCAATTTCTGGGTCCAAGGGCAGCAACTCTTGGTTTCACTGGTTATTCATGCAGAAAAAGCAAGCTCCTGAAAATACAAAAACTCAACCAATAAGCAATTGCAGAAACAAGAACTAAAACTAAATAACTCTTACAATTAATTTTAATGATTTCAATCCCCGGCAACGGCACCAAAAACTTGTTATTCAATTTGAACACTCGCAAGTATACGAGTCGTACAAGTAATAAAGTGTACACAATCGTACGGATATCGTCCCTCGAGGATTAAATCACCAAAAATATCAAGTAAAAGCTATTTTAACACCAACAAAGTATGAAATAAAATAAAGCTGAATTGGAAATTCACTAACAATTATGGAACAATTCAAAACAAAGCAAAAGCAAACAAAATTAATGAAAAGAACGGGAATGCAATTGAGTTTGGGAAAGCAATAGATTAAACAAGCTAGGACACCTAATTTCACCTCCGTTGCAGGTCTGCTACACGAATGCTACTAGAATGCTATAGCATATTCTGCGCCTGTTAACCAAACCTCCGTTTTAATGCATAAAAATCTTCCGAATTATTATGGCTAATTCCTCAAACCTTTCTCAACATATTCCTATGTGAATCCAGCTCTTAGAATGCACTTTTAATGCTCGGGTCTTATGGGTTATGCAAGATGAACAATATATTCCTATACCATTCATAAATCAATACACCTAGATACGCATATTAAACTTACATCATTCATGTTATTTCCAACTTAAATTAACCCTTCCGGTATTAATCTAAATCTGATTTCCTATAGTTGATGGCCAGTCAAACAAATAGAAATAAACATAACACACACATGAATGAACAAGAGCAGAATAATATCTAGCAATCCAACATCAACATAACATTCCTACAACCTTGGTTCCATTAAGGTCCTAGCTAAACAATTTAGTTTATGATCAAAAAATCAAGTTCCATAATCCAATAATAATACATGAACAAATCCATGAGCAGAATATAAAAAGATTAATCTAGCAAGACAGAGAAGAGAAATCAGCCAAGTTTGGAAGCTCCTCTCGCTCTCTTGTTGCTCCTTGCTCTCACTTTTTCGTTCTCTCTGGCGGCTGCTTTTTCTCAGAAAAACCAGCTCTCCCCTCTTTGTCGTTAACTTTCCTCTTTTATCTCCCAACTCTTACAGATGCCCTAGCTCCCACGTGCCTCTTTTGGTCCTAAGTTTGGTAACTTTTCCCCACAGCTGTCGTGCACCATTAAATGAATAAATGAATCTTGGCCAGCTGTAAAGTAAGGTTGAGTCCACATGCTGTTATTCCAATTCTGCACTAAAGCACTTTGCTGTGTCCATGCTGCAACATTGCTTGCAACAAAGTTACGATTTTCAACTATAACCCATGATAAGTCTTCTATTCCACTGGGCCTTCACTCCATTTACACGTAGTCCACTGAAACAAAACAAGAAATCCAAAAAAATCAAAATTAAATACAATAACTATTCCAAAATAAACTAGAATTAACTAATTGTTTTAACCTATTCTTTAACTAAAACAAGCGAACTAATATTATATAAAATACTTAAACTAAGGCATATTATCTTGAAATAACAATAATTAACAAGCTTAAAAGTATGTTAAATAACTCTATTTCATAGAGTTATCACATTGGTCGTTACACTTGGAGATAAGGTTTTAAGGGAAGTCTTAAAAGAAACGACCACTGCAGCGATTTGGGTGAAATTTGAGCACATGTACATGACCAAATCTTTGGCCAACATATTATATTAAAAGAGGAAGCTTCACAAGTTTCAGATGTTACCGGGAAAATAGTTATAAGATCATCTTGATGAGTTTAACAAGGTGATCTTGGATCTTGAAAATATTGTGATCATAGTGGACAACGAGGATCAAGCCATCATACTTCTCAGTTCTTTGCCATCTTCGTACGAGAATTTCATCGACACGTTGATGTACGGTCAAGGGAGCTTGTCGATAGAAGAAGTTCAGGCGACATTGAATTTGAAGGAATTGAAGAAGAAGTGTGAGATTAGAAAATATGCTACAGAGGGCTTAACTGTGAGAGGAAGACTAGAGGAATGTGAGTTCAAGAACGCATCAAGATCCGAGTCGAAGGGCAAGAAGAAATGTTTCTTTGTCCCAAAGAGGGTTGTTTGAAAATGGATTGTCTAGAAAAGAAGAAAAAGGCCATTGAGAAGCATAAGGAAGCGGGAGATGCTGATGTTGTTTCTGTAACGCCTGTTAGAATTAATCGTGGTTAATTATACTAAACTGGATTAACTAGTGTGCTAAAATGTATTTTAAATAATTAAATTGTGTTTAAAATAATGTTTTTGATTTCTAAAAGTATTTTTGAGAAAGTATTTTTGAGAAATAACATTTTTACCTTTGAGTTTTTCCAAAAATTATATTCTTGCCCCTTGTATTTTATAAAAATGACCAAAATGCCCCAACCAATCTACCGGTCCTTTACACCAGTCTACTGGACACCTGCAATTCAGATAAATCACCCCGTGGCCAATATTCCTTACGAGCAGTCATGCCGATTTAGGCCTTCAGTCGCTTTCCCCAGCCAGAATCCCCTTGAGGGTGTAAGCCTGTTTATAAATAGCCCCAACCCGCTTTATTTTTCAGTTTTCCATTTTCTCTCCCTCTCCCTCAAGCTCTTTCTCTCCCCATCTCCCAAATCTCCCTTTCAAAGAATCGAGCCTCCATAGAACCAAACTCGAGCCTTGAATCTCTTAAACCCCGCACCTATAAACTCTACAAGTTTGTTTTCCACTTGTTTTACGTTTCAAATATCTTGGATTTCAGTTTTGAAATCTTTGTTTTCGTTAGTTTTCAAAACTTGAATATCGAATGAGATTTTAATTGATTTTGATAATTTGGAGTTTGAATCTAGTTTCTTAGACTCTGGGAATTGTTTATTTACTGTTTTGAAAATCTGGTAACTGTTAGAATTGAATTTGGAATTATTTCTAGATCATGCCAAGGCTAGGAACTCGCTATTTTGCAAGAGTCCTGTCAACTGGACACCTTATCCAGTTGACTGGATAGCCATAGAATAGGACAGGACATTCTGTCCCTATCTGGTCAACCAGACTGAGGCAGAATACCTGTAGGGACCTTGTTTCAGTCCAATCAACCCTATTTTACTATTTTGAACCTAAATAAGGATGTTTTTAATCCGAGCCTGAATTTTTCGCAGTTTGCATGTAAAATCGAGAAGTATTAATATTTTAATACAGTATTGTTTTAAGCACACTAATTAAGCCGGATGCTTAGTATATTTGAATTTTGGGTTATGTCAGATACTTAGGATATCTATATGGTTTGATTTAAGGTTTTGGGGATTCAAGTGAGGAACCCCGGTGTTCTTGGAATAATTAGTAGATTTAATTTGCCAACAAAGTAGGATACACTCCCCTTCTCTATTTTAAATTAAAATGATTATAGGATACCTAAACCTGTCTTTATGAACATTACTTATGAATTTCTTATTCTAATATATTTTCAAGAATAAATGATTTATAAAATGTTTTTGAAATGGAGAGCGCATATATATATATCAAACAATTTTGGGTCAAAAGCATATATAAGTAAATATATTATTTGAGAAACTCAGGTAAGGATTTTAAGACTTGAGGCGTGTGTTATCCTAGTGTTTTATGGCTTGTGGTGTGTGTCATCCAAGTATGTTCGGAGATAATTACAAACCCAACCCGATGGTTACCGACGGATGTTTCTTTTTCAATGTGTATATATATTAGGGCCTGTCAGGTATAAAGATGTTACATTTAATCAATCAATCTACTTCGGTGGTGTTCCACTGTGGTGGTGTTTTTGGCTTAGCTAGATATATATATATATATATATATATATATGAGAATATATCTATTTTCCAACTATGTTATTTCTGCCTTTATTTATTTATGTATTTAATTTTAGCCTCGTCTGTTTTACCATACCACAACCAAACTATTTTCCAAGGTAATTGTTTTAATCCACCTCCCCCAATAAGGTGCAAAGAGTAGTGCCAATTAGAAAGGAGTGCTATCAAGGCCACTGTGGCTCAATAGTGATCTATCTATACTTTTATTTTCACCATTTATTTTCCAAGCCATGTAAGCTTAAGTAAACACTCTCTGGACTGGGTTTAGATTTATGTACTTTTATTTCTTGTTTTCATTTGTGGTATGATGATACCGGATGTTAGATTTTTAAACTTGCTTTCATGTGAAAAACTTAGTTATTGGAATGCCCAGTATTTTAATTAAGAAGCTACTTGGCGTATTCTTATTATAAAATTAGAAGACTTTTAGGATAATTCTTTATTTAGCCCAACTCTGATATGTTTTCTAAAGAAAGGTTAAAATAAGAATTTTATTTAAAATTGTCGGCGAATTTCAGAATATTATAATTATTATTTATCTGATGATTTTAATTACGCACTTACTTTTAATTAAACCCCTCCACGTCGCCATACCCGGTTTCAGGTTGTGATAGTTTCGAATGGGTATGAGTATGCAGAGGTCTTAATGGTGTTCTAAGGAAGTTCTTATCAAGAATGGGTTTTTGATTCGGGTAGCTCTTTTCACATGTGTCTTGATCAATCGGTGCTCTTTGATTATGAGAAGATTGATGGTGGACAATTACTTTTAGGCAACAACAAAGCTTGTTCTGTTGTGGGACTTGGGTTGGTGAAGTTCCAAATGAAGGATGGAACAAGGAAGGTGTTGAAATAAGTTACACATGTTCTGGAATTGAGGAGAAATTTGATCTCCATTGATGTTTTGGATGACAAGGTTTTCTCTCCAAGATTGAAGAAATTTTTATATGTTTTGGACATTCAGATTGATTACTTTTTTTTTTTTTGTTTCGTTAAATTGATTTTATGTTTTTTCCCCCCTCAAATTGATTACTTTTTTTTTGTTTGACATTCAGAGTTGTTTTTTATTTTATTCAGTTTTAAAAAAGAAAACTTTTTTTTTTTTGTTTCCTTCATTAGTTTTGTCCATCATTAGTTTTTGTTTTGGATTTGTTTATTATGTTTATTAGTTTGATGCTGTGATTATTACGATAGTGACTCTATCACTTCAATGATTACGCGTAATCATACGAAATTTTAAGATATGGACCTTATTATTTTATCTATTAACCAGTAGCAATACGATCATACATATGGCAATGACCGTATTAATTTATAGAAGAACTTCAATAACAGATTTTAAGTTTTATCGTTTTCCGAATTACTTCCGGTCAATGAGAAAAAAATAAAACAAAAATATATTTACAAAATATAATTATATAACATATTGTCCTCATCAATATTATATTCAAATACAATATATTGAGTAATTAAATGAATATTAAATAATATTAAAGTTGAATATAGACAATCCAAATGAAGAGTACGCAAGACTTACCAACAGAAAACTCAAAGACGAGCACCACAGTTAAGACAGCCCACATTGCATCAACCCCAAAATCATCGTAAAAGGGTTGAAAATAGTAATACAAGGAAACCAGTGTCAGTGCTAAGCCTACTTTCAGGGAATGAGTAACCTTTCTCTGGTCATCTTTTCCCATCTTCTTTGCTTCTTTTGCAACTTCTACTAACACAACTTTGATGAGTTTTTTTCTTTTTTAATGTGCTATAAGGTTTGAGAAGAACCAATCTAGTTGATTAAAATGTTTTTTTTTTCTTTAAAATATAAAATCTAAAAAGAAAAAGAAGAATCTAGAACCGCTATTGAGATTTCCTCTCTATGTGATTTTGGGCACTTGTTTTGGCGGGCAAAGAGGTGGGCTATAGTTTGGTCGCATAGAGAAGGAAAGGAAGAAAAACGTGGGTGCGTGAAGAAAGGTGGGAAGTGGATGATGATTGAAGATGATTTGGAGGGTGGGGTGCGTGTAGTTTTCATGTTAAAAATACATAATAGAAAATATAAAGTTATTAAGTTATTTTTCTATCTCTTTATCTTTCAGATATTATTCTGTCTACCATTTTAGTCTCGAGTTGTGTAATATATTCAATGTTTTATGATTTTTATTTTTTTGTTTTTGGTGAAATCCAACGTCTTAACATGCTGTAATCTAAGGAAGAAAAAAAATATTTTATAATTTGTGTGTGATTTTTGAAGTTATTTTTATTTATATATATATGTATATATACGATTATATCATATTTGTGACTTTTAGACGTGAACGACTTATTATATTTTGTGAAATAACAAAAATTCATTTATCAATAAGATTAAATAATCAAAATTGATCATCTATTATTTAAATTAATTGGGTTTTTCACTAAAATATCAAACCACTCAAACTGTCTGAAATATGTAGTTTTGAATTGGTTAATGATATTGTGATAAAATTTCATCCTCTGATTTACAAAATACCAAACAAAAAAGAAACCAGAGAATCGAACACAAGGAAAAACAAAATTGAAATTAGAGGAATAGATCAAGCTAAGAACAAAGGATTTACTTGGTTCGGATCAATGATACCTACTCCGAGGCAGGGAATCGCTCCCTAGTCCAATTCACTATGGTAGAAGCATTCACAAGACTCAATAAGATCCTAAGAGTTTTGAAATTGCAATGCTTATCAGTTTCTTACTCTTTCTCTCTCAGATTCTCGAGAAACAAGCACTCCCCAAACAACCCTTTTTACAAAACATATAATATTCTCGTTTGCTTCGGAGTATATAAAACCATTCAGACTAAAAAATATAATCACCTAACAGACTATTTATATTACAACAAAACCTATAAGATATTGACACCTATAAATCCTAACGGTCACATTTAATTATACTAAGCTGCACTCCTATTATAATCTTGTAACTACAATTAGAGACACACATGACAGATTTTTACCATAAAAAATGCCAAACCGTCTTTCAACTTACTGACGGTAGTTTAACTACTATACGAATGTAAAAATTTAAACATCAAGACATTATGAATTATTATTATTATTATCACTATTATTATTATTACTATTTTGTGTAATTGAAATTATCAAGACATTATGAAGCTTTTTTTTTTTATGATAAAAAATTATTGAAGAAGCAGTAGGTGTATTTTAAATCTTTTTTTTTTTTGAAAAAAAATATAACAGGAAAAGTTTTTTTTTTACATGTATATATATATATATTTATTATAGATTTTATTTTAATAAATCAAACCAAAATAAAAATTACAATGGATATAAAAGAGTTAAATTAGATATTATAAAAAATAGTTGTTATAAAAGTAAGAGGCTTTGAAATCTTTAATAAAAAATATAATTTTATTTGGAAATTTGTTATAGTTCTATACAGCGATCCAGAAACTCTGAATCATACACTGATATAGTTGGTATGAAGGTGTCCTCTAGGTTTTGATATGCTAGTACACGTATGCTTGACTGAAAGTTTAAGAAGCTTTAAAGATCATATAGAGTTGCTCCTCATGGCAAGGAGTGCCTTTTGAGCTTGAGCCATTTTGGTTGCGAGATTGTTAAGCTTTGGTTTTGAGAGACCCCGCTTGTACTAACATATCAGCCTATCGAGGCTATTTTTTTTATCAGTTATACCAGGCGTCCCTATTAGTATCAAAGCCTGGAGATTATTTGTATGGTATTATAACAGATTATATATACTCTGAAAAGTATATTGTTCTCACTACTCATGGAAAACCCAAATAATGAAACACCAAGTTCCTCTTCAAGTACTGCTATACAACCTACTTCAGCCCCTTTTGCTTTAGCTACTTCCACTTCTATGCGAAAATCCTCTGCTTCTAAGCTAGATTATCTTTACAAGGTAAACTATGTTTCTGATGACCAGAAAGTTACCTCTGAAGATCTTCCACTTATAAATCCAGACCATGCTTTTACCAAACCAGTAAACCCTCTTCCCAGATCCTTTAAACAACTCATCAAACACACCCCTAAAATGTGTAAGAATATATCCAATCCACAAAGTTTAGCCAGTGTAATCTTCTGGCCACTACTAAGAACACTTTGTATCTCTGGAGATTCCTCCAAAATACCCAGCCCAGTGGCAGACACAAGGCTTTACACACCTTCATTTTGGTGTGATCTGATTAGCCCTCACTTTTTATGAGAGAAAAGGACTTCCAGTTTGTGTTCGAATTGCATTACTGGATTCCAGACACAGAAAATACAAGGATACTGTTATTAACTGTGCAAACAACCCTGAATGCAGGAACAATCGTCACAACGGTCTTCCCCAACTTCTATATGTCTCTCCAAGACTCTTGTTTTCTGAATGCCCTCAAAGTTTAGCTACAAATCATAGGAATAGACATGGATCCAAATTCCATTTCTGCAACTCTGCATTACCAAATGGTATGCAAAGTTCAGAATCATGCTTTAGATCTTGCTTTACCAGGCACCACAGAAACCCTGATGATTATTGCAGATTCCCAGAATGCTCCGATGTGTACCCAGATCCCCAAGCAAATCCCCATTGAAGAGTTGAAGAAACTCCTTCCAGACTCATGGGTGACCAACTACGAAAAGCTTCATCAATCCCATGTTGTGGTTCAGTCATCTGATTCAGCATTCACAACCCAAAAAGATAGATCAACACTGATCACCTTCAATAAACTTGAAGAAGCTCCTAATAGCCTCTTTCTAACTCATCACATGATGACTCCAATCACTCTTGAGCATGCATAAATCCTTTCTTTTAGGTTTGACGGCACACTTCAGTATACTCATAAATCCTAGATAGGTCACTGTTATTGGGATGTATGCTTTTGTTGAGACTACATAAAGGATTCTTAATGACACTTAGTGTAATGTAAGCTTAATCTTGATTAAACAAGATTTACATCACTTCAATAGCTCTAGATTTTTAATTACATCATAGGCTTTTTAGGTGTGTGGAAGAAAAGATAAGATGGAAGATTGGGATAATTCTCATCCATTGATCAAAGAACTAATTAATCCCTATCCTTTGGATCCAAAATTTCTTATTTTTCTAACTTAAGATGATGGAAGATAATTTCTTGATATTATCTTCAACAAATAATTTCTTAGACCGTTATCTTAATTGGCATAATAGTATTTTTCCATCATTTTCCTCTAACAGAATTCCTGAAGTCTTACACTCTCAAAAAGTTAAGCAGTTTTAATTTTTATTGCCTAAGAAACTTATCCTAGAAGGCTTTTTACTAATTTTACTGAAAAAGTAACTTAGTAAAAATTTTATTTGATGTTTAGACTTATCTACCAAGTTTCCATACTGAAAAAATAATTCAGTAGAAATTTTATCTGACATCAAGACTTATCCACTAATTTCTCGTATTGAAAAATGTAATCTATCTAAATTTTATTTGTAAAAAGTTAGACAGTCTAGTTTTTAATTGACAAAAATGTTGATGTCAAATCCTTGATATTGTATTTTTATATGCAGAAAAATCATGTCTAGAAAACTCTAAGACTACTAATTCCCATACTACTAAAACTGTTGAAATACTATATTTAGTGGTTTGACAACTTTTCTACACATGCATCAATTGGTCACTTTTTTACTATTCAAAACTTTTTGAATAATAAATTGTGACCTATGCTTATTGTGTGACAAAATAAATATTATCACATTATAAAAATTTATTTCATAACTTTAGGTTAAAATTATAACCTAAACTTTAATTTACATAAGGATTTTTGATGAATTAACTTATGAATTCATAATAATTCCTTAAAAAAAATTTGGGTATTACATAGGACTAATGGTAGTAAGTAATTATTACTATTTAAGTATAATATCTAAATTTCTAAGATTATTAATTGGCCTTGATAATCTTAGAATAAATGTTTTGTAATTTAAGAATGGGAACTAGAAGTACTAATTATAGTGCCCATTACAAGATAAAGAAAATTATATGTGTAAGTTTTATATTTTTATATTTTTATATTTTTATATTTTTCTATTTTTTTTAAGAGTTCTGGATTTTAAATCTTATTAGATAAAAATATAGTTTAAGTAAGTAATAAGTAACAGTCACGCGCCGCCACACTCTAATTAAAGTACCATCATTTAAATTCATCACAAATTTTAAGGTTTCATCTTATAGCTTGGTTGACTCTCATGACTCCGGAAAATATACATTATTATAATTTATAGATCTGATGACAATGTATATGGGATCGTTTGAAAACCATTACTAGTACACATATGAGCATGACGTATAACACTCAAGTTTTGGTTAGAAGTACTGCAATATTAAGAATTAGCTAGCTATGATTTAGACAACATTCAAAATTTTACTCCGAGGACATGTTCTATATTCCGGCGAAGCATTTGGATGATCCATCAGTAATCGTAATGACATGGTTGAATCCTTCGGAAACTGGGTCGACCACAGGAACTTCAGGATGATTATTGGAATCTTCTTCTGTCGTTCCTATAATATCTTTGCTCTTGAAATCTTCAAGAGAAGCCAGTACATGGACAGCCTTAGCGATTTTCTTGACACATGATACGATCGCAATCAGTTGCGATGCGACAGCCACTGCTGGTATTATCTCAAGGACTTCAACTTCTTCCCACCAATTCTGTCTTCCCACCAGCAGTTATTTTTAAGAGGTCAATTTCAGATGAAAAAAATGAGTAGTTCGGATTTGGTTTTCTCATTATTGCTGCTAATTTCTTCCAAAGTTTGCCAGATTCAGAGCAAATAACCGTGCAAGGCTCTCCGATTTGGATTTTAATTTCAGCCGGTGTCTGTATAAGCCACAAAATCAAAATGCCTTAGTCAATAATTTTATGTACGAAATTCTAAGACAGAATGCAATTTTACACCTTGGTCATGAATTTAAATTTCTTAATACCAGTTATCATAAGAATTTATCAAAATCAAATTATAAAATAAACATTTGGTGCATTAGAGTGGAATTTTATGTTGGAGTTGATTAACTTTTCAAAAACTAGTTATAATTTTTAGTTTTTGTTGACTTTTCAGGAAAAAAAAAATTAGAATTTTGGGTCCAAACCTGATGTCCAAACGCAAACTCATATATTGAGAACTTCTACTTCAAAAATCTTCTTGCATCACCCATACCACGTCGGTCATAGGGCTCGACCGATGTGGAAATACATTTTCGGTTGGTTGGATAAAAATATTTAATAAACATGTGTTTAATGAAATAATTGAAGTTGAAAAATACCAATTGGTTTTTGCCTTTTTTATTAAAAAAAAAAAGTTAACTCCATTTCATTATTCACAACTCTGATTATAAATTAAAAACTCAATTTTTAAAAGCCCATACTTTTGATATATAAGTCTAAATGAGATTTTTTTAAAAAAAAATTGAATAGAATTTTAAGATAAACGAAACAAAATCTATATTAATTTTTGTTTTTGAAGACATTTCAAGTTTTTATACTTTTTACTGCTAATTAATAAACCAAACATATAATTTTAAAATTGAACTCAAACTTCAATTAAATAACTCAAAATTTTCAACTTAAGCGGCGGACGTACCAAATACGTGCTAAATTATATTTTAGCTTGTTTATATGTACATGCCTGTATGTCAGATTTGAGGTATTAATAGCGTCAAGTTTATATGCAAATTGCCGACATAAGGTTCCGATTTTTATGTACTCTTCCCAGGGATGATTGAACTTGAACTGGCCATGGCGTGGTTCCCAAAATGCCAAATTAACCTAATGAAAAATTATATATAGTTAGTTTCACTGCTATAACTCAAAAAACAGACTTGTCTCTTCAGTGGTTTTCGAGGTCAGAACACTTTTGTACCCATCAAGAAAAGATTTGTCAGCGTTCACTCCCCGGTCATCTTCCATCGTGGCAAAGTAGTCGACTCCAAATCCTGTGATCAATTACTTTTTTTTTTAGCTCCTCTGAAAATTTTTTTCCCACTCCCAGTAGTCTATTGGTAGCTAGGTTTTTAGACACTAGTTAATGAACAACCCAGCAAGGGTAGATCCACCCAGGATCGAGTGATGGCTTTTTATCTCCAGTGGAATTTTAATTTTGTTTTCAATTTTATTTATTAAACTTTACTCTCTTTTTTTTTTTTTTTTTTTTTTTTTTTTTTTTTTCTCATTTTGTCAACACTAAAGATTGATTATCTCTATACAAATCTCCTTAAAAATTTTGTCCTTTTCTGGCCCTTTTGTCTCAAGGAATTGTGGTTGTTCCACTTGATGCAATCTAATGTTTCACGTTTGAATAAACAACGTCAAGCGGTTAATTTAGATGATTAAGCATTTGATCATTAGTCAACTAAAACACACTTGACAGGTTTTGAATAAGCTTTGACAAAAATAAGAATAGACTACTTCCACAGTCCTAACAACATAGACGCTAGAAATCCATATTTATTTCTATAAAATACAAGTATATATATATATATATATATTCTCATTATCACTATATTACTAAGACAGATTTTAGGAGATGCGGGCAAGGTTAAAATTTTGGCTTTAGCTTTGGGGATCATCTCCCGTCAGCTCAGAATCATAAATATTGGATGTCTTTCATTTCTTATTTATCTTAGTACATTTCTTCTATTTTGGGTGCTTGCATGTGCATTTGTCCCTGCTTTTCTATTTATGTAGATATTATTTCTTTTTATTTTAATAAAATTCTATGGGATAGGAAAATGAAGAGGGTGCTAGAGATATGCTAATCAGGATATTTTGGTATATCTACTGATTTTTATTATAATTATCATTTATTCAAATAAAAAGAAGATAGATTTTTGTATTATTATTTGAGCGGCCGGGCCAGTGTACCTTCCAAGAATTCCCCAAGCTTTTCAATGTTGTTGGAAACTAAAATGTGGAGTTCGGTTCCAATCCATACTGGGCAAATGCAAAGACAAACAGTGATAGCAATAAAGCATCCAATGCTTACTGTTGACAATTCCTCCTATGAGCCGTTTCCCAGACTTCATTTTCCCGAAAACCCGTAACAGTTACCAAACAGGATGTCAGTATAAAAATCATCAACCCGTAATCGTACCTTGCTTTAAATCCAGGATAAAATAAAATAAACGTTACTGTTGAACCGGCAGGAATACCAACGAATCATAAAATGAAACTAAACCATATTTATCAACCATTCAAATATTATGTATTGTATTTTGTGAATTGCATGGGGTTGTTTCTTGCCTACTAAGAAAATGAAGCAAGCGAGTAGTATGGGCTTCCCGACTGTGCCGGAAAGAGTGACTAAAATATGTAAGGCAACACTAAGAGCCCGCTAGGAACGTTGCTGCAGTCCGATTTATAAGTTTCCCCATTGTAGCTCCTTTACAAAACAATGGATGGAAAAAAAAAAAAAAAAGGGCAATAAAGAGAAGTTTATATTAATTTGAAACATGCACATATAATATATAAGAATAATAACCTTAAAACTTACCACTATAAGAGCATTTTTATTTATGGTGAGTGGATTTTAACTTCATATATACATGAAGACATCAAACTTTCACTCTAAAACACCTTCTTTTTTTCGTTTTTTTTTTCCAACTCTGTTTGTAAAAACTAGGGCATGCATGCACCCTCTCTCAAAGGAAAAATAATAACAATAATAATAAAACCAAGCGTGCAGATTCATTTCAATTTAAGAGGAAGTTGCCCGATCAATGTGCTATGCAGTGCTTGGTGTGTGATGAAATGGGCGAAAACTAAGTTTATTGTTCTAGCAGAATCAAATTAGATTCTTTCTGAAAGGTGTGTCCCAAGATTTTCAAAATGACAAAGGAAATGAAGTGAGATAAAACTTATTAAGTCGTCTCTCACTGTTCAATTATATGTTAAGAAAAAAGTCCTATACAACAATGTTATATATATGAATATTTATTTATTTTGTTGCAAATGTCTGATGTCACATCGCATCACATGAAAGCACACCTTACGTACCAAAAATAAACAAATACTAATTGGTTTGTTATGTGATCTTGTGCAGATATAAATTCATGAATTGCTAATCTAATATTGGGGTGTTTGGATGACTCATTCAACTTGGTATCATATTCTAATAGAATGGATCCATTTCAGAATACGTATGGATAACTTTTTTAACCATTGTCCTAAATGAAATGTGTGTTTGGGTTGTTTTACATTTGAATAGTTATTATAATGAGTATTGTCATGTGATTAGCAAATATAGATTAAAAAAAATTGATAATAGTAAACTGAGTGGATTTATTATTCAAATAACAAATGTATATTCAAATACAATATATTGAGTAATTAAATGAATATTAAATAATATTTAAGTTGAATATAGGTAATCCAAATGAAGAGTACGTAAGACTCACCAACGGAAAACTCAAAGACGAACACCACAGTTAAGACAGTCCACATTGCATCAACCCCAAAACCATCGTAAAAAGGTCGAAAATAGTAATACAAGGAATCTAGTGTCAGTGCGAAGCCTACTTTAGGGAATGAGTAACCTTTCTCGGGTCGTCTTTTCCCATCTTCTTCGCTTCTTTTGCAACTTCTACTAACACACCAGGCAAAGCCCTAAGACGACACTGAAAACCAAAAGTCATTATATACATATATAAATGTGTGTGCCTATGTGTGTGTGTGTGTATACGAGCAAATATGTAATGTTTATAATGGTGATAAACCGATGATTTTATAGAATCAGCGAGACCAAATTTAACCCCTCTATATATACATGATATGACGTCCCTAGAAAACCTAATTGCTGAGATCAGGTAATTGGACTTGGGATTGTTAAGGTACGAAAACCTACGAATTATCATCATGTAGTGTTGGATTCTTCCTTGAACATTATGAAAAACTTGAAAAAACACAAGTTAGGTCCCACTTGAGGTTATTATTAAGGTCAAGGAATATCAGCTCCATAAAAAGCTCCATAAATGCCGCCACGTGCAAACGTTAACAATGCCAGAATTCAAGATGTACCACTAATTTAACTGTTATGATATTAGCTAATTAAATAGGAAAGAGGGAAGATGATATAGAAATTTTTAGATATTTACTACAAGTCCAAATCTATGATCTTGATGACATTATATAGGACTGTTGAATTTTTTCAACAGTAAAATTTGGTACTTGAGCGGAAAAAAAAAAAAATGCTCTCAAATAACGTTTGATCTTTGATGTTAAATTTTTGATATATCAAACTATTGATGATAAATTTGCAACAACTAATAGTCAATGTCCAGTATATATAGCGACCCGATTTTTCAAACTGTTAACTAACTTACTTATTCTTAATTCATTTAGTCTTAATACTTATTTATGTTAGGTTACAAAAATACAGTTTTTTTTTTTTAAATAAACCATATTAGTACTACAGGAGTTAAATGTACTAAAATTTTTAACTGAGCAAATTGAAAACCTCTGGATAATAAATATCCTATTTAAATTCGTATTTAGAAAATATTTAAAAAGTTATAACGTCATATGAGTAAAAAGGAAATAATCTAAAGTCTTTTTCTCGTAAAGTACTCCTACTAGTTTGGTACCAAAATATTGAAAATATAGTTATAAATATAGTCAACACAAAATAATTTAGGAAATCTAAATGCGGAAATTAAATTCATAGTGGTATCTCACTCCCTTCTTTCATCGCCTCCGCACAGCTTCGTCAGTTCAAAAAACATCTAAGTAACGGGCTACTTGGCCGCATTACCTACAGCACAAACACACACGTATGAGCTTTCACTCAGTAAGTACAAACAATATCTCACAAAACATTTTCATAATATCATATCATCACATGTAACATCATGAATGTTCAAAAATACATGTGATCTATGTGTATTCAATTATGTTTTATTATATATATGTCTTGTCTATTTAAGGGCCCCTTTGTCGTACCTATATGCACACAACCAATGGGGAGTTAGGGGAGCGATCCTCCAACAACCACCAATGTCATAACTTATAACTTTCATTTTTATCATATCCTCTCACTAATTGAAGATTGGTACAATACTTAATCCTATTTTTCGTTAGCCTCATTCTTATTAATTGTAACAATATATAAATTTACATGTCACTATACATCTATCATTATGACATAAATATTTGTGAGGCATATCAATCATGTCAATGTAAGAGAAATTATGCACATCAACTATTTAATCAACATAATACATATAACTCATATACTCATCATATTATCAAGGCAAATCATAGCAAACATAGAACATCAATAAAGAAAAATATTTTACTCCATGTTGTAGGTAAGGATTGTACTTACTTCTCTTATGTGCTTAAACTTCCGGAGTTGTATCTCTTACTACGCAAGTTTGAGAAATTGTCCTGATTTAATAATATCTCATTATTAGATAGAATCATAATTATATTACTTTATTTATTTATTTATTTATTTTATAAATTAAAGTGAGCATAATTTACTTTAACAATTAATTCATATTAATTATTAGGTGTTAAATAAATTTATACTAATTATTATTTAATTAATTTAACTTTACTTAATTTAATTTAATTTAATTTAATTTAATTTAATTGATTAATTAATTAATTAATTAACTAATTACTTAGGTAGTAGTTAATTATTACTTTATTTAATTGAATAATTATAATTAAATTATATACTTTTAATTGACTAATTAATAATTATATCACTAATAATTTAATTATGTTACTTAAATATTCTTTCTCATATAATACTTATTAATTATTAACTCTCATATTGATAATTAATAATTAGATCATTCTAATAATTAATGTTTGATTAATCTCTAATTAATCATATCTATGTTATATTAATAATTATATCAATTATTAATGATTAATAATTAATTAATCATATATTATAATTATTCAGTTACTCAACACAATAATCTTACTTATACAGCTAATTATCACTTACTAACTCTTATAATTAATTAATTAATTAATTACTTACTTATTATTACTAATTAACTTTCTTAGCATAATTACATTTTGTTATATATTTATTAGTTAATTAATTAATTAATTAATCAAGGTCACAAGGAGTCACCTAAGTGTATATCTTTCATCTAGTATTAGTATTGTAAGGCCCAATCCCGTTAGTTATGATCACTTAGTTGTGCTAAGGTAATCTCTAGATATATGCCCAATAATCCTCTAGTGTTAAAACTTGTGATTCATCTTTACAAAGTTAGGTTTTTCATATTATTTGATCATACACTTAATACCAACTCATTTCATAAATAAATATATCCATATTTTATGACTTACCCTCATATCAGATTTTTAAAGTTTAATCGTTTTGTCGGTGTGGGATTTTAATTTATAATATTTATTTAAATGTGAGTATAATCCTGTTTTTGACACTTGATAACTTATTGGAAAACTTGAAGTATCTAGTTTCTGTATTTATAATTTGTTTTCTAAGATTTCAAGCATTTCAAATATTAATGTTGACATTTTCCTAAGTGTCTTATGGTAAAATATCAATTTACCAGATTATAATATAATATTATGTGATTTATTAAAATTAATGTACATACCCCTTTTAAAGATGTGTGCTTTATAGCCATAAAGTTATTTCATTTAGTCTTTGAGTGTTTCATACCGTATACTTAGGTTTTATTACAGTCTTTCTCATGTGTGTACCATATGTCCAGATTTATGGGTAAAGTTAGAAAAATCATAACAATTTACTTATAAGTCCAAATAAGTTAAAAGATATGTCATTGAAAAGATTACGTGTCTAGTTCTTACCTAAAGAATAGTTTTGTAAAGAATTATGGTTTATTGACCCAAAATATACAAAACCTATGACTTGTATAGGGTTCCAGCAAAAGCTCTCTGTTCGTAATCCAAATTTGTTAAATTCACTAAAAACTACACATTTATCCGTTTGAGGCGCATGATACTTTGTTGGAAAACTTAAAGAATATAACTTTTAGATATATAACTTATAATCCAAAATTTTGAGATGAAAGGATACGAAGATTTTTAAACCCGTGGCTAGACTGTATCCCAGAGGTTCCATTTTTCTCTAGTTTTGTGTCACAACTTCAAATGCTCATAACTTTAGACATACAAAAGCAAACTAAGTGATACTAAAGCCTAAATGAATTTTATCCTCTGTAGAATCTCAACATATAATTTATTTTTCATATCAAAGTTTCTAATGCATGTCATATTACCACAACCACCACAAGCTCTAACAAAGTTCATAGATCTTATCGAAATGCTCAGTAGATCCTTTAAGATCTCGGACCTTCAAATTTATTCTCAAAACCTTTTCCTAGGTAAGAAGAAGTTTAACATTAAGATTCTAACTAAACATCATGCTTTAATTCTCCAAAAATGACTAAAACACAAAGAATATCACTATCTCACCTCTAGTAATACATCCTCTAACTCCGCTTCACACTTTTTTGAACTTAGTAACAGGGTTGCTTGGAGCTTGAAAATGGAGGGAGGAGGGTGCTAGAAGGGTGTTGGAGATGGAGAATAGTGTTGGTTTTTTTTTTTTTTTTTTTTTTTTTTTTTTTTTTTTGAGCTTGGTGATGGCTAGAGAAGCGAGGGTTTTTGAGCTTAACTTGTGTGAGAATAAAATGAGATGTTGGGGGAATGTTTTCAGTCAACATTTGCTTTAAAAGATCTATATTTTGTGGGGTAAAAATGGAAACTTTTTGGCTGATTCTCCCCTTGCATTGCCATCACTTAAGGGAGGAAATTGGTGTGAAAATTTTGTTCAACAAAGGGGAGACAATGGGTCACTTTCACTTGTCTCTTCTTGTGTCATATTACCAAATAAGCCATGCCATCTCTTACATGAGGTTGCATGCATGCACCACTTTCCTTTTTTTTTTTTTTCCTCATTTGTTCAAATTTCTTCTTGCTTTTGACTACAAAATCCAAATCCCCCTTTGGTTTTCTCATTTTTATTTTGTTTTTCTTTCTTCCAATTTTTTCACCATTGATCAAAGGTTGTTATCGTTATTCTCATCCATTGGATCTTCCATCACACCAATCCTTACCATAAGCTCTCATTGGTTAGTTATTATCCAAAGCTTGGCCATTGATTTGCTTAGGATCTTTTAACATAAAATCTACACCATTGATTTCAAATCTAAGCACAAGTCTTGATCAATCTTCGACCTTTGGATTTTCTAAAAGTAAATCCTAATTATTCATCTTCTATCTATGTGACATATTAATTTTCCCAATCATACTCTCAAAACTTAAATATTGATATAACTAAAATAAATACTTAGGTCATCAAATTAACCTACTAATAAATATCGGGGTTCTATCCCAAAAATTAACATTTATCCCTCTAATACGAAATAATAAATTTTTCGTATAAATTTATATGTCGTTCAACTCATCTTCTATGTATCTATAATTTCTCATTTAAATAGAGAAACTTAACATTGTTAGATCATCGATATCATCATATTGATTATAATATACAATCATTCATGATCTTGAAATTCGATATTCATCACAATAATTCATTAGAAGTATATTAATGAAGGAAATCCGTAATAATAATTCATAAATCAAGTTTATGAATTTATAGGGCGTGACAGTAGAATAGTCTATTCTTACTTCTTTACCTTTGACTTTTTCATATAATCATTACTTAATGCCTTAATTTTTAATTTATTTAAATATTAAAAGTTTATTTTTACAAGTTTTAAAAGAAAAGTAGATATAATATTATGAATAACATTATACATTCTCATATTTTTAAAAAATTTTTGTAATAAATATAATATTAACATTGGTATATATATTAGAGATGCTCTTAGAGTTTTAATTTCATTGGTCATATGGTTCGAAATCCCATTACATCTTCTCTGCCTAACCTATTAGTTATAATATTCCATTTGACTTTTCATATATATCAACAAGCTAGGAAAACTGGCATTCATTCGTCAATGAAATTAATGATAAGAATACTATATATGATTTATTTCTGGACCCGTATACCTCAGAAGCTAAATACAATAAGATTGATCATGATATAATGCGAATCTAGCTAGTAGGCAACCATTCAAAAACCGTCGTTTATGCGAGTGTCGTCTATACGACATAGATATGTATCATGTACATGTAAAAATTCTCATATTTAATTTTTAGTACTCATATTAAAGTTTAAAATCCTAAATAAATAATAATAAAAAAAAAGAATCTTCTATACAACTAAATAAAATTCTCCTTCTATTTTTTTTTTTGGAATTTTATCTTCAAATTTTGAATTAAACTCTGTTATAAACTTAATTGATTTAGTGGAAAAAAAAAAAAGATAATATATATAATGCAGTTTTAGTTTAAAATTTTAGTTTAATACACACGTACAATTGAAAAAATAAAAAAAATAAAAGGCTCCGCCATCCTATGTAACATCAAGAAGAATAAAGAGAGTAATACAATAAGAAAATAAATATTAGACTACTAATAAGAGAATAAATAGACTTCAAAAAATAAGAGAATAATTAGGCTTTTTACCTAACATATGTAGGTATATATATTTGAAAATATTAGAATTACAATTAGAATTAAACTAAAACCGAATGAAGCACAGATAGCGTGTAAGTTTTCTGAATATAGAGATTGGGGACTTGGTCAAATTCTGACAGATTTCAATTTTTAATGGTTTTCTCTCAAGAACGATTTTTATGTTCTTCAAATGAAAGTCACAAAACCTTCAACCAACTGATGAATGAGAATATCCTTACATTATACCATGCATTCTATAGTACTAACCTTACACACCGTCTTAAATTCTAAAAATTCAATTTAAATCTAAAATGAATGCACGTTCAAGGGAAAGAAAAATGAGTGTAAAGTAGATTTTAAAAATGTGAAAGAGTGAAATTGGATTTTTACATCAAAAATAGTGTGTCAAAACAGAGGCGGAGCACAAAATATATTCTATTGGGGACGTATTTCAAAAAAAAAAATATTTAAGATAAAATTAATTTTAGTGTGAGCTATGTGAGAATTTTTAATTTTAATGGATTTATGTAAGAACTTTTAATTTAGTGGGGGCAAAGTAGTAAAATTATAAACATATAATTGATATTAGTATGAAAATTAATTTTAGAAACATAAAATTAAGTTTAGTATAAAGTATGTGAGAATTATTTGTTTTTAGTGAGGATAAAATATGGACTATATGAGAATTTTTTATTTTTAGTGGGGATAAATTGTAAAAATTAAGAAAAATGGGTAAATTTAAAATAACAAGAAATTTCAGTGTCCCCTACTCGCCCCCACCTAACTCTGCCACTGTGCCAAAATATAAAGGAAACTAAGCTTATGTTTTTTACAGTAGAAAAGGGGAGGAAAGAGGAATATGGTGTGGTAGAGAATAAAATTGGGAAGTAAGGAAGTTGTACATCCATGGGGGTCTATCAATTCAATCCTTTCACTTTTAAAAAGAAAAGTGCGGGAAAAAATTTTCTTACTTATATAAGGATATAATCATATTGTAAATTAGGACCTTTTCTCTTCTATTTTCTTTCTATTCTACCAAATAATTTGAATGAAAATATTCCTCACTCGAGAATTTCTCTTCTCCTCCCATTCTATTTTCAACCCCTTTGAGGAATTCTATATTGAATGATTGTACAAGCAACAAGAAAATTTTTTTACAAAAATTTATTTAATCGATGCTAATTGTGAAATTTCATTACTGTGTCAGAAGAAAGATAGCTATCACATAGCATTAAAGTTGAAAATGGTGGGAGGAGATGGAAACTTGGAATGGAAGTTTCGAGGCCCAAACGACACTATCTTTGAGCTTAAACATATGTTCCATGACATGATATTATTTATTTCCCTTTTTCTTATTTTGCATGCATTTGAACCCCCCCCCCACCCCACACATATAAACTGAGCCCCCCACGCATAAACTGAGAATGAAGATAACTGATATCAGGAAAAATAAACACATCTTAATTAGGTTGACACTTGCTTGCAATACTTGTCATTTATCAAATCCCCAACTCGATATTATTAAATAAAGAAAAAAGAAAGAAATACATACTACTCTAACTCAGGGGAAAACTGAAAAACAGCCAAGTGAAAGCGACAAAAACAAAAAATCACTAGAGATGGAAGCTAGTCTCAGAGGTTTCAGCTAAAACTTTCACCTTGAGAGTAAGCTATAATTGCCTTGTTAAAAATCTTCTAGCCAAAATCCAATGAAAAAAAAACTAAAAGAAAAAATAGTCCATAATTACTACAGGTGATCGGCTATCTCGAAAATCCATAACAAGGGAAACCTGCCATATCACGACCAACAATATTCGAGCAAAAATCTGGACAATTGTACCACCAAATTGGATCTGGAAGCTTTACTGCATTAGCTGCAAGTTTATTAGCAACACGATTACCTTTCCAGTATATATAAGAAACACAATAAGGAATTTTGGAAAGGTAATTCAAAGCACGGATCCATCTTGCATGCATTTGACCCTTTGGTTTACTCATTTGCACGCTCATCAAAAGTCATTAATAATAATATTTCTGCTTTTTCTTTGGTACTTTTTGGGTTACAAGAAAGCTTCAAAGGGGCTGCATTACTTTTTTGGAAAGCAGTGGTTTCGCGAGGACATAAATAGCTTCTTCTTCTTCTTCTTCTTCTTTATTTTTTATTTTTTATTTTTTAAGGAAACATAAAGAGCTGTAGAGCATATTCTTGGGTGTTAAAGAATAATAATAATACTATAAAAAGGTTCTATTATGCATACTTTTACGTACTCAATGGTTGTTATTTCTGTAAATTGGATGGCAAGAACTATATAATATCAAAGTCTAGATGATATTCGTGTTGCCTAAAGCACAAAGCATGAATTGACCCATTTTTTATTTTACATAGAGAACAAGCACAATATATGGTTTAATTCTTTTTGTTTTGGAACATTTTATCCGTCAGTTGTTTTATTTATAATTGATTGATTGTCATTAGTTATTATTATGTCAAAAACAAAAACTTACTTGTATTATGTGTTACTATTAATTTACGGATATTGTAAGTGATTCTTTGTCGGTCGATATTGATTTCTGTATGTTTTTTTTTTTTAATTTTATTTTGAAGTAACAATTGATTGTTAAAAGTTTAAAAATGGATTCAAGTTATGAAGATGCTGCACGCTACAACAAACGTATACATCCCTAGCATTGAAGGATGACGTTTTTAAAAAAGCATTACATCTACACGCTTTAACCAATTGAGATGTGGGGATTTAGCGCCTTTTTTTTTATTTTTATTTTTTATTCTTTTTCGTTAAAAGTACGCGCCTAACATTCTCTCCATATTGACCGTCTCTTTCTTTACCCTCTCTGCCTCTTCTTTCCCTTTTTATTTCTTCTTCTTCTTCTTCTTCTTCTTCTTCTTCTTCTTCTTCTTCTTCTTCTTCTTTCTTCTTCTTCTTCTTCTTCTTCTTCTACAACTTCCAATTAATATTAACGTGACTAACCCTCTGTTTGGAAGACATAATTGAAAAAATTTTCCAAAAAAGTTTTTTTTTCTAATTTTTTTCATTACTTTCTCATTTTGAAAAGAAAAATTATCTTATTTTCAAATTTATTTTGTACCGTATTCTTTTATTTTGTACCGTATTTTCAAAGAAAAGAATTTTTTTCTGAAATATTCTCACAATACATAATTTTCAACACTATTTTTTCTCATTCTAAACAATTTTGTTTTCAAGAAAAAAAAACTTTAAATCCAAATTGATTATAAATATAAAAAATTATTATTATATACTAAAAGGGGCGGGGATTTTCTATTTTTTCTACAGTGAATGCACGACTTTGCCCCCTCAATTAGGGTTTTGTTTTTAAATGGTCCACAATGAGCGGATGGTATTACCCTTTTAATACTGTGCGGATGATTTTGCCCTTCTGTGTTTGCCTACTGGTTGCTTCCTCCACAGTGGATGGACATTTTGCCCTCCAAACCCTACTTTTCGTTCTCTTTGTTGTTTCCGCCGCTAATTGCCCCCTTTTCACATCCTCTCTATCTATTGTTTATGTTCTTCTCACTCTCTCTCTCTTTGCCGTTCTCTCTCTCTCCTTATTCCTCAGATTTTTGGCCTCCAAACCCTAGCTTTAGGTCTTCTTTGTTCTCTCCGCCACTCATCCCCCTTTTTCACTCTCGCTCTCTACTGTTGATGTTCTTCTCATTCTCTCCTATGTTTTTCTCCATGTGTTTGTTTTCTCGAAACCCTAAGTTTTGATTTTTGTTTTTTTTTTCTTTTTGATGTTGTTTGATTTTTGTGTTGGAAGTTTAGATTTTAATTTTTGTTGTGTTGTTTTTTACTTCACTGTTGTTTCCATTTGTTTGTCTTTTTTTTGCCCTTTCATTATTTTTTTCAACTCACTGTTCATTTTCTCTCTTAGGTTTTCTATCCTCTCTTTTTTCCGAGCCCTAAATTTTGATTTTTGATTTTTGATTTTTTGGTTGTCTTTGAACCCTAAGTTTTGATTTTTGATTTTTGATTTTTTTAAATGTTCTTTGATTTTTGTGTTTGAAGTTTAGATTTTAATTTTTGTTGTGTTGTTTTCTCTTCATTCTTGTTTCCGTTTGTTTTTTTTTTTTTTGCCTTTTCGTTATTTTTTAACCCACTGTTCATTCTCTCTCTTGGGTCTTCTCTCCTCTCTTTTCTCCGAACCTTAAGTTTTAATTTTTGGTTCTTTTTTTGTTGTTGTTCGATTTTTGTATTGGAAGTTTAGATTTTAATTTTTGTTGTGTTGTTTTTCCTTCATTGTTGTGTCTATTTGGTTTTTTCTCCCCCGTTTTGTTCTTTTTTTAATCCACTGTTCAATCTCTCTCTTGGGTTTTCTTTCCTCTCCGAATCCTAGATTTTGAATTTTTGTTGTTAAGATTAAAACTTTGTTTTTTATTTTTTATTTTTTTGCTGAAATTTTTGTTGTTTTTGGTTGTATATAATTGTTTTTGGCTGCATGTAGATGATTGAAGAAAATATTTTTTGCTATCTTTTTTTTTTATTATGATTATTTTTTCATCTGTTTTTTTGAGTTTTAGCTGATTTTTTTTGTTTGTTTTTTTTTTTTTCAATTTTTTTCCCTGTGGATGTATATAATTAAAGAAAATTATTTTTCATTTAGTTTTTTTCATTTGTTTTTCTTTTTATTATTATTATTTTTTACTTGCATTTATATGATTAAGAAAATCATGGAAACAAATGCAGGGTAAAAAAACTAAAGAAAGGATGGGGTATGTTTTAGTTTTTGTTGTATTTATTTCAGTAGTTTTTTTTTTCCTTTTTAGGTTAATGTATATATTGACTTTGATTTTTTATTTTTGGTAATTTATTTTTGTAGATTGGAATAATAATGGTAGCATAATGGACAATTGCGAGTATGAAGCAGAAGATTGAAGACTCTTTCTTTGTTATGTTTATAATTATGTATTTTTTGTCTTTCTTCTCCCCGGGTAATATTTTGCTAATTTTGTTTTCGAATTTTATCTTTGTATTTTTTATTTTTGATTTTCTGTTATATTTAGGATTTGCAATTTGGTCTTTATGTCATGAGTTTTTTTTTTTTATGTGATTTGATTTTGTTATGAATAGGATTTTTTTTAATGTAGACTGTAATTAGGTTAGTGTTTGTGTGGTATTTTAATATCATTATTCTTTAATTTGTATATTTAATCTGTGAGAAATTTGTAATTTTATTTATTAACTTTCTAGGCTGTATGTTTTTTTTTTCTACTGTTAGATTTTTCATTATATATGTTGTTTACAGTTTGTTTATCTAGTGTGTGGGTTTCTGATTTGCTCTGATTTTGTTATTTGCTGTAAATGATTGTTCTATTTCATAAATGTATTGCATCATTTAGTTACATTTGAATGGATTGTTAGACTTTTCTACTATTCAGGTTTCTAGATCTTTCATGCAGTTTCTGTAATAATCAGGTGTCCTAGACATGTAATGCTTCTAAGTTGTCTTTCTTTGGGTGTAATCATGCTATTTGCTATAACTCTACGGTTTACTGTCATATGATTACTTTGACTGAGATTTTTAATACATGTAACTTTGTCATTAATGCATCTAATTTAGTTAAAATCTCTTATCTGTTGTGAGTTAATGTGTTTTTGTCTGATATTTTACAGATGTAACTCTGTTGTGTGTGTAAAAAAGTAAATATCAGATGTAACTTTGTTGTGTGTGTAAAAAAGTTCTTTTCTTTCCATTTCACTGTCTCTTTTTAAAAATTTTTTTGGCATTATCTTATTTAGCCGATTCTCCCTTATAAATGACGTTTTTCTTTATTGATTACTTTATTCCCACACTTTACCATTACTACCTCTATAAAATCCTCTTAACTACTCTGCTTTGAATCTTCATCCATTTATGTGGAAACGTACTTTTTTATTCAGGTATTGTTCTTATTTATAGCTCTTAATTAATATTGATTGTTGCTTTATTGTATTATGATGGTGTGCTGTTTTTATAGTTGATGTTAATGAAAGATATTATTGTTTTTCTGTTCACGTTGTTTATTGTCGATGTTTTCTCTCTCAATTTTTTTTTTGTTGATTTTATATATTATTTCTGTTACACTATCTTGACATGTTTATTATTATGATGATGATGTTGTAAAGGAATTCAATTTTCTTATTGTGTTATCCTTCTTTTCTCTGTTTCTATTTTTTTTTTAGGACAGTGTAGACAATTCTTTTTATCTTATTTGTGAATGTTTTGTGAATATTAAATGAAATTCAAAATAGAATAGAAAAATTTTCAAATAAAAATGATTTAAATAATTTAAATGAGACTGTCGTTCAAAAAGTAATCATAATTTTAGATTAAACAAACAAATTATTTCAACTTTTTAGAAGCGTCGGAGATATTTATAAAAACAATCAAATACCATCAATGAAACTGAGATTAATTGGAAGATGACAAGGAGATAATACACAATATGATCTTCCAACTTCAACAAATATAGGTGGTTTAATTGTTAGAAATTTTGGTCTATATGACGTAGATATATTATTATTCATAATCAGACTAAAGAATTACAAAGAATTAATAAATTTCATCCATCTTATATGGCATTACAATATCCATTTTATTTCTTATGGAGAAGATGGATATATAATTGATACAGAATGTAATCCAAATTTTATTGGTAAATAACCACGTAGAATTCGAATATCAATGAGATCATTTTATGCTTTTCAACTTCAACAATGATTACATGAAGGAAATACATTATTTAGAGCTGGACGGCTTTTTAAACAATATATTGTAGATAGTTATGCTTCTACTGAAGAAGTTCCTTTAGATTACGTTAGAAAAAAATCAAAATAATTTAATATCTAAAATTTACAAAGGTACCTAAGATGCTATAATTAGAGATGATATAGACGCAGAAGAAATAGGGAAAATAATTATTTTACCATCATCTTATACAAAAAGTCCAAGATATATGATTCAAAATTATCAAAATGCAATGTCAATTTACAGACATATGGAAATCCTGATATATTTTTAATATTTATATATAATCTTAAATGGCCAGAAAACAAAAGAAGTCTAACTATAATTCCAGGACAAAAAATTTGAAGACATAAAAGATATTATAAGTAGAATATTTAAAATAAAATTAGACCATTTTTTAAATACAATACAGTTAGGTGATATTTTTGGAGCTATAATAGCAGGTAAGCCCATTTATTTTATATAACAAAAAAAATAAACTATCAATTATTATTATAATACTTTATTACAATAAATTAAAAAAACTAACATTATTGTTATGTTTGCGTTAGTTAGTTATTTGTTTTTTTTTTTTTGCCTCTTTTTTTTTTCTTTGTTTTAGATCTTTAAGTGTGGAATTTCAAAAACGTAGTTTACCTCATTGTCATATGCTATTTTGATTACATCCTGAATATAAATACTACAATACTACACAAATAGACAAATTTATTTCTGTTGAAATTCCATATTCAATAAAAGATCCTTTAGGTTATAAAATTATAACTGAATATACGATACACGGAACATGTGGATATGCAAAAACAAATGCACCATGTATGAAAAACTCTTAATGTTCCAAAAGTTTTCCAAAACAAATAAAAAATAGAACAACTGTAGAAGAAAATGGTTTTGTTCATTATCGTCATAGAGATACAGAATTTAATGTTATGATAGAAGGAATTAAATTTGATAATAGATATACTATTCCATATAATTGAACTTTATGCCTAAAATATAATGCTTATATTATTGTCGAAATATGTTCCCAATCTATGCTTATTAAATATCTATTCAAATATTTAACAAAAGGTCCAGATATAATACAAGCTATTATTGAAGATAATGTTATTACTGAAAGTAACAAAAAAAAAAAAATTACAAAGAAGTTGATGATATAAAAGCTTATCTTAACTATCGATGTATCACACCTTATGAAGCAATTTGGAAATATTCGAATTTTCAATTCGTCATAGAAATCCAGTTGTTCAACAACTTTCTATTCATATACTAAATATGCAAAACATAACATTTAATAAAAATCAACAACTCTAAAATATAATACGACAACCATAAATTCAAAAAACAACATTAACAGAGTGGATGGAAATTAATAAAATTAATAAAGATACTCAACAACTTACTTATATAGAATTTCTAACAAAATGGGTCTAGAATAATAAAAATAAATTATGGACTTATCGACAAAATGGTCACTATTATAGGGAGAACATTTTGTATTCATCCAAGTTTTGATGAGTTATATTACTTAAAATTATTATTGAATAATCAAAAAATGCAACAAGTTATGAATCACTTCAAACATGAATAATATTGTTTATCCTACAAATGAAGCTGCTAGCTATGCATTGGGTTTATTGGAAGATGATAAAGAATGAGATGAATCAATAGAAAAAGCATCATTTTGGTTAACATCTACTTAACTTCGACAACTTTTTACCATTATATTATTATTTTGTAATATTTCTGACCCCAAAAATTTCTTCAAAAACAATGGAAACTAATGTGTGAAGATATTTTATACAAAGTAAGACTATTATTTAATAATCCAAAATTTGAAATCCCCGAAAACGAATTATATAATTTCGTATTGTATGAATTAGAAAAATTACTAAATTTAAATTCATTTTATTTATCACATTATAATCTTCCACTTCCTATTGGATCATTAATTGAAGATTTGAGTAATAATATTTTAAGAGAAGAACTCAATTATGATATATATAAATCAAAAGAAGAAAATATCAATTTAGTATAAAATTTAAATCAAGAACAACATTTTATTTATAACGAAATTTTAGAAGCAATTAAAAACAAACATAATAATTTATTTTTCATATATGGTTATGGTAGTACAGGAAAAACATACTTATGGAATGCTATTATCAGCAAAATTAGATCAAATGGTGAAATTGTATTAGCTGTAGCATCATCTATAATATCATCACTATTATTACCAAAAGGTCAAATTGTACATTCTAGATTTCATATACCTCTTTCAATTGATGAATTCTCAACTTGTCAAATCAAAAAATCTACTCAATTAGCGAAGTTAATAGAAAAAACCACATTGATTTTGTGGGATGAAACACCGATGACTAATAAATATTATTTTGAAGCTTTAGATTAAACAATGTAAGACTTAAAAAATAATTTCGATCATCCTTTTAGAGGAATGACAATTATATTAGGTGGTGACCTTAGACAGATATTACCTATTGTCCTAAATAGGACAAAGGAAAATATTATTGATTAGGCAATTTCACTCTTATAATATAGTTATATATATATATATGTGTATATATACATATATTATGCGGGCCATTGTCCCTCTGTACTTAATATGCCCAATTGCCCATCTTTTTTTTTTTTAATTTAGTTTTACCCTATTTATGAAATCGGTGGTTCCCATCTCTTGTAAAGAGGAAATACGAACTTTCTCTATCTCAAGCTTTTCGAATGACAACTTATTGTTGATGCTAAACTAGACAATGGATGGCGACATCAAGCAATGGGGTTGCGCGTGGAGGGGAAGTGGATATGGCACTAGCGATAGTCACGCATGGGAAAGAGATTTGCAGCAGGAGAAGAGGCAGAGTGGTCCGGTGGTCTTAAAGCAGCCTCGACACGGTGGTGCACTCTCTGCTACGGAAGTGAGTTGTTGGTTTACATGTCTTTGGCTTCTTTTTTTTCCCTTCTTTCTTGGTTCATAAAATTTTAATTTTAATTTTAGTTTTCTTTTTAAATACATTGTATCAGACACTATTTGAATTAAAATGAAAAATATAGTATAAATCCATAGGGGAAAAGACAGATTAAATATAAAACCAAAATGAAAAAAACATTTTCCCTCCCACAAAGAACATAAGATTTGGCGCTCAATTTACCCACGTTTTACCAATTTAAGTGGGCGCTTCATGGTTTTGTAACTTCCTTTTCTTTTCTTTTTATGGGAAAACATATAACCATCCCTTACAAAACAAATACCAGTATATGCCTCGTATATGCTCTAGAGTTCAAGTTAGAAGAACTACGAAACAAGTTTTTTGCATTACGGTTTTTTTCTTTTTTTATTTTAATGTCATGTTTAAGTGCTTTGTGATTAATAAACTAGGAGTATTTTCAATTGCTCTTGTCTCTTAACTTAGGAAGAATTTATTAGCATTTTATTATTTCTTATTTTTTTCTCTAAGTTTGTGTTACTCTTGTTGGATAATTATGAATGTTGAAAAGTAAATTTCTAGTTTTCTCGTGCATTCTTTCAGATTTGGGATTTTGGGAAGATAAATCTCAAGTACTACGTATTGTCCTACTAAGAACAGTTGCAACTTTAAGAAGCTAGTGTTGTATCTTTCTAGAATGATAGGAAGGTATGTATTAGATATTTCAATTTTCTTTATGGAACTTTTTATCATTTTTATTCTTTACTTTTTCCCTTTGTTTTGTAATTAATTAATTTCAAAGTTTGAACTTGAAGCAGTAGTGAGATCATATTAATCCCTTTGTTGGAATGAATAGATCGTTTCACGTTCTAACTAGTTTAATTCGAAAAGGAGTATTTGGAAACATTTGATGTGTTGGGTTGCCTTACGTAGTTAGGAAACTTAAAACTTGAAAGTAGTGGTAGTGATGATAGCGGAGTGGGAGCCATAGAGACTAAGTGGCAAATAATTGGGCAGATTCTGAACATCAAGCAGGATGTTCTTCACCTTACTAAACCCCCGCTGATTTTTGGTTTTCTATGGATTACTAGGACAATCAATTTTGCAATACACAAAGTTGCAAAATGGTTTAGATACTCGGGAGTTCTTGATATCTTAGATCTTGGTGCCTGTCCTAAGGAGATGTTTAACGATGCTGTGGAGTGTTTTAGTTAGGCCGTTGGTTCCTTGTTGTTTGTCAGTCGTTTTTCTTTTTTGTTGTTCTCCTTCAGCCTTTTCTGTCAGGTATTTGTTGTGCTTGTGCCTTTTTTGCTTTTTGTCTAGTTTGGTTTGTTTGTTGGTGTGTATAGTTTGTTGTTTCCTTGGTTGTTTGTAGCCTTTGTGGCCTTTGTTCTTGTTTAATGAAATCTCAGATTAGCCAAAAAAAAAAGTGGCAAATAAGTGGCCGTTTCTATGGCTGCAATTAGTCGACAACTACAACCAATAACTACAAGTGCTTTAAGTAGAGAGACCACTTATAGCAATATTTATATCGACATTTAACAATACAAAAAAATAGGAATTTAGTCTGAATTTGATAACTGATTTTGCAATATTGTATTTTTTCTACAATAACAATAATAATAATAATAATCATGCTGATGAAGTTGGTTTTGTTGTAAAAGTTGTGGTCAGAAGAGAGTAATTATTTTTTACATTTGTGTAAAAATGATGTATTCTTTCCCTTTTTCTCTTTTTGATCATTTTATGTTAATAGAAGCGGTAAAAAGAAAAAAAGAACAAGTTTTTATAGTCTATATTTGTTCCACAAATATACAGCAACCAACATAATATAAGTAAGTTCTCCATTAGTATTCAGCATTAGTGTCATTCATGAATCTTATTTTGTTCAGCCATAATAAGCTTTCATTTTTAGTTGATTAATAAACTTTCATATTTTTCCCTTTAATCATTAGTCGCTTTGACTCCTCTTTTTTTTTTTTTTTTTTTTTTTTTTTTTTTTTTTTTTTCAGCTATGCTGCCATAAAAAAGAACTCCTACACCAGCCCCTACACCCTCAGGCATGCCATCAAAGTTTCCAACCAATCCTACCGTTTCTCCTACAATATCAGGGACCTCCACCCCGACTCCTTCATCTACACCAAGAACAATCCCTTCCACATCACTTCTATAGTTCCACCAGCCACTGTTACCCCTTCTGAGTCATTCTCTCCCACAAGTCAACTTGATCTAACATCTTCTAGTATATCTAAATTAACCTTATATTTATTATATTCTTTGCTATACTGTAGTGTGATGATTTGTATGTATTTTTTGCTTTCTAGCACCACCAAAAAAAAAAAAAAAAAAGAACTCGTGGCCCTAATCAAAGTAAGGGCACGAGTCATTAGATTAGCCAGGGAGATAAGAAGTTGAATGTGGATTATAAGCAAGGTGAGCTCCACCCTTATGGAAATAATGCATCAAGTTTTGCATCTGAAATTGATATTATTGTACGAGATCATGCTTTACTTAAAGTCAAAGGATGGAGTAAGGTTGATGATGCGGATAAGGAGATCATTTATACATGCATTAAGGTAACTTATAATTCATGACAATTATGATATAACTTTTTACAATGTGTATCATTGCTCTTAGAGCTGTGGTAAAGTATGTTCCTAAAAGAGATTATTAGTAACAAAGTTTTATGTCTCAAGCTGACCATGATTTGACCCTAAAAATGCTTTAAACTTTTTTCATACATTAAGGGGATTAATAAATATTATCCACTTTAATAGTTTGCCCTTCTTGTCTTTGGTTCTTGCATCTATGTTTATCTCTATGTCATTATTTGCATGGAAAATGGAGCACAGTTTTTTTCCTTCTCTTCTC
The DNA here is from genome assembly GCA_025413025.1 of Ficus hispida. Lineage (NCBI taxonomy): Eukaryota > Viridiplantae > Streptophyta > Magnoliopsida > Rosales > Moraceae > Ficus > Ficus hispida. The sequence goes on from CM046363.1 coordinate 1,451,351, forward strand.
TTTTTTAAGTTTGAGATTTTGATTTTGCCTTAAATTTTGTTTATTACTTATTATTATTATTATTGGGTTTTAATAAGAAACATGTGTTAGATATTATGAAATACCCGGTGTGTCATAGTTCTTACATAGCTTCTATCAATGAAACATGAAACTTTGATTGAACAATTGTAATGATAATACAAAATAATTTAACAAATCATTTGCCCAACCCATCCTAACCAAAAACAATAATAACCATAAGAACAACAATAATAAAATAATAGTAAGTTTTTATCATTGCTTTCTCAAGTTTTCACCTTAAGCAATAGAATCCTCATTATGAAAGTCCACAAATATATATTGATTTATAAAATTCTTTTAACACATGAAATAGGGAAAGTTCAACTTAAACTTAACTAATCCAGACTTTATGAATATCATTGATAGCCATTGTTCTAATCGTTACAAAAACTATCGAAGTAGCATGCATGGATACCATAAGGACATGGTAAAGAATGGAGAAGATCCACGAGCTCATCCACCTTCAAACATGAGATCAACTGAGGATTGGGAGTGGCTACGTGACAACTTTTTTAGCAACCTACAATGGTTGGTATGATTTTTTATTTCCCCTTTAATTTGCTTAATTTCTTGCTAGTATATCTCATAGCATGTAGTCTGCACTATCTTCTAAACTATATGCATGCCTTTTAATATGTATGCTAATGTAAGATTAATTGATACAGAAAAGATCTGATGCATCAGTTCGTAACCGAGAGAAACTCTCACATGTTCATCGAGGTAGATCTAAGTCTTTTATTGAGCACTGGATACAAGAGGTAATTTTTTGTTAATATTTGCTATTCCAATGTTGCACATATGATGGGAATTTCTTTTGGGCCTTCTGAATGTTATTGGGCCGTAGGCTTTGCAGACCAAGAATGCACAAGTAAATATATACTACCCTCAGATATATATAAACATATATACACAGATAAAATACGAAGAAGATTCAAAACCAACATATCCTTATTGTTATGCCATTTTCTTTTTGGTTATTTATACTATTCTTATCTTAATGTAGTAGTAGTATCATATTTTATATATATATATATATATATATATATATCATATTTAATTATCGGTATTCAAACCAAAACTGTTCCTTAGACTGTTTGGGAATTTGCCTCGCGCACGCTGTTAAATGAGAAATAGCCCTCCTTGTTGCACAATTTGTCTAATCGTTGGGAGCAACAGTTGCTCTCAAGTGGCTCAATGGAATCTATGATTTCACCTGAGATTAATATAAAACTTAGTTGATTAGATTTAGAACAAACAAAACAAATGAAATCTATTAGATTATTCTCATTATTTTTTTAATGTATCAATGTGTGTATAGTTGTCTATAATCTATTTGCCTAGTGTCCATATGGCCAAAAGGTAAGGGCTTTGATCGTGAAGTTCTCTCTTCTCCAACTGTGGCTGTATATGAATCAAAAATCATCAAATAGAAATCAACTATAGCATGCGTGTATATAAATTCAAGGGAGCAACACTTTTTTTTTTCTTTTTAATGCTTTTTACTATTTGTATCATAGATCTACTAAAATGATATATGTTTAACAGTTATCAAATGATATTGTTGGGCTTGGACAGATTGAATTATTTAGAGAGACTCATTGGAACGCAGCATATGTTTGGATCAACGAAAAGGTAGGAACATGATATGTATGTTTTACTTTTTTAACTTTTTAAAAAATATATATATTAGCATCTACATTATTTTAGTGTTTAGATTACCAATCCAGTTGATAAAACTGTACAACCGTCTGCTCGAACTAAGGCGACAAAGAGATGACAATAATGAGGTTGTGAATAAGGCAACAATATGTGATCAGGTTCTTGGTTGTGAAAGAAACAGATACATACCAGGTCTTGGACCTGTACCACATAAAGGAAACACCCAAACTTCATCTTAAGTTGAAGCACAAATTCAACAATGTGTTGGTGACATATCTGATCAAATGCGAATGGATTTTCAAAGAGAACAAAACAAGATGGTTACAACCTTGCAACTTCAACTACGAGATGAGCTTCTTGACGAGGTGCGAAGGGAGATGATAGCTCTTATGAATGGACCAGATGAGCATCCTTCAACACCACATCAACAGTAACCATCACCACCATCTCGTGCCCTAGCCGTTTGATATTACTTGTTCTTCTTTCTTTTCCTCTTCTTTTGGAGACATACCTATCTAGTTAGTTTGATATCTTTATATTTTGAGACGTACTCATCTATTTAGTTTGATGTTTATTTTTAAATATTGACTGGATCTTTTTTAACTAGGTGATAATACTATTTAGACATATTCCTACGTGATAATATGCAAATTTGGTAGCAATTGTTTATTGTTTTTGTATTTTTGATTCTTAGACGTTAATTCTTAATTCTTTTAATCCAATTATATAAAACAAAAAAATATATATTTTTTGGCAACCAAAATTTAGTCACAAAAAGTGAAACTCAATTCATTCTACTAGTTATCTAAATAATTTATCGAAGAATGACGATCCTTGCTATGATCGTTACGTGTATGATACTAAATATAGTTGGAATAATCACATTAATAGTTGTATTAGCAGTTATCTTTGTTATCAAATCTATATTGATAGTGACATTTACAATAACAGTTACATTTATAGTTATATTTGTGGCGAAAGAGGAAATAGCAATGAAAATGAGAGTTCCAATATAAGAACTGGTGCGGATGAGAGTGATTTAACTCTAAAAGAAAGTTCTAATGATTTAGATTAACTCAAAAATATAGGCATTTATGAGTTCAATGTGAAAATTGTTATGGATTAAATTATAAGAAAATTTTTAAATCAAAATGAATATTTGTGAACATTGTGGATGTCATTTGAAAATGCGTAGATAAGATAGAATCGAAAATTATATTTTAGTTGTTGAAGACAAAAAAAAAAAAAAAAAAATTCTCTATATTACCATAAAATAATGACTAAAAGTTGGTCACAAATTGTTTCTGTCTAATCATTAGTCTTATAAAGATTAAATGAAAACACTTTAGTGACTAATTATTACTCGCAAACTCTGATCTTTTAGTGATTAAAATGCTAGTCACTATATATTTAACAATTGATTTAAGACCGACTAATGGTTAGTCATCAATTAACTTTCACATAGTCGGTGAAAGTAATTTGGTCTCTTTGCAACACAAACTTTTGGTACTCTTTAAGTTCTTTTGCGACTAACAAAAAATTATTTCGCAACTAAATTATTAGTCGTGAAAAGCCGACATATTCAGCGAACTACAAGTTATTAGTCACAAATGATATTCTATGACCACCTTTCAGCGACCATGGGGGACTAAATTTTTTTAGTCACAAAAGATTTTCTACGACTAATTTCAAGCTTTCTACGACCAAAATTTTAGTCGGTAAAGGTGAAATTTCTTGTAGTTATTTATCGGCCGATTTTAATTGAATTATCAATCAGTTCGATATTTATTTCTATGTTTTTTTTTTAATTCTATTTTGATGTCAACAATTGATTGTTAAATGTTAAAAATTCGATTCAAGTTAATGAAGATGTTGCAGAACCTGGAAGTCAAATTTAAGATAAAGTTCATGTTGGTTTTAGAAAACAAAAAAATATCATAAATGACGTAGCGAAATGGATTTTTAAAATCTTTTCAAAATACCCATGAATTGACTGATGATAGTACAAACAATGGAGATTCTTGAGCTTCTCAACCTCTTAATCTTCCTCGTTATATTCTCCTCTTCTTCATGAATCAAAAAGTGTGTAGGCACGGGTCAAATTTTCTCGTACTTCAATTCTCATTAAATTCTTCTTTGGTTATGGCTTTCTCAAAGCTAAAGCTAAAGTTGTGACAAAAAATAATCTAACTTTGATGGAGATCCATAAGGATATACTAATGCTATTAGGCATTTGGCTGAGATCAAGAAAAGATATTCATTAAAAAAAATTTAAACATAATGTTAAAAAAAATTAAAAATTAAAAAAGAAGTGGAAGATATATATCGACTTGCGTTTTAACTCTTTTCGTAAAGATTTCAGACATTTTCCTTGCAAAATATATTACTGGAAAACATTCTATCTTAAAAAACTATTTCGTTCAAAATGCATAAAATATCATTGTCGGGGAAAATATTAGACACACAAATTTTCGGGTTACAAGAATGCTTCAAAGTGATCACTGCAATTTGTGGAAAGCAGTGGGTCGTATTCAATCTGCGCGAGAACATAAAAAGCTAGAGCATAATATTCTTGGCTCTAAAAGAACAATTAAAAAAAAAAAGGTTTCACTATTTTATCCATAACTTTGCTAATTCAGTGATTGTTATTTCTGTAAATTGGATGGCCGTACGTAATATCTAAGTCCATATGATATTCTTGCTGCCTAAAGCACAAAGCATGAATGGATCGGTTTTACATATATATCATAACAGGCAAAATATATTGTTAAATTTTTTGTTTTGGAATATATATGTTATCCAGTAGGTGTTTTACTTATAATTGATTGCTTGACAGTGGCTATCAAAAACAAAATTTTGGGTTTTTTAATTTGTTTATTTTAATATATGGAACGAAATCGCGCTTAAGAGAAGGTCAGCAAACGATGTCGTTGAGAAAGAATTTAGCATTAGCAGAACTGAAGAAGCCAAAGGGCATAACAGAACCAGCAATTTGCCACGTCAGCAAGCATAACCAGGAAATGAAGAGCAGTACGGTACTACAAATAGGGGGGACATGAAATTAAGACGCTTTTAAAAACATTTGAGATTTATAGAGAGATGAATAGACTGATTTCTTTAATCTCGGAATTCCAATTTAGCTTTTATATTTTGTTGTTTGTCGTTTAATCAAATTTTGAGATAAACAGTAAGTGACTATTTATTTGTTGGTTTTAATTGGATTTAGATATTTACCAATTGGTTCTGTATTTATTTCTTTAATTTTTTTAATTTATTTTGATGTCAACTTTGATCGTTAAAAGTTCAAAGTCTATTCGAGTTATGAAGATTTTGCAGAATCTAGAAGTCAAAGTTAGGATCAATTTCATGTTGCTTTTAGAAATCGAACAGATTGTAAATTATGAGGCCGAATAGATTTTTAAAATCTTTTCAAAACACCCATGAATTTTTTGTTTATAACTGGGAGAGAGGATAACTGGTATCTAGGAATTGAAGTACATCCCAACAAGGTTAGCACCTGCTTGCAATGTCTGTCCTCCACTAAATCCCCAACTTGATATATAAAAGAGAAAAGAAAGAAATATACAAAATGTTCAAACATGAAGAGTAAAAGAAAAAACAGCCAAAAAAGGTGACAAACACTGAAACTGAAAATAACAAGTGCCGGAAGCTAGTCTTATAGATTCAAGCCTTAACTTTCTTCTTGAGAGTAAGTTACAATTATGCCTAGTTAAATGCCCTCTAGCCAAAACCCAGTGGGAAAAAGACTAGCAGGAAAAAAGAGTACATAATTACCACATTCGATTGGCTATCACAAAAACTTGTAGCATGGCAAACCAGCCATATCACGACCGACAACATTCAAGCAGAAATCTGGGCAAATATTGAACCAATAAATTGTGTCTTGCAGTCTAATCGCATGAGCCGCTAATCTATCAGCAACATGATTAACGTCCATGTATATATGAGTGACGCAATAAGGAACATTGATAATTCAAAGCCCGTGACCATTTGGTTAGCCATTTCCAAGGGACAGATTTATTGCGATTGCGTAACAACTTAACTACATAATAGTAGAGTCACATTCAAACCATAATCTGGACCAACTGAATTTTTGAACGAATTCCACCGTAGTGATAACGCCTAGTAGTTCAGCTTCAAAAGCATACATGATACCATGGGGCTTGGAGAAGCATCCTTTACAAAATCCTCTGTAGGTTCTAAATATACCATCACAACCTGCCATACCTGGACACCCATTTGCCGCACCATCCATGTTAATCTTTATCCGACCCATCAAAGGAGCTTTCCATTGAACTTTTATGATAGCAGGAGCACATCCTAATCTATTGGCGATTCCATAGAATTTGACTTATGATGTTATACAAAAAAATTAATCAAATCATACTTGTTAGTATCAATTTGGTAATAACAATCAATTGAACCATTAGGTCTGTAAGAGATATTGTAATATGTCTCTCAATTGACATAAGATCAAAATATATATTAGGGCCGAGAGGTCCACAAGGGCTGAGAGGGTTGAAAAGGCCGTGAGGAACAAGAGAGTGGCGCGGCCACACCACACAAGTGCGGGGCCGCACTCCTTGCAGCCGGCCTAGGGGACAAAAAGAGTGGCACAACCGTGCCACACAGCTTGCGGCTACGCAGCCGCACTTCCTCTAGGCCTAGCGGGCGGCGCGGCCAAACAATTCTTTTTGATATGAGATGTTCTGAATGTGTCTTTTGAGTTGTTTCAAACCATTGTGTCTATTGGTTGTATATTTTCATACAAAACCAAATTATTATCAATAACTGATATATCAGTTATGATAAATGAATAGATACTAAAAGAGATTTCTTTGCAATAAAGAGGCACCTCTTGGAAAAGTTACATTGACAACCATAGTTATAACGGTTCATGAAAAGGCATCTCTATGCTTTTAAAAACTCTAGATATTTACAGGTTTTATATCTTTGTTCTAGAATATAATATTATTGCTAGATATTATATTCAAGGGTTTGTTGTATTTTGAGTATAATTTACCGTTAAACTCTTAGCAAACTTAGTAGTGAGGGCAAATAAAATATTTAAGGAAAGTATTCTAAATATGCCTCAAACCCATCTTTGTTTTCAATCTTCTTTGCCTCCATTGATGTTGATCTACTTTAACAATCTTTAAGGTTTTAATTTCTACAATGGAGATTGAAAATAATTTGACTTCTTTCCTTATTTCAAATGTCCAACTTGATTGTTTTGATGGCACTAACTTCACCGCTGGAAAGGAAAATTGCTCTTCCTACTCACCATTGTCAAGATTGCCTACATTCTTGATCCTAAGTTGGAGCCACTTCCATAGCCAAAGGAGGATGATTCCAATGAAATGTAGGCTGCAAGAAAGAAGCATGAAGATGATGAAGTGATATGCTAGGGTCACATTCTCAACACACTTTCCGATAGGCTCTATGATCTCTACAATTCGATGCAGTCTTTGGTAGAGATATGGAATACTCTTGAATACAAGTACAAACTGAGAAAGAAGGTATATACAAATTTCTCACCTTGAAATATCTTCAGTTTGTCATGGTTGACACCAAGTCCATTCTCGATTTAATACATGAATTGCAAGTCATTGTTACAAAGCTTCGAGAATTGAAAGTAGAAATTTCTGAATCATTTCAAGTGGGGAGTATTATTTCTAAATTACCTCAAAGTTGAAATGAGTATAAAAAGAAACTCCTTCATAGGAGAGATGACATAACTTTGGAGGAATTACAAAAGCATTTGAGGATCAAAGAAGGGACTAAGTCTTGTGATCCCAAGAATGAGATTGCGAATTCCTTTAAAGTTCATATCGCCGAATCAAGTAAGTATCAATAGAACTTCAAAGTCAACAAAGACAAGAAGTTCAAGAAATCCGGTAATGACCACAAGAAGTTTTTCGGAAAATGCTTCTTTTGTGAAAAGAAAGGTCATCGCCAAAATTAACTGTAGAAACAGAATAAAAAGGAAGAAGTTAACATCAACAAAGCCAATGTTGTTGAAGACAAAAACGAAGAGATTTGTGCTATGATCTCGGAGATTGAAATTGACATGATTACCGAAACCAATATGGCTGCAACAATATCTTGTGATTGGTGGCTCGATTCCGGTGCCACCATTCATGTTTGTAATTACTAGAAATTATTCTCATCATATCAAATGTAAAGGAAGGACAAACACTTCTCATGGAGAATCATAATGTAGTGGTGGTTGCCAGGAAATGAATGGTTGAGATTAAATTTTCTTCCAGGAAGAAAATGACTCTGAACAATGTCTCCATGTACCTAATATTAGAAAGAATCTTGTATTTGGTAGTCTTATATGTAAGAATGGGCTTAAGATTGTACTTGAGGGTATTACATGTATTATATCTAAGAATGAGGTTTTTGTGGGGAAAGATTATTCTAGTAAGAGCATGTATAATCTAAGCATTTTGGATAGTAGAGATATGAATTCTATTTATATAATTGACTCTTTTGTTGTTTGGCATTCTTGATTTGCACACATAAATTTTAGATATTTGAAATACATGTCTAAACATAGTTTGATTAATTGCAAACATATAAAACATGATAACTGTGAGATTTTGCTTATAATAAAAAATGACCAAGAAACCTTTTCCTAAGGCCGAATGAAATACTCAAATATTGGATATAATTCATACCGATATTTGTAAATATAATGGTATTTTGACTAGAGGAGAGAAATTATTTTTTCACTTTTATCGATAATTATTCTAGATACACCTATGTATACTAAATTAGAATCAAAGATGAAATTTTTGATAAGTTTAAAAATTTTCAAGGCTAAAGTTGATAACCAAAAAGATAGAAAGATCAAAATAGTTCGAAGTGCTATGGTTAATATTTTCAAATAAGTTTGATGCCTTCTGCGAAGAGCATGGTATTATTTACTAAAAGTCAACCCCATTCATTCCTCAACAAAATGATTTGGTTGAAAGAAAGAATAGAAATTTTATAGATACGATTAATTCTATTCTTCTTAATGCTAATTTGCCAAAAAATTTATGGGGGAAGTTTTACTCCTCAACAAAATGGTTTAATTTTTAATTGATTCTTAAATAATATATGTATATATATATTTGTGATATTCATTTCTTCATCTTTCACATCTTGTGTTTTGCATTCTGGGTTTGTTAAGAACAGTCATTTTTTTAATTGAATTGATTATTTTATTCTTCGGCTCACTTTTGCAATGCATGGATATTTGTTTGTTTTATTGTTGTTGACATGTCAAAAATGAGCTTCATCATTTGATTATGAATAAAATGGTTTTTTTTTTTTTTGTTTCAACATGTTAGATGAATATTGTTTTTAGAGCAGTCCATGTTTTTCTTTTCTATAGGAAATCATATTTCTCTATCATAATGAATTGAGGGTATGGTTTAGTTTATTTTTATGCTTAATTCTTAATATATATGTAGTTTATGTTCACAATCTTTACCTAGTTTTTTGTATTTCTTTATGTTTAATATATAGGTAACTTTATCTTACGAACAAATTCTTTACTATAATGATTGTTTTCTACTTAACATGCAACTAATATCTACTATGCAATCTGATGATGGTGTCCTTTTTTTTAATCATTATTGTAGATTTATTTTAATGATCAATTCTTTATTATAATGATTGTTTATTAGTATGTTTTAGGTTTTTTTATAAATATATTTCTAAAGAACTATTTTTTTAAATATGATTTAAGTTCTTAATGATAATTATAACATTATTATGATAATTTTTTCGGTTTTTATTGGTTTTGTTTGATAGTTAGCTTCTAAGGTTTAAATGTAGTTTGAAATTGCTTATTTCTTTATCATATTATTATATCATTATAATGATTTTTAAATGTTAGTATTTTTTTTTTCTTTATGATAATTACTCTAGCATTATAATGTCTTTTTTAGATTTTAAAATATTTTGTATTTCTTTACAATTTCAATCTTTTTATACATTCGTTGTGAACTTCATCATAATGATCAATAATTTATTATAAATATAAGTTTTTTTTTGGCATATTCTACCATACAACTTATATCTGATATGGTTATTTTTTCTTTGTATTAAATCTAGTAAAATGGTCTCTTTTTTTCTTTTACCAAGATATCTTAGTATTTCTTTCTTTTAGAGATTTTCCTTTCCTTTTCTATAGTTCTTTATTTGTTCATTTTCAATTCTTAATTGAGGGATAATGTGGCCTTTATAAATATTTTTGGTGCCCAACAGATCCGATGGTACGAAATGACTAGGGTAGGAGACTTATCGTTCCCCTAACGGTCGATGATGGTGATGATGTATTCAGAGGCACTACTAGATAGAGGGTGCATGATGCTATAGCAGGCCTTCCAACGTGACAATGGGGTCGGCTAGATGTAAAGAGACCCAAAGAAAAGTGATTCTTAGGGACCCCCTCAGTTGTGTAGATCACCAAGGCACCTATTTGAACCTATAAAAATGAAAGAAAATCACAATAAAAGAAACCACAAGTCGTTATGAGAGGTGGGAGGAGAAGATAAATAGTGGTGGAGAAAAGAAAAAGGAGAACTGGTTGCCTCTAGCCATATCCCAAAAATTGCTCTAGCGTGTTCTAAAGAGGGATGCATGGAATAAGTATGATGAAGATTATGATTCTAGGATGAGTTTCTAGGTTTCTAAGATGATTTTAGCATAGTTTTGGTAAGGAGTAAGGTTGTTGCTTTCGAGTCAAAATGGGGGGGTATTTATAGAAGGTGAAGTTGCTTTGGGGTTGTTTCAACTGGAAGAAAATGACATCTGGAGAAAAGACAGATCAAAGGTGAAAGGCATCTTCAGAAGGGAGGCACCGAAGCTCACTGCCCCATGCTTTGGTGGGGCTGCTGCTACAATTCGCATCATTTTTGGTTAGAAATAGGATTGGCATCTTATTTTGTTGGCTAAAGGGCACCTAAAATGGTATAACTAGATGAGCATCTAGCTCCTTTAGTTGACTGGAGCAAGTTCCTGATGATTATAGATGGTTCTAGAAGGTGCTCTTCTTATAATACTTCCATACCATAACATTCCTTTAATTTGGAACCAGTATGTAATTAATTCCATTATGGAATTATGAATAGTCATTGGTTCGATCAATACCTAGTAATCTATACTTTATTTTTTTTTCCTTGAAATTCCTCCAGAGGGTGATAACAACATTTTATTTATGGATGGAGGACCGATATGCATCCAGAGGCTCCCTCAGGACTGCTGTAGGAGAAAGAAACATACTCTTTTATCTAAATGACAAAAGTATCTTCCTCTGGCCAGTCGAAGTTTCCTTCGGATGTGGGAAATACACAATGATTAAAGGGAATCTTGGGCTATGGCACCCAGTCTTCCTAAATGAAGTGGACTTTTATTTAGGCCTTTTTGGACTCAAAATATGGGTTTGACACATTGAGTTACTAAAGGTAGGCTAATGGCTTACTTCCTATAACATTTGGACTTTAAAAAATAATAATTTTGGGTTTTTAAGTGCTAAGGGTAACGAATGCTATTTTGTGATAATTTCTCCACACCCACTTACTTATGATGAAAATATCCTTAGGATCCTCCAAGTGGGACCAAGCTTAGTTTGGGCTAGTAAAATAAGCGGTTCTATTTATCTTCCCATGGCCCATCAAATCAAGGCTCACAATCCCCGAGCATGGCTTGGGTCCACGGATGGGGTCCACTTTAGACAGTGGACCTGAGCCTCATCGGATTGGGCCTTGTGCAAAAGTAGGCATCAACAAATATCAATTTAAACATTAATGTAAATAAAAGAAAAAATGAACATTTTTCAAATCAACACCTCCAATTTGGACATTTATGTAAATAACCCGAAAAATATCAACATGGATCTTATTTTATTCTTCTCGAAAGTTTATGTAATTAAAAAAAATCATCTCATTTGGACTTGAAATAACAAAGGAATAGATTTTTAAAAGTTTGAAATTATTGTAGACATTTTAGATATGTGAATAGTGAAAAGTAATTTTGAGTTGAGGAAAAAGACAATAAAACATATGGAAACCAAATGAAGATGTTGTCCCCAAACGAGCCCTTACTTTATTATTTCTAATCATCATATGCTTTAATTAAGTGTGATATAGCCTACATCAATCCCTCCAAATCGTCATCACGGAAATTCAATTTTAGCCTTTGGATCAAACCCGGTTAATAGAGAAAGTTGGTGTTAATGCTACGCTAGAAGTCCCCACAATTCATATTTCCACCGTAATTAACAACGATGTTGGGAGCAAAAAGCTATTAAATTAAATTTCTTAATCACTACAAGAAAGTCAAAACCTATATATAAAAGTTGGATATGTAGCCTAGAACTCGTCGAAAGGAGGTAATGGAGCATCATGAGTTGTCGATAGACGCAATAACATATCCTTAAAAAGTTGCTGCAAATTTCTCCATGCTTTGGAGCAAACAAATATAGAAATATATTATTTAATATATATGCCCTAGCCTTAGTGGAAACCAACTCGAACCCCACCACATACGCCTTCAAATCATAGTTAGCTTTTTTTTTTTTTTCCACCACTTTATGATGTTCACTTTATGTGGCAACCGTGGACTCTGTACCCACTTTCAGAAAAAAAAAAAAAAAAAAAAAAAAAAAAAAAAAAAAAAAAAAAGCCTCATATGTACTTTATACATAAAAAAAATAATTAAATATGGAATCATCTAATTGATCTGCCGGGAGTACTGATCAGTATAGTGCCTATGCATTAATTGCGTCGAATGACGAAATATGATAAGTGCAGACTGCAATATTACGTTTTAAAGAGGCGTACGCTTTAATATATTGTATATTATAATCTGTATTTGTTAATCATACAGTAAAAAATGTTTATTAAGGCGTCCCATACGTGTGTATGTGTGTATATATATATAATGTATATATAATGAGGTGTTCTTATCAGGTACCACTCCTAATGACATTTATTATGTGCATAGTATTATATTATATTAATCAGATAATTTATACATAATATATTTCAGTAATATTTATTATTTATATTAATATCTGAATATCTAATCTCATACGATAATATTCAAATAAAAAATTATATGTAAATCAATTAATTGTTATAAATTTTTAAATAAAAAGTTATTAGCATCGGATAATATGTGTACAAGTGATATTAAATATATGTATGTCTATGTATAGTCACATGTCAGTAAGTCACAAGCATATATATATTTCTTTTAGTCATGGCTTTCGTTTGTCAGATTTTTTTAATTATTTTTTGTTTATTAAAAAAATAATGTGTTAGTTTCCCCTTTCTGTCTTTATATACAATAAATTAAAAATCTGCTTGAGAGTTCCACACGAGAGGCATATGTGTTCTGTTATTATTTTATGGCGTTGTGTTGTAGGACAAAAACTATATATAATCGTAATTAAAGTGAAATAAAAATACTTTCAAGTAATATTAATCCCGTAGGGGCCAATTACTACTTAAAAAATATTCTGAAAATAAATAAATTTTTATACATTGGTTTTTTTCTCTATCCCCCTTTTTTCTCTTAAATTTCTCATAAATTAGGGTTTCATTTTGAGTGGGCCTTCTGCCGCTGGCGAAGATGATCGGTGGTTTAGTGATCTCGGGGGGATGGTGTCGGAGAGTCCCAATTAGGAGCTTCTCAACCAGATTTAGCCCGGCGAGCTTTTGATGGTTTGAGATCTGACGAGGCCTTAGTGATCCGATGGTTGGTGCGGCGATATCTTACCTCCAATCGAACCGATTGATTTCCTTTGAGTTATGGCATGCGGCGGAGTGGTTATTCCATGTAGGGCGAGAATTTTGTGGATGATGTTATTTAATATTTATATTTGTTTTTGTGTTTAAGTTTTAATTTTGTAATAAAGGAGGTAGTTCCCTCACTCCCAGTTTGTTTTTGTGTGCATTCCACTTAAGTTATTTTCTAGTGGAATATGTCTATGGATTCCATTAGTATTATGGCTTTGTGGAGTTTATTACAGTCTCTGTACTGCGAGTGACTATCTATTAATTAATCAGAATATTTCATCGATTGTAGATTTTTTTTTTCTACAAAAAGAGCTTTGGACATGCTCAATTATTGGATTGCCAAGGAATTCGAGGAATTTTCCTGTTACCGGGTCTCAGCTTATGTTCTCCTCACTAAACTTCATCAGATTTTACTGATGGAATCGATATTAGTCAAGAGTTATGTCTCTTGTATCACAGGATTATTTCATATTTGATGTTGGTGTTTGTACACAATTTTGATTTGAATCATAATTTCCCTTTAAACAAAAAAGTATAAGTAGAAGCTATCATGTCTATATTTTTTTCTTTTCTTTTTATTTTATTATTTTATTTTTTTTACTCTATAGGCCAGAATCTTGTACTCTTTCTTGAGAGTGATTAATATTATGTCGGTTTTCTTTTGATTCTTTGTGCTATGCTTGATAAATTGCTTATTATGTACCCTTTGTGAGCCACTTGAATGTTTCCACTTCTTTTAAGCAGTAAATATATATAATAGAAAAAAGAAAAGAAAAGAAAGAAAGAAGGGCACAAATTGCACCATCAAAGTTACTGGCCGATTACGAGGACAGTAACTTTGGCATATTCTTATATGCGGCGAATAATTAAAAAAATAGAAATTAATTAAGGAATATATTATCAAGCATTGAGGATTATCTATGCTATGTTTTTTTTTTTTTTTTTTAGTTTTATCTATGCTATGTTTGCTAGCATGGAAAATTAAAAAAAAAAAAAAGATGGAAAAAAGTAGAATGAAAAAAAAAAGTAGATAGTAAATGATGGAGTAATTGGTTATTTGGTGCGAGTAAAATAAAATTAAAAAGGGAAATAAGATAGATAAAATTTTTTGTGGGTCTATTAATTAATTTTAGTACTTTCAAAATTGGGGGAAAAATTTAAATCCAAATGATGACTAAAACTAAATCATTATCCTTGTTTTTAATGTAAAATAAATTGTGTAAATGAATGAAATGGTCACAAATTCTTTATTTTATTTTCTTTCTATCTATCAAACAACCTAGAGGAAAACTAACTTTCTCTTTTATCATTCTAATTTTCTATAATTTATAAGTTTTGTCCTCATCCTATCGCAGTGGTAGGATCAATATCTGTATGATAAGGGCATATTCCATTAAATCAGCTTGCTTTACATTACCGCGAGTGAGTACTATACAATGTTTCAAATGTCTAAATTAATCGTACATTTTTGCTTCCTTTTTCTTTTTCTGTCTTTCTTTTTAGCCTGTTAAACTAATAATCTTATTCTGGACGGCCTTGCAAATTGTGCAAATTTATAAACAGTACTAGTTATAACTTGATCTTAATTTTGATCCCCTTTATTTTCAAACCGACTAATTTATTCCCTTTTGACTTTCGCTTGATAGCATTTTCCTTTTGCGAATTACTAATTTCTTAATGTTAAAAATATATATCACCCTAATACGAATTGGTAAAATCAGCCCCGTGTGGATGTGTGTTATATGAGGAGTTTTGTATCAAGAAACAACCATTAGAAATGTGCTTTCTTTCTGAAACTGGGAAATATATAACCTAATTTTGCAAATAGAAATATCATTTCATACCAACACACATCTTTCTATCATTGAGCACCAACAAACAATTGTTACTCCGTATAAAATCAAATAAAACGTTCAAAGAAAAATAGCACATACCAAGCTCAACATACTCACAAAGAGATATATCAAAAATCGAGTACATATATGACCTTTTCATAAATCCTTTACAATTGAATGAGAATATATGATCAACTGATATGTATATTTATATAGAATCCCATGAGCACCAAGACCACACACAAAACCGCTAATAAGTAAATGGCAGAAAACATAACAAAACATTAATAATACAAGACAAATTCAGAAAGAAAGTACAAAATATTATACTGGCATATTTGGTTAGTATGCCTAGTTTGTTATGGGTAGAAAGAATAGTAAAAGAGTATTTTTCCTAATTTTTTTCATTATTTGCCTTATTTTGAAAAAGGAAGACATCTTATTTTTTAACTTACTTTGTACAATATCCGTCTAAAATATTTTTGAAATCTTCCACCAACGCACTATTCCTAACACCATTTATTCTCATCTTGAAAATGAGATCACATTTCAAATAACTTTTAGAATCTTTTTGCTTTTAGGAAAGAAATTTTTTTAATATATCCAAATGTCATCTCATTTTTATAATGAATTGACTTTTTTATTTTAAACAAGAAAATTTTGATTTTGAAAATGAGTATACGAGCCAAACAGACCTATGTAACATATAACATGAGGGAAAAATAAAAAATTAAAATAAGAAAAAAAAGGCTCAAGACCAAAAGGGGTAACCGAGATCCAAAACTGAAGGAAATACGCAATAGTCTTAGAAGATAGTGCCGAGACTCGCACTTTTGAAAGTAAAATTTATGTCCCATTACAAACTCTCTAGCCAAAACCAAACATGAAAAAGACTAGAGTGAAAAAAGAGTACATACTAGCAAAGTCAACTAATTACAAATTATTCAGTTGCAGGGGAAATCCATCTTATCTTTATGAACCACCGAAGAGCAGAGTCGGAAGATTGAACCAACAAAGAGCAGAAAACTGGAAGGTTGAACCACCAAGTAGTCTCGTCCAGGTGAACAGCATAAGAAGCAAGTCCATCCATCACATGATTCCCTTACATAAAAGTGTCAGAAGCACGATAAATATTCCTGTTGAGATAATCAATCGCACTCACACTTTAACCAAAGAAAATTCATGTTTGTTATATATATATATATTGCAAGTAAACTAAAAATGCCTGGTCCAGTTTCAAACCTGATTTTTACGGTTGTTATGGTCTGGTCCAACAATTAATGGTTTTTCTTGCACAAGATATTTTCTATCTAATAATTACGCTTTCGATGACCTCAAGGTGAAAAAAAAAATAATTGAATATGCGCTATGGCAATCATAATTAGTCACCAATCATATGCTGTTAATTATTGTGTACTGATCCTAATTTTGTTTTTTTTTTTTTTCCTAAAGAATATTGATACTAGTTTAGATACACGCGTACTGCGCCATATAAATAATATATATTTATATATAATATAAAATGTGAACATAGGGATCACTTTGGTTTACTGGATGCCACTATGTTTCTTATCGCAGAAACATCATTTTTAATCTCAGATATTCTTTCTACGAAATTCAGGTGAATAGTACTTTTGATAAAAATGAAACCTGGAAACAGATCACCATTTGCATTATATGGCTAACCTGTCCACATCTCAAAGACAGGCAATTTGGACCCTTTACTCGGTATGACAGTGAAGAACTGTAAAACACGCACAAAAAATAATAAAGTAAAAAAAAATCAAATTAAGGAAAGGTAAAATATTCCACTGCTAGAAATATGATTTCTTGGGGTGAATTTTACCTTTACTCTTAGGAAAATTATGCGTTCCCATTAATGGATAACAACGACATATAAAGTCAGTGCGCTACAATGCACTTTGTATTCAACCATCGTTTTCCACCAGGTGACATAATGATAAAGTTTTACTTGGAGTTCAAGTGTTAGCATGCACGTTTTATCTAGCCCTTGGCAATAAATATATTTAGCCGCTCTCGAAATCTGATGGTTGTTAGTTATTGTAGACTCTAGTATGGGTTTGAGAAGGGACGTAAAAAACATCATTGATCCCTTTTTTTATTTTTTTCTTTTAAAAAACCATCTTTTTCCAAAAGAAATTTATTTGTACTTTGGATGGTACGAAACCTAAAGAAAAGTTCAACAAAGAAATAAAATAAAATAAAATAAAAAGCACCCGACTTTTGTTTTATAAATATGAGCCATCCAAAGGCATTTTCTATACAATCTATCTATTCCTTTTCTTTGATATCTTTCTCTCTCTCTCTCTCTCTCTCCTATCACTCTCTCTCACTTCATGCCAAGTACTTGTCTCTACAATATTCGGCTATATCGAAATGGCGAATTCTGCAAGACATGACGAGAAAGCTAGTTTTTTTGCTCTTGCTTGGTTATGGTTCAAGCACTTACCAGAAAATTTGACAGCTAAATTTTCTAAGGCTGCAAATAATGTAAAAAAGCTTGCGAAAGACGACCCGAGAAGAATTATTCATTCCCTTAAAGTGGGGGTTTCACTCAACCTAGTCTCAATATTCTACTACTATCAGCCACTTTACGACAACTTTGGTGTCTCTGCAATGTGGGCTGTGATGACTGTTGTTGTCGTTTTTGAATACACTGTTGGTATGTATTTTCCCACCTATTTCATTAAATAATTCGTTGTTTTTTTGTTCAGTATTTTGTTTACTCATAATCATATCGAAGATGTGTTGATGTCGATGTAGTTAGGATGTCTTGGTGCACATGCTGATTCATATCCGTAGCATATCAAACACGATTATGTTAACTAATTTTGCTAATTTTTTATGATTGCGAAATTAATTAAGATTGAGAAGAACATAAACTTATGTACTTTTGGCATGGTTTTGAGGATGTTTTCAGGAGCAACTCTTGGAAAAGGTTTGAATAGGGGTTTGGCAACTTTGCTAGCCGGCGCTTTAGGTGTTGGCGCTCATCATTTGGCTAGCTTATCTGGTGATGTAGGCGAGCCCATTTTACTCGGCTTTTTTGTCTTCCTACTAGGTACGTAACTAAAGTAAGGTTTTTTTTTTTTTTTTTTAATAATAATTTTGGAATAAGTGATACGAACTCTGCCCCTTTTTAAAATCGCATATTAAATTATCATTAAATTATCACTTCAACCACTAAAAATATTATTTATTAGTGGAATTGTTAATTTGATTTTTTATTTTTTTTTGGCAGCCGCAACATCAACATTTGTACGGTTCTTTCCGAAAGTGAAGGCAAGATACGACTACGGGTTGCTGATATTTATTTTGACGTTCTCTTTGATCGCCGTCTCTGGTTTTCGGGACAATGAGATTTTGGAGATGGCTCATAAAAGGCTTTCGACCATCCTCATTGGAGGCACTGCTTGTGTGGTTATCTCCATTTTGTTTTGCCCTGTGTGGGCTGGTGAAGACCTTCATAATTTGATTGCCCTCAACTTGGAAAAGCTTGGAAATTTCTTAGAAGGTATAACATTATTTATAAACATAAACATATACATATATATATATATATATATATATATATAAGAATATAAAGGAGCTGCTGATCGAGAACATTACGAATTTTATTACTACGAAAAAACACTTGAAAAAACAGATGCTCCCTCATAGGATCTGTGAAGTTAATACTGTCACTAAAAAACATAAAACAAATATATACATATATATATGTAGCATATTTTAAACCCGACAACAAGTAGTAAAATATCAAATTAGTAAAGTTAATTAAAAAAAATTAAACTCATGGAGCTAATTTTTAATTGCCCTTTTGTTTAATTCAATGTATGAAGACTAGAACATCATTAGACAAGTTGTTGTTGTTTTTTATTTTTTTATTTTTTTAAACAGGATTTGGAGGTGAATATTTTAGCACAACAATGAATGAAGAGTCTAAATCAGACGACAACAAAGCATTTCTACAAGGATATAGAAGTGTGCTCAACTCAAAGACAATAGAAGAATCTTTGGTTGGGTCCTCATCTTCCTCTCTCTTGATTTCTTTCTCTCTCATCTTTGTGCTTCATATATATTTTACTAATATAATATAATAATATATTTTATACATGTATATATTGCAGGCAAATTTTGCAAGATGGGAACCAGGTCATGGACGATTCCAATTTCGTCATCCGTGGAAACAATACCTTAAAGCTGGAACTCTGACTCGCCAATGTGCCTATCGAATTGAAGCACTTCATGGGCGCCTAAATGCTGATCTCATCCAGGTATAACATCCTTACCCCCCATTTATATATATATATATATATATATATATATATGTATATATATCAGTTATAAATTCTAATCATCAGAAAAAAAAAAAAAAAAAACTCATCATTTATGTCTATTTATTTATATTTAAACAAATGACGAAACAGAACAAGTTGCATGAAAAAGGAACAAAATATAAGTTCCTGCTATCTCGAATATTGTTAAAGAGTGGGGGAAAAAAGACAGAAGGAAAGAGCGCGTAGGCAGACGCCAAAAAGACCAAGCTCACTCCTAGCCCCTAGGTGCCAAATAATTTAAATATGTTTATTTAGTCCGTGCATATAATTATATATACACATATATATCTACAACCATTCAGGCATAGTAGATACGTATGTATAGGAAATGTCTATTGTCCAGTAGTCAGACCTGTTCCACAGTTATTACTTGATCTATTTAGAATCATGTAACAACCATTTGATTTTCATGCAACTACATTTATTTAAAATTATGTGTGACAGTGCTATTTAGAACAATAAGCACAAAAGATAGGTAATATAAAAAGTGTTACATCAACGTACAAAAAATTATAAAGATCATTTTATACAGATACAAGATATGAGACTATGGGCATAAATACACACACTATAAGTAACCATCACAAACTATAATGTTTGGAAAAATACCCGAACATGTTAGGAGTAGTACTAGTTAATTACTATATATTACAGCATAATGCTACAAAATTTTATCAACATCCACACTTCATATATAGTACAGTGTATAGACAACAGATAATATGATTGGCTTGAGAGTTAATAATGCTCGATATAGCTGGTGACACAAATTTTTTAATGTGATTTTATTGTCATGATATAATGGAGTGTCATATAGGTCTCAATTTTTAATGAATGAAAAGAAAGAAACAGCATCAAAAAACACCTAGATAGCATCGCGACTACGTTGCCATCGCCTTAGTCCGATTATAGAAAGAGAAATATGACAGACAAAAGAGCTGGACAAAGTGAATATAAACTTATGAAAAAGGAGATGAGAGAAAAACATGTGTGAGAGAGAGGTAGAACAGTTCTTTAAATGCAGAAAAGACGAGAGAGAAGAGAGTAGACAGAATTAAAAAAATATATATTCTTCTATTTGATAGACAGAGAAAACAGACAGAAAAGGTTAAAAGTTAATATAGAATTTTGCCTAGGCCTGTATTGGTAAATATCATATTTTCATGCATAAAATAGCTTGTTGAACTGACCTTGAGAATTGATGTTATACATCTGCAGCCATCACCAGAAATCAGAGAACAAATCCAAGAAGCATGCACGAAAATAAGCTTGGAGACTGGCAAAGCACTGAAGAAACTAGCAATCGCCGTCAAGAAAATGACTAAACCATCCTCGGCTACTCCACACCTCGCAAGTTCAAAAGCGGCCGCCAAGTCTCTCAAATCCTTCCTAAAATCGGGCTCGTGGGACAATAGCGACCTTTTAGAAGTAATACCTTCCGTTACGGTGGCTTCAATCCTGCTTGATGTTGTTAATTGCACCGAGAAGATTGCGGAATCAGTTCATGAACTCGCCTCTCTTGCACACTTCAAGTGTACTATAGAACCTACTGTTTCGCAGGAAAAGTCGCCATTGGGAAACCCTAATAAAACGGATCAAAATACTAAAAAAGATTGCCCCGACCATGTGGTTATTTCTATTACAGGGTCAGCTCCAACTTTACAAGAAAATGGGAAGCCTCAAGATTCACATATGGGAGTATTGTAAATAAATGTAACCGATTCGTAACTATGACTTATTTTTACCCACTCAGTTATTGTAAAAGTTGGGTATAAAAACATTTATGACATTTTTCATCACAGAAAAAATTTATTAACTAGGGTAATACCACGTAAAATATCATATATATCTAAACCTAAAACAAATAAACTTTTGACCTCATAAATGTACGAGTTTTATCTTCTATTTGCTATAAATGGGGACAACGTAAACAACAC
Source organism: Ficus hispida (assembly GCA_025413025.1). Lineage (NCBI taxonomy): Eukaryota > Viridiplantae > Streptophyta > Magnoliopsida > Rosales > Moraceae > Ficus > Ficus hispida. The sequence goes on from CM046363.1 coordinate 1,473,019, forward strand.
ATAGTTAAACAGAAGCAAAATTAGTTTTTGTGCTGCTGAACTTTTTATTTGTGTTTTTTAATTACGGAATGTATTTAAGTAATGACCATGTAAGTTATCATCGGGAGGTTATGGTTTGATAGGTTCCTAACAATTTGTCACTCTGAAAACCTGCTTGCCAAGCATTGCTTTCCAATTTATGCTAAACGACTTGTATACCAGCGGTTTGAAGCATTGGTGCGGTGCAAAAACATTTTCTAGCTTTATCTTTATGTGTAAGATACGTAGAGCAAGCTGTGAATCCTGATTCTGTATCAATTATTGATTTAATGAATAATAATTTGAAATAATTACACAAAAGATCCATTTTTATAATCTTGTTTTGAAATTATGTACATTTTTCAACAATATTATGTATATGTCTATTTTTTAATAAATAAATATATATAATACCTATCTTGTCATTTAACTATAATTGACATCATTTTACTTTTATACAGATTCTTTTATTTTCCTTTTTCTGTTTTTTTTTTTTATTTTTATTATGAGTATTTTTTATTGATAAATGTAAATTACCTTTAATAAACTAAAATTATTTATAAACATCAAAGTAATTATAATAAATATAAAATATTTACTATAAAAATGATGGTTCATACTAAATAATAAATCCAATATTAAAAATATTAACGACAAACGATAAAGATTGATGAATATTCATATTTTTCATATAAAAAAATCAATAAATTCTTTATGAAAAAACATATTTGATTACGTAATCTACTATAAATCAAAGAGTTGTCATTTATGTCTTAACCAAACAAATTAAAGAATAATACAATAAATAGAATCAAATTCTTTATAAAAAATACTATTATTTATATAAATTTGTATAAATAAAACCGAATATATCTTTATCACTAATACAGAATGTGGATACCACGAAGATTTTTAACTGTCATGGTAATATTTTCACGATGGTTTTTTAACCGTCGTGTGTAACGCCCCCAAATGCTATCTAACTTTAAGTTAGAAAATTAACATTAGAATTAACATAGATAATATGATGAGATTAGAAATTCTTAATTCTAATATTATGTTGAGTTATTTTTCACAGGTGACGCGACGAGGACTCGATGTGTTAGAACAAAGTTCATGCCAAATTGATAAATATTATGTGTTTTGTGATGATTTGTGTGACGGTTAAAAATATATACATATATATGTTGTTGTATGTTTTTATACTAGGCATATAAATACCAATATTGTTATACTGTTATATATATATATTTACACGGATATATTATATGTTTGAAGTATATTTTATGTTATATATGTACAGATTGTACTTTATATATTTGCCTTCATATATATAACGTATATATATATATATATTAAGTTATTTGATTAGTCAAATATATATATATATAATATTATATGCTTATATCTATTTGTGTGTTTATATGTGGTATGCACGGTAAAAATAAAGGGAAAGTAATTGCAGTCGAAGAGGGAAAAAAAAAACGTGGAAAGAAAAAAAAAAAAAAAAAAAAGAAACCTTTATCCTATTAATTGACATCCAACTTTCCAATTGACCTATCAGATATCCTTGCTCAATATTAGCCTTTGATGACAGCCCTTAATTGGTCTCATTATTCCAATCAATTACCCTTCGATTGATTTCCAATTCAAATCAAAAAGTCTGCAATCGTTTTTTTTTAACACTCACTCTTGCTTTTCTTTTCCTCTCTCTCTCGCTCTCTCTATTATTTTCACGCACAAAAAAAAAAAAATTCTGCCAAACCTCCAAGTTCTTCAAGCCAATATCAAAGGATTCAAGGTATGTTTTGGTATTGTTTTATGATGAAGATGATTTTTTTTATTGATTTTAGTTTGGGATTCTTTAAGGGATTGAATGATTTTCTTGATGAGATTCTTCATATGAGTTTGAGGAGAGGATGAGAAATATTTATCGAATGATGATCGAAAAAAAATGACGATATGGTTGATTTTGTGAACAGGACGAAATTAGGGTTTTTGATTTCTTGATTTATGATTTCATTGGTATGAGGATTGAATAATTTTATGTGTTAGAAAGATATCTTAGGGCTATTTTGTGTATGTGTATGTATGTGAATCATGTATATTGTGGTGATAATTTTTATATTTTCGGATTTAGCCACTGCACTGAAATTTTCCAGATTCTAAGATAAGAATTCCAAACGGTTTTTAAGGTGCAAACGGACTCCATTTTTAACAAATTTGATATTGTTGGAAAGCCCTAGATGTCTATTTTCTTTTGAAATCAGTTTCATATCCTTTGGAGTTATGTGTGAAGTTTTATGATTTTTCAAATAGGCAGAGGTCGGACTGCCAAGTTCGGTAAAATTTTAATGATCATAATTCAAAACTATTTTTGAGAATTTAAACGGTCTCCGTTTTTAATAAATTTGATATTGTTAAAAAACTATATATGTATACTTTCATTTGGAATCGGTTTTATATCATTTGAAAACATCTGTGAATTTTTGTGATTTTTCAAACAGGCAAAGGTCCGGCTGCCAGTTTTGGTAAAAGTTTAGAAATCAATTTCAAAACTATTTTTGAGGGTACAAACGGTCTTCATTTTCTATGAATTAGGTACCATTAGAAAGATCTGGATGTCTACTTTGATTTAAAATTAGTTTCAGATCATTTAGAGCTATGTGTTAAGTTTTATAAATCTTAGAATGGACAAAGGTATGACTGACAGATTCTGTCAAGATTTGGAATTTCATGAAATGGTTTAATTTTTGTGTTGTGATATTATTAAACGATGAAATAGGCCTTTTAGGTGCTGCTATGATACGATGGATGTGTTTGATGAATTATTATGAGCTTTTATTGATTTTATTATATTTATTATTCATGGCATGAACGGTTCTAAAGACGAGCACCCGAGACCTCAATCGCGCGTCACTATCGAAAAATTTGAAAAGGTTAAGTAAGGCATTTATGTAAGTACACTCTCACCTACAACATGAATTAAAGATTTGAGAAGTACATGTTTTGACGCTGATGATGATGTTATGATGTTCTTAAATAACACTTCTCCTATGATAACTTTTTGATGAAAAGTATATATATGGTATGTATATGTATTTTATATTTTAAAATGGCGTTGTACACCCTTGATGATGATGATGATGATGTTCTCCGGTGAGCGAACTTTTGTCATTGTTGGTTTGGGATTTGCTATCCCAACCCTTCCGTGACTAGCGCCCTACGATGGTACAACGCCGGACCCAATATATGACGGTTTTAAAGTTAAAAAGTTTTTAAATAATGTTTATATTTATGATGACAAAATAAAAATGTTTATTTATATTTGTGAGATTTAAGTGTCTTACTAAGCCATTACTTATATAAGTTAATTCATGTTGCAGATAAAGTAAAGTGTAAGTTATAGTGTTGGAGGAGCTTAGAGCGGATAGCGGGAAGATGTGTGATAGGAAAACGGGAGGAACGATCTTGAGATGGACATTTATAATTTCAAATGAAGTTTTGAGATTTTAATTTATTATTATTTGATTGAATGTTTTATATGGACTTAAATTTTATTTCATGAATTGGATTTTGAAAAAAATATATATGTATCAATAATGAAGTTTATTTTGATATAGTTTTTTTGTTAAAAAAAAATTCTAGAGTTTTTCTAAAATTATCTGAGTAAAGTTTTCCGTAACGTAAAGATTTTTATTTCAAGCTTAATATTTTCCGCAATTTTATAAGAGATGAATGATTAAATAAGAAACAAACTGTAACGGTCCGTGAGGGGTCGTTACATCGTGAAATCTAGGGTCGTGAAATCTTTTTAGATTCTACGACGGTTTTTTAACCGTCATAGAATAAGCAAAAATAAGGCCTAAATGTAGATATTTAAGAACATACCACGACGATTCTATGTAAAAAAACCGTCGTGGTAGGACCCCCTACTATGACGGTTTTTCCAAAAAACCGTCTTTGTAGGTAACAATGAAAAAAAAATTTGTGAATTCATTTCATTTCTCCAAAAATATTTAAATCACAAGATTAACACTTTTTCCCAAAAAATTCCCAAATCCGTACCCTACCCAACTAATTTAATTCAATCTAAAACACAACCATAATGAACAATCACCGAAAATGTAGGGAATGGATTTTGGCCATTTCGGACGGAATATTCCCAACTCAACAACCTACAAAATCAACATTTTGGATTTTGGATGGAAAATTCACAATCAACAACCACAATCAACAAAATCAACATTTTAGACGAAAAATTCCCAAATCCGTGCATTACCCAAGTAATATACACTATAACTTACCGGCTTGTCGAGCATGGGTATGGGCGGAATGCGGAGAGAAAGAGAGGGAAAGCTGCGTGAGTTCCTTGGTGGACCTGTCGGAGAATGGAGGAGGCCGCATGAGTGGTGGAGGAGGCTGTCAGAGAATGAAGCCAAGGGAAAAATTTGAGAGGTGAGATAGAGAAAGGAGGCGCGGTGAGATAGAGAGAGTTTTTAGAGATTTTAAGTAGGGAGGGAGGAGAGAGAGAGAAATGGAGGGAGGAAATTGAGCGGATTTGGGTATGGAGTTAGAGTGTGTATTAGAGAGTGAAAAAATGAAAAATGCTCGAAATAAAATAGGGTGGGAAAGAAGGTACGTATTTTTTTGGGTTCTAATACACGCTCCAAAAAATTGAATTTAATTCAAAAATTTTCAAAATTCACGCCTTAATACCTACCACGACAGTTATTTGGGAAAACCGTCGTGGTATGTGAATATAACACGACTGTTTTCCCCAAAAACCATCGTGGAAGGATCCAAAATTAAAAAAAAATTGAAAAAAGACCCTACCACAACAGTTTTTCCCAAAAACCATCATGGTGGGTCTTTTGTCAAAAAAATTTTTTTTTTTTTAATTTTTGGACCCTACCACGACGGTTTTTAGAAACCGTCATGGAAGCATCGTGTTTTTGGAGACCATCGTGGAAGTCCCGGCCTTCCACGATGGTTTTTGGAGTCCGTCGTGGAAGCCAAAGCTTCCATGACAGTTTTCAGAAATCATGTTCCGCTCCGTGTTTTTTTCTAACTTTCCACGACCATTTTTTAAAAACGGTTGTGGAAGCTCTGTCGTGGAATCTGAATTTTATGGTAGTGTATAATAAAGACAGATTCACTATACGACATATTTTTTTTAGATTTATCTTTTTCTTTATTTAGCCTTTTCTCATTAACGTGGAATCTGATTTTGAGAAAATAATCTCTTTTTTAGTTCATTATGAATATTTACTCCTTTACAATAAATTAAAAAAAAAATTCAAAATTTTCTTTTCTACCAATTCTTTTTGCAATTTCATTAAATCAACTTTAGTCTTATTTGGTATACATCTTAGATTCCCTTTTTTTTTTTTTTCTTTTTTCTAATTTCTTTATTTGTTAATTCTCCATTCTTTTTGGAGGGTAAAATTGTCTTTATAATTACTCTTGTAGATGTTTATGTAAATAAAAAGAAAAATGGTATATTTCAAATTAATAATTCCAATTTGGACATCTATCAAAATAACCCTAATAATTTTCAAAATGGGATATGGCCCAATAGGTAAGCCATGGAGCTTCAAAGGCAGTTGTTTTTTAACGAGAAAATTACCAAAATAACTGCCTTTTTTTATTTATTTATTAGCATAATACAAATTATCCTATTTATTGATTAGCATAACACAAATTGTCCTATCGTGACCAACATGACACCAACTTTTAGTTTAATTTTGTATCATATTGGTCTAATATTTTTTTTAATCATATTCATGTAATAGTTTTTAAATTTGTATCATTCAGATACTTATTTCCCCTTATTTTGATTGCATACCGTTTCTGAAATATCTTGCTTTACACCATTTCTACCTCTCTTTTATAAATACCATTTTCACGTAAACTACTGGTTTATATTTGACCAGGGGTATAAAGATATTTTCCACACGAAAATCATAGATCAAAGACTTAAAGTAAATCACTTACATACTTTTCAGTAAGCTAGTGGTATACAATATATACCACAATGGTATTCTTTTGAGTAAACCAGTGACTTAACAAAGAGGGAAAAAATCTGTATTCAAACAACGCTTATCCATGGTGGCAGCGTGTGGCATATGTAGCCTATTTTACACCAATAGAGTTTTGGTTCAACAATTTGATTCACCACATTCCTGTCTATCTTATTTTCCAACACTAGTCGGCGTTTGTAGCACTAGAAATGTTTAAATGAAAATGAGTGTATGTTTGAAAATGTGTGTTTGGTTGAAACAAATTAAGGTCATTAAATAGTATAAAAATTTGAAACATGTTCGGAAAGAAAATAGCAAAACTGATGAAATTGAAACTTGTTTCGTTTCTCTCATCATTTCATGTGATTTTTTTTAAATAATAATAATAATCTCAATTCGACTTCAAATAAGAAAGTTATGAACTTTTAGGCTTTATTTCGTATATTAGTTTAACTCCAACTAAATTATACTTTTTTTTAGTTGGATTTTTTCCTTTTTTTGAAAAGTCAGCAAAAATTATAATTAGTTTTTAAAAAGTCAACTAATTTTAACTTAAAATTTTTAACTCCAATTAGCAATCCAAACGAACGATTAAAGTTTGAATTCTTAAGAGAGATTTGTAAATATAAATAACGAAATTGATTACTTTTGAAGGAGGGAAAAAAAAAAGTTTTTCAAAAATTTTGAAATCTATGCGAGAGATTGTTATCAGCCGTTGCTGAGAGTGCTCTCTTATCAGCCGTCTAGCTATTGTATCCCACAAAATAGATTTTAAGGACAACCCTATTTATTTTACTTCGACCGCACTATTACTCGATGAATCTACTTATTGCATTTATTTTGACTTTTAATCTATACTCCATCTATCATTGTTACTGTCAAATTTATTGAGGATTGTTCTAATAATCTCGTACAAGTTATACAAGTGTCTTGATAGTCACATTTGCTGTTTATGCCTAACTTTTCGAACACAAACACTTTGGCTACATAAATAACACCGATACATAAAAAAACGAGTCAATAAATAAATAAAAACCTTGCCATAGAGAAACAGAGTACACCAATATGCAAAGCAGAGCCAACATGCAAACTACTCTGCTGGTTGCTGGCGTGAAAAGAAATGTGTAAATCTTGAGGGGAATATCCCAGAAAAACAAGTCTAGGTAGTTTTTTTGTTTTGTTTCCAAGTATCTTTGGAAATATTTCCACACTTGTTTTAATGAACGAAAATGAAAGCATTTTGTAAATAGCGTTATTTATCAAATGCTTTGAAAACAAAAATGAAAACAAAAAATGGTGAGAATGATTTTTGTAAAGAAAATGAAAAATTTTCATAAACATACCCAAGTACAATTCATATTTTTTTTATACTCGAATCAATCTCTCTAAAAACATATCTAAACACAATTTTAAAGACAATCTCAGTATCATTCTTAAGATATTCTTATTTTTGTTTTGATATCAAAAACAAATTCATTTTTAAGATAAATAAAAAGACACCAACATAGTGCGATTTTTTCAAACGAACTGGTATTCATGAATGCCAATGTAATGAAAACAGCTAGATAGTCCCAAAAAAAAAAAAAAACAAAAAAAACAAAACAACAACAACAACAACAACAACAACAACAACTCCTTGATAGTGCTTGCAGCTCAATCGGGCTATAAGAGCAATTCTCTTCATTTTAAAATATAGGACTCGCAGAGGTCTTCCATCCAACTCACTTAAACATTAAAATGTTTGTAGTGAATTAACCACATCAATTTCGTTCATTTTGAATTTCGGTGGTTTGCTAATTACCAAAAAAAAAAAAAAAAAAAAAAAAAACTGTCATAAATTTTCTTTGAATTTTATCACTATTATCAATATGCCCCAGGAATTATGAAATGTACATATTATGCCCCATGAACTTTAACTTGTATGTCAAGTTGTCCTCTCAATTAGTTGTTGTTAGTTTTTTCATTATCTTTAATCTCAGAAAACCATTTGAACTTTGCTTTTGTGCAAAATGCCCCTTGCTCTTTGTATTTATGTCAAAATGGCCCCTGATCTTTATTATTTGTATCAAAGTACCCCTTGATCCTAAATATTTGTGTCAAACTGCCTCATCTATCTTATTTTATTTATCTAATATTGTACAGTTACCTAAATTTTTTAGAATAGGTAAAAAAATTATTTTTTCTACTAAAAGAAAATGCATCTTTTTTATTTTGACCCACTTTTTTATTTTGCTTATTTTAATTCAAATTTATATTCATTTTGATTTTCTTAAACAAAAATAACTATACAACTTATGTTCATAATTTTATTGTTATAATATTACAATTTTTAGTTAAATTACAATTGATAATATTATTCCAAAGTATGCAAACTAAGAGTTTTTAAATTAAAAAATATAACTAAAAATGGATATCAAAGTAAATTTACAATACTTAGTATCATTATAGGTTTAAGTAAACACATGAATGAAATTCATTATAATTATGATTTCAAATTATGTAGGCAAAGTAAACAGTGTATTTGAAATCAAAATCCTGCAATCAAGTCCTACCAACTATGATTACTTATAAGTAAATCTACAACCCAAATAAACTTAAATTAAAATAAGTAAAAAAATATATATGTTAAAAAAAGAGGCATGTCACTTTATTATAATAAAATTTATATTTTTTTACTTGTTCTAAAAGTTTAATAATTATTAGGTAATTATTCAATATTAGATAATTAAAATAATATAAATGGGACAGTTTGATACAAATATTAAAAATCAAGGGGCAGTTTAACATAAATATTAAAGATCAGGGCATACTTTGACACAAATACAAAGTTCATGTGGCATTTTTGACATTAAAGATAATGAAAAAACTAATGGCAACTAACTGATATGGTAACTTGACGCACATATTAAATTTCAAGGGGCACAATGAGTACATTTAATAGTTCAGAGGGACATACTAACACTAGTGACAACTTTCAGCGGGAATTTATTGCATTAAAAAAATAATCAATAAAACTCACAAAATGAGAAAACAGGACAACAACCATAGAAGTGGTAGCATAGTGCATGACTCACTCAATGACCAAGTCAGAAAATATTTCAATAGGTATACTATTTGAAAAACACAAGAGAATTTTTTACTTATTAAGATACAGTTATATATATATTTTAAGTTAAATGGGTAACAAATCAAATTTATATAAACTTTACAAAAATAATATTCTAAAATTTGAGTGGTGGTACATATTCTCACTCACTTGATTGTGGGTTCGAGAATCATTAATGGACTTACTCTTAAGTGATTTGTTAGCTGTGGGGTCTAAAATTCGAATCTTATAAACTATTTTTAAGCTCCGGCTCAATATTCATTAATTAGTTTTTTTGAAGTTAAGATGACATGTTTCTTCATGGACGCAACTATTTATGATTATATATGAACATTTGTCAGCATGTAATAGCTCCGGTCCTCACACACAATGAAATCATTACGTTGGTCATCCCATCACTTACCTTTTTTCTTTTAAAATATAAGGACAATTGCTCCCGTGGTCTCTAAACTCTTGATGAAGGTGCCGATTGATCTCTCAAATTTTTTTTTCTAGTTAAAAAGTCCCCAAACTTCTAAAAATAGTGCAAAAGGCGTAAAACCCTAACGATGGTTAAAGTTTGGACAGAAAAATACACGTGCCTCCCGTGATGTATCAATTTCTATCAAATTTACAAAAATAACCCTAGAAATAGAAACAAAACAAAAACTCCACATAATTCACCTCCTTCTTCGTCGTTTGCCCATCTCAGAAACATATCTGTGGTTCAGACTTCAGAGAACCTCACAAACCATGCTTATTACAATTCACAAGATTCCACCTGCTCAATCAACACCAGAAAAAAAAAATCAAAATCAAGATTCCACCTCCATCAGAATCCCAGCCCGTCGTCTTTTTGAGATGACCATGGAAGTCCCAGCCCCGTCGCGAACAAATCTCAGCGGCTCGCGAATAGCACGAGCTCAACGGAATCGGTGCAACCAGGCCAATCTGATGACCCCCGGCTGTGGATCCATCGTCGATGAGCCCACCCTCCACGAGCTCGACGGATCCGATGCAGCCAGGTCAATCTGATCACCCCCGGCCTCAAACTCGCTGTCTATGAGCCCACCCTCCACAAGCTCGACGGATCCGGTGTAGCCAAGACGATCTGATCACCCCTCGGCCGCAGACCCACCGTCGATGAGGCAACCCTCCACCGTGAAGCCCCATGTGTTCTCCGATGAACACAATTGCAGAGAGGGGGAGTAGGGGCAAGAGAGAGAAAGGAAGGGAGAGAATGATTTTGCTGTTTTCTTTTTTTTATTATTATTATTATTTTTTAATGTTGATATAATAGTTTTTTTTTACTTTAGTTTTTTAAATAATTAAAAAAACCACATTTTTTTTTACCAAAATACCCTTTAATTAAAGGCAGGGCAACTCACATGGGTTAAAACCGTTATTTTTTTAACCACCGATGGAGTTTTACCCCTTTTGCAAATTTTTTAAGAGTTCGAGGACTTTTTAATTAAAAAAAAAAGTTAAGGGATCAATCGGCACATTCATCGAGAGTTCATGGATTATGGGAATAATTTATCCTAAAATATATATACAGAAGGGAGGCGGTGGACGGCAAATATCCACTGACTAATGAATGGGGAAAGTTAAAAAGCTAGTGTAGACATTTAGCATATTGTTGAAGGCACTCAAAATGTAAAAGTGGGAATTTTGCCATAATTGCATTCGAAATTAAGCAATGCTTGCGGTGCCACCATTTTGCTCTTGTTCTATTGACGTCTAGGTTTACAGTTTACAGGGCTTAGGTGAGAAAAAAAATTTTCTTTTAGACTTTGATAGTGGGAATATTAAAGTGCCCATCCTCCGTTAGGGTCAAAAATTTTCTTTTAGACTTTGATAGTGGAATATTAAAGTGCCCATCCTCCGTTAGGGTCAAACTCAAGCATAGCATATTCTCGTCAGTTTTTTTTTTTTTTTTTTTTTTTACAAAATCGTTGTTTTTTTTTTTTTTTCCCCCATCTTAGGACTTGATTAAGACGTCCACTTTCAAGTCGATTAACTTCATGATGATCTCCACTAATTCCATCGACCAAATCTTACTTTTATTCCTTTATCTTTAATTCTCAATTTAAAAAGGAGAATTAGTGGGTACATATTATACATATCGACGCTATTCTCTCAACTAGATGGTCTTGAGTTTAAGTCGTTACCGTTACGGTGGTCGAAATATATAGACAATCTATTTCGATAGAGATCCATTCATATATCATGCAGGGGCTTTCTTCTCCTGATTTTATCTGAATACATTAACATCTACCTCTATAATTCTCTTTTTTCATAAAATATTTAAAAAAAAAAAAAAGGGAGAGATAGGGAGAACACATATCTTGTTTTTACTTTTATATCATGTCAAGAATAGACATCGAAGTTACTGCATTTCAATCCATTAATTAATTCTTGCGGGAGATTCACGAGTGATATTTTTTGTAAAATGTAAAATGTAAAATGAACCAAAGTATTAATTAATAGACGGTTCAAAAGCAATAATCATGTCACCCGTGAATGTTACTAAATAATTCTATCTAAGTGACACAAGTACATTTCTTGCTTTTGACATCAGATGGCTTCTTTTCTTCTAAAAGAACAAAGCATAATTGATTTAGAGTTAATTTCACTTTTAGCACCTCTGAAAAAACTAATATTAAAAACAGCAGCACTTTTTGTTCTATTCAATTTCAGCACTTACTGTGGGGCCCAGTAGCATTTAATGTATATCAAAGTACATGATTACCCTCATCTCCTACCCACGAAATAATCTCTCTCCCTCGCATGGCCGAAAAAAGTTTTTTTTTTTTTCAAACCACCATGTACAGTGGTTTAGAGAGAGAAAACTGAAATCTAGAGAGAGAAAACTGAAAACTTATTTCCGCCTAGCCCCCCCCCCCACCCATTTTGAAACCCGAAGCTTCATATAATATAGATAAACTTCCATGTAAAGAGAGAAACTTCCATTTACAGAGAGAAGCTTCCATTTACAGAGATAAACATCCATTTACAGAGAGAAACTTCCATCGAAAGTTTCTTTTTTTTTTAATTATAATTTTTTGTCATTTTTAAGTAAAGGTCATAACCATTATGACCACCCGGTCATAACCGTTATGACCATAACCTGACTTTTTTTTTTTGAATTTTACATTTTTTACTATTTTTTATCAATGGTCATAACCATTATTACCGCCTTGTCATAACCGTAATGAGCAGTTCTTTTAATTTTTTTTTAAAGAAATAAAATTTATCGTCTGTTTTATTTTAAAAGAACTTTTTTAACTATTATTTAGCTATGGTCATATCCATTATGACCACCCGGTCACAACCATTATGACCACGTTTTTTTTTATAATTAAATTTAATTTTTTTATGTCGAACTGTTTTCCCTATTTTTTAGCGGTGGCCATATCCATTATGACCACCCGGTCACAACCATTATGACCAGTTTTTTTTTTTAATTTTTTTTTTGTCGAAATTTTTGTCGAACTATTTTTTAGCGGTGGTGATATCCATTATGACCACCCGGTCACAACCATTATGACCAGTTTTTTTTTTTTGAAATTTTTGTCGAACTATTTTTTAGCGATGGTCATATCCATTATGACCACCCGGTCACAACCATTATGACCAGTTTTTTTTTATTTTAAAATTTTTTTTTTCGAAATTTTTGCCGAACTATTTTTTAGCGGTGGTCATATCCATTATGACCACCCGGTCACAACCATTATGACCAGTTTTTTTTTTTTTTTTCGAAATTTTTGTCGAACTATTTTTTAGCGATGGTCATATCCATTATGACCACCCGGTCACAACCATTATGACCATTTTTTTTTTATTTTTTTTTTTGAACTTTTTGTCGAACTATTTTTTAGCGGTGGCCATATCCATTACGACCACCCGGTCACAACCATTATGACCAGTTTTATTTTTTTTTTAATTTTTTTTTTCGAACTTTTTGTCGAACTATTTTTTAGCGGTGGTCATATCCATTATGACCACCCGGTCACAACCATTATGACCAGTTTTTTTTTTTTAAACAGTTTGATGAAATCCATTTGGACTCGTTCTGCTTTCATGAATGTGAACAGGGGCAATACATTTCACTCTTATTAATAATAAAACGCGGTTTGCATGGATTAATTTAACCCTTACTCTTGAAATTGTATATGTTATTACACTATGACATATAAAATTAACAAAAAATTTAAATGTTCTACAATTAATGGGAATGTGTTAAATGAAAAAATAGTATATGTCTCAGGCGAATTCCTTGTCGACGTCGTCATCACTTTTGTAATATCCTTCAATTTTCCGGTTGGCATGCATCCACAAGTAACATGCTAGCCACTCCCGAAATAGCCTCATCCGTCCACCTATTACCCAGTAATTGACGTCCCGCCCTTCTATTAAGCATTCAGCAAATTTTATGGTAAACACTCCACAGTCACCCCTGTTGAACAAATGACAAAGATAATTAATTTTCACTTCAACTTTTGAATGCAGTATACTCGTTCCGAAATGGTGTTTTTCTTGCACTCACCCATTGGATTGTTGAGGGATGTCTTTCATTATGTTGATTGGTAATGGGTTTGTTCCAGTAGGTTCTCTTGGTTTGAATTGATACAAATCTAAGCGTTCAGCCAGCAATGGAATGAATATTGATAAACATTCCATGCCTGCTCGGACCTTGACATTGTGACCGCCTTCATGCTGCAGAGAGTCGTACACGTCAATGGTCCAGCTTGTCAGATCGAGCTTCGCTAATACCCAATGTTTAAGGTCAGTCAAATGCACCGGTATTAGCACAGTCATCACGTCAAACCATGATGCCCCACTCTGGACATTAACGCCAAGCATTATCTTGAGTACAGGCTCACAGGTTCCCCAATCAAACTTCTCGGGAGCACTCTGGTGTAGACGCCACAACGATCGAACCTTCGAACAAAAATAGGTGTCAACCGTTGTCACCCTCCGTTGCTCCAATTCGGGGAACTGCCTGATCTTCTTTCTCAAGTAATAAAAGGCGACATCAATGTGCTACATTAACATAACCAGGCGGTTAAAAGATACTGTACAATATTCGAGAAAGCAAACAATATAATAATGGCTGTGATAATGGTTGATAGCAGACTGCCGAATTTTAAAAAATGTCATGTACTTACTTCGTCCCATAGCCAAATCGGGGAGGTAGCTAATTCATAGTACCAGGTTTTTCTTCCTACCTCCATGCACCCGAAGTCATGGGGTTTGTCAAGTTTCTCATGCTTGGCACTGTAACGTGGAGGCCGTTTACTGAACATCAAGCATACATATTCGAAGGACACATCAGTGCAATTCCAATTAACATCCTAAAAACAGACAATGTTAAGTTAATCTACATTACCCTTGAGGTATCTTCTTCAACAATCCTTGTTTTAACCACTCCCTGAACTCTTCTAACCTCTGTTCAGGAGGTTCCTCTGCGAGACCTGCTGGGAGGGCATAATTCGTGTCCGCCGGTTTCTTCGAAGGGGATCCATCGTCAGTCTTACGACCCGATGGCCGTTGGCCAAGCCTTGATAGTCTGGCCCTCTTCTTCTTGGGGATCTACAAATTGACAAATGTTAAACGAGTTAATCTAATTGACTGTTCCATTATTGGCAAAATTTTAATTCTCAGCTATGCGTCACAACCACGTCCGTTGACATATCCTCTCTGGATTGCTCGTCAATCATGACAAGATCATATGATGGGATGTGGTCCTCCCTCTCTGGCCCCTCTTTCCCGACCCGTGACACTTCAGGCATTGCCTCCTCCCTCGCGCCAACGACTCGCGAATCCTCAACACTCGTCTCGGCGGCCTGTTCCTGTACATTGTATTTTCTTAAAATGTCATACAAAATTTATGAAAGATCCACACCAATCAGGTATATTCATGTATAATTCTACCTTTGTTATCTTCTCCTCGGCATCTGCATTCCAATCGATCCCCTTATCGGCAGTAAGGAACTCCATTGCTGCCTGCAGCCCTATATCCGCATAGACATCGAGCTCAGGGGAAGGAGTCTTCAATTCGTCCGACGCCTGCCTCTTAACATTAAGAACTTCGCTGCTCCCGACCTTCGGGTCATGCTGTGCCTGACCGTGCTGTTCGGCAGCATTCTTCGCCTTCAACAATTTCAGCACCCTCCTCAACAGTTTTTTCGAGCGGGTTTGTTCCTTTTGTATATCCTCTATCTTCTTATTCAAATTTTTAACATGTCCTCGGATCTCATTCTGGAACTCCACCCACGCGGTATTGATATCCGGGGTCCGCCGGGGGACTGACGACTTGGGAGCTGGTAATTGTGGCAGGCCAGTCGGTCTATTCAAGAAAAGGCGAGCAACATTCCCGTTCTTCAACTCCTCCTCGGTTGGCATCAACTGAAAAGATATTGGCTGCACACATGGCGTAAAATTACTATCCCTATACTGAATGTATTATTATTATTTTATTATAATAACCCATAACGACGTTGTGAATCTTATTATGGTATGACCGTGTTGGTCATAACGATTTTGACCAGACGGTCATAACGGTTGTGACCTGTCTTAGTCAGTACGTTTATGACCAACAAGGTCACCATGGTTATAATAACCGCCCGGTCATAACGGCTTTGACTACCACTTGTTATGGTATCGGACTGTGAATTACCTGTGATTCGTCAACCTCCATGAACGCCCGCTGAACGTCATCAAATTTCACAATCTCCGCAGTGGTCCAGGACGCCATACGCGGAAAGGCCTGTGAGTAGTTGGTTGTAAACTTGGATGCCATCGTTGGAAGTGTCTCATATGCCCATACGAGTATGGCATGTGGAACCCATGAATGTTGTAATGAACTGTGCTAACTTGTTTTTTTTGTCGTCTCTTCGAAGAAATCCTATTCTCCACTGTAGCACAGATTGCAGCACGGGTTGCCTCCCATGATAGCACACCCCAAGGAAAATCGTTGAAGGCATCCAAGTTGTCTGCCAAACCGAAATATTTGGGATCTATTTTCACCGTTATAGCATTTGACAAAGGGATCGAGAAAATAATGTACAAAAGGCTAAGTTTTACAGCATCTTCGTCATTGTCAAACTTAGCATTGGACAGTTGTAGTTCCAAATTTTCCCTCGATACGCCCTTAAACGTCGAAAAATATCTTGCCATTAATCTGCTCTCGACGACCGGTAGATGCGTAGACCCTGCACATTTTTGTCCGGTAATTAGGCAGAACTCCATTATGGAGAACCTGGCCATGTCGTCTCCAATCTCGAACCACAGTGCGTCACCCATTGTTGTGTGGTTTGTAAGACGCATAACAATGTTGTGGAATAACTGACCAGCCCAACCTAGAGACTCTAGATGTAAGAAAGGTTGAACACATGGCTGGTCTTTGACGGAGGCCAACTGTCGTGGAGATAACCACAGGCTCAGTTTCTTCCATGTCTCGTTAATGTTTATGAAAGTATTGATTTTGGCCCGTGTTATCTCAGAGTCTGGTACGAGTCGGATATATTGCCCCTGTGTGAATGGATAAAAAAATAATAATATTTTTGTCATATTAGGTATTTAGCACCATGGACGTACCGCAAACTATTTTTTGACTAAATCAAACAGCGATCAAAGATTTTACCTCTTCCTCTTTCGATATCTTGGATGGAGTTATACTCGATTCGTGTACATCCATTTCTCCCTTATTTCTCTCAAAATCTGTAATTGTCACCATTCTACGGATATGGAAGCAGCGTGTATACGGCTATAGTAGGCGGTTTACGGCTACAGTATCTTTGTTTACGGCTATAGTAGGTGGTTGACGATGGTTATGCAGGAGACGTCTGGTAGAAAACGATACGAGTTCTTCTTTCTCTCTCTAGAACCGGTGTTTCCCTCTCTAACCACTGTAAAAGCTTTTTTAAAAATTGAAAACCCAATAGCGGCATAGGGTGACTCACTATTACGCGTGGAGGAGATGAGGGCAAATATGGTCTTTTGTCACTCAGAGTCGTACAAAAGACTGTTGGTATTCCATATCATATCGGTCATAATGGTTGTGACCGCCCGGTCACAACCATTATGACCAGGGTAAAAGCGTTATACACAAAGCTTCTCACTCTAGTCATAACCATAGTTACTGACGTGTCACAACGAAGTTGACCGTTTTCTTCGATTAGTTTCCCAAAAGTTACTGAATTTTCCCTGCAGGCATTTAATGCCTCGGTTATCGCGTAAAGTTACATCTAATAATAATATAATAATAATATTCGAAGGTTTAAATGGTTATTTTAATTAATATAATTTTTTATTTTTTTTTTCAAACAGATAATGACTAAGGACTTCGGTCACAATGGTTTTGACCGCCCGGTCACAACCATTGTGACCAGGGTAAAAGCTCCTGTTACACGGTAACTCACCCTAGTCATAACCATTGTTACCAGGGTGTCACAACGAAATTGACCGCCTTCTTCGCTACGGTTCCCTAGGTTAATCTAATGATGTTGTTGCCCCTGCAAGCATTTAATGCATCGGTTATCGTGTAACTTTACCACTAATAATAATATAATAATAATATTCGAAGGTTTAAAAGGTTATTTTAATTAATATAATTTTTTATTTTTTTTTTTCAAACAGCTAACGAGTCACGACTTCGGTCACAATGGTTGTGACCGCCCGGTCACAACTATTGTGACCAGGGTAATTGCTCCTGTTCCACAAAGCTTCTCACTCTAGTCATAACCAATGTTACTGACGTGTCACAACGAGCATTACCGCCTTCTTCGATATGTTTCCCAAAAGTTACTGACTTAATTTACTAAGCACACATTTAATGCCTCGGTTAGCGTGTAAAGTTAACACTAATAATAATATAATAGTAATATCGGAATCATTAAAAGGTTATTTTAATTAATATAATCTTTTGTTTTTTTTTTACAAACAGATAACGAGTCAGGACTTCGGTCATAACGGTTTTGACCACCCGGTCACAACCATTGGGCCCACGGTAAAATAAGCTTTACATAGGGCCTAACAATAGTCATAACGATATTGACCAGGCGGTCACAACGGAGATGACCGCCTTTTTAAGGCCCATCCCCAAAAGTTGATGGCGGGATATACAAATATGAATATAATGCCTCGGTTGGCGTGAACCGTTAAAACTAATAATATTCTATTAATAATAATAAAATGATTAACAATGTAATTACGTGGAAATTTTTCGGTTAATCTATTTTTTTTTTTTTTTTGCAAAACATTACATAACCACGGAGTTCGGTCACAATAGTTGTGACCGGATGGTCACAACCATTGTGACCATTGAAAAAATAGTAATACACAGATCTCGTCCCCTCGTCACAAGGACGGAGTTGGCTTTGTTCGACGGGGCCTTAAGGGTACTGAATTGGTACACGTTTGTCGGTTGTGTCCATAGCCATTACATCTACCACAACGAACGGACTCGGGATCTTCACCTTGGGACAAAATCCTTCGAACTCGTGGCCTTCCGGGACCACGCTTCGTTTTGGGAGGATTGACGATTTGCGACCGGATTGATTCAGGCACATCCCAGCCATCAGAGCTGCCAATAGGATGGACTACAGATGAATAACAACCATAAAGATAATCTTTCGTGTAGTATGCCGAGCAATAATTGTATGGATCTATCCGTCGGTGGTTACACACGGCCATGGCATGAGGGCACGGAATTTGATCTACCTGAAATCGTCTACACGTACATGTCTTTTGGCTCATATCAACGATCCATATTTGGCTGGCATTGTTGGTGACAGCGTACTCAAACTGATCGGCTGGCCGCGGCTGTAAGAAGTGGAAATTTAACGATTTTAGTCAAGTTGGATTAAGGGAAAATCCGCATATACCATATACGTGGTGGCAGTTGGCATGATAACGTACCGTTACTTTTAGGCCTATTGAGAAGTTGGTGTGAAGCATCTTCTCAGCCTTTGGAGCAAGTTTCGAAGTCAATTTTAGGGTCTCCTCACGCCTGTTGACAAACCATCTTTGTTGTAGTTCCCTCAACCATTCCATTAAGAAACCAATTGGCATTAACCTGGCTTTCCGATCAACATTATTAAATGACTCCGCGATGTTGGTTGTCATGATTGCATACCGACGGCCGTTGAAATATGCGCGCGACCACTTTTTCGGATCGGCCTGCATGAGGTATCGGTGCATGTCGGGGTTACGAGTACGGATTGATTCCATATGACGATGGTGCTCACTTAAAAGATACGACCTCGATGCACCATCAAAATATGTCTTCAAAGGGCCTTTGAAATCCTTGTACTTGGTCTTCAGGTTTGCAGCCAAGTGTTGGACGCATATCCCGAAGGCAGCGTCCGGATACACGAGTTTGGCTGCATACTCGATACCCTTATGCCTATCAGCTACAATTACAAGAGAATCTCTAGGGCCGATTGAATCTCGGAGCTTCTCGAAGAACCATGTCCATGAGTCGTTGCTTTCGGACTGAACGATACCAAATGCAAGTGGAAATATGCAGCCATTTGCGTCGTGACCGCAAGTTGCAAGAAGCACCCCTCCAAATTTGGCCTTTAATGCGGATCCATCAACCACAATTACTGGCTGACAATAAGGCCAACCGTGCTTCGAAGCAGCTACGCACATGTAGAGACACTCAAAGCAATTTGATGAGTCGGTCTCGATGTCAATGTCGGAACCAGGATTTTTCCTCTTAACCATTTCAGCCCACGAGGGAAGAACTGTAATATAATCAAGTTTACTTAACAGTTATTAAAGCCTATTATAAGACTTATAATGTCGGTTATAAACGTATTATAAGATAGAGTAAAGGGAAGTGCATTACCATTGTATGAATCTGAATCATTGCCCCTCAAGCTGGTTAGTGCTGCTTCCTTGCCTCGCCATGCTCGGAGATAATTGAAAGAGACTCCAAATTCGGCCTGCATGTCTCGCATGATTTCTCGAGGTCTATATGTGGTATTAGTCGGATCCAAGTATTTTTCCTTGACACACTCCCCAGTCATCCAACTCTTGGCTTGACGATGATGCCCTTGAACAATTTCGATTGAGCAGTTATGGACGTCGTCGAACCGCTTCACGACAAACATTTCACTACCTCGCATCCCGGTCGCACGCAATTGCCATGGACATTTTTGGATATCTATACATATAACGTGTAACAGAATAGAGGTCGACCTCTTCACCCTGAATTGATAGTGTTTACTCATGGCATCGTGATGAAGATGGTATTGCAACAACTTTTTGTTAAGAAAAATACAGTTTCTGCAAATTGCGACAGGTGTATAATCAGCAACAACTACTGAGCCAGATAACCTGTCAGGGCTTGGTACAGTATCGGATTGAGATGTTAAGATATTGGCAAAAGAATGTTCTCCAATGCTGACGTCGACACTATTCTCGTTTGATTTACGAGCATCACCCCCAACATTCAATTCGTCAACATGAGGTGGAAGCTGAGGGCAACGAGTAATAGGAGTTGAAATTCTCATATTTCTCTCATCAGCAAGTTGCATGGCCTCATCACTCTGTGCACCCACTCTGGAGAATTGGCCGTCTATGTGGTTGCTTTCACCCAGCTCCGGTGGCGTGACATCAGCCGCAGTATCATCCAAAACGTCGACGGTAATAGGAAATTTACTAAGCACATGAACATCCTTCTTCTTCAATTGTATATAGAATTTAACGTCATCATCACACTGTATCCTGACAAGAGGCATACTAGGGTGAACACCGTATCTCATGACTATAGTATTGGTTGGGACCCTCATACCGATTGCCCGTCTGACCAACTCAAAAAGACCTCCGTATGTTGCCGTCTCGGGCACCAATATTCCCTTCATTTCTCCACCGATGTAACTCAATGTGCCGTCCCATCGACCATTATACTTGATGAAAACACAAACGTCCTCCATTTACTGTAAAACTACAAACAATTATCCTGTCAAAGGGTTAAATACAATTTTCAAAAATGAGGAACAGTTAAGAAGCAAGGTAGGATGGCTTATGTCGTAGATCTGGTCCACGGAAACGGAGTTGACGCAGATCTGGCAGATTCGGCTGGTTTAACAGAGTGAAACAAGATGTGGAAGGATTTTTAATACTGGGAGACAGTTTCGATCAATGGGTAATGGTCCAGGGATGATTCGTGAGGATTGGGTGGGAGAAAATCAACGAAACTAGAGACGAAAAATTAAAATTTTCTATGTTCAGTTGGTTATATACTGTCGCTATGGACGTGGAGGGAATGGAGTGAGGATGGCGGGCTAGGACGAAATTTTTCAGCTTAGGGTTGGCTGAGGGCATATATGACTTTATACATACCCAGAAAAATGTATGGTGACGTGGCAAAAAAAAAAAAAAAAAAAAAAAAAAACTGTCATAATGGTTGTGACCGGGTGGTCATAATGGATATGACTACCGCTAAAAAATAGTTCGACAAAAAGTTCGAAAAAAAAAATTTTAAAAAAAAAAACTGGTCATAATGGTTGTGACCGGGTGGTCATAATGGATATAACCACCGCTAAAAAATAGTTCGACAAAAATTTCGAAAACAAAAAATTTAAAATAAAAAAAAACTGGTCATAATGGTTGTGACCGGGTGTCATAATGGATATGACCACCGCTAAAAAATAGTTCGACAAAAAGTCGAAAAAAAAAATTAAAAAAAAATGGTCATAATGGTTGTGACCGGGTGGTCATAATGGATATGACCACCGCTAAAAAATAGTTCGACAAAAATTTCGAAAAAAAAAAAAAAAAAACTGGTCATAATGGTTGTGACCGGGTGGTCATAATGGATATGACCACCGCTAAAAAATAGTTCGACAAAAATTTCGAAAAAAAAAATTTTAAAATAAAAAAAAACTGGTCATAATGG
Source organism: Ficus hispida (assembly GCA_025413025.1). Lineage (NCBI taxonomy): Eukaryota > Viridiplantae > Streptophyta > Magnoliopsida > Rosales > Moraceae > Ficus > Ficus hispida. Next base: position 1,495,058 of record CM046363.1, read on the forward strand.
TTGTGACCGGGTGGTCATAATGGATATGACCACCGCTAAAAAATAGTTCGACAAAAATTTCGAAAAAAAAAATTTTAAAATACTGGTCATAATGGTTGTGACCGGGTGGTCATAATGGATATCACCACCGCTAAAAAATAGTTCGACAAAAATTTCGACAAAAAAAAAATTTTTAAAAAAACTGGTCATAATGGTTGTGACCGGGTGGTCATAATGGATATGACCACCGCTAAAAAATAGGGAAAACAGTTCGACATAAAAAAAAATTAAATTTAATTATAAAAAAAAAACGTGGTCATAATGGTTGTGACCGGGTGGTCATAATGGATATGACCATAGCTAAATAATAGTTAAAAAAGTTCTTTTAAAATAAAACAGACGATAAATTTTATTTCTTTAAAAAAAAATTAAAAGAACTGCTCATTACGGTTATGACAAGGCGGTAATAATGGTTATGACCATTGATAAAAAATAGTAAAAAATGTAAAATTCGAAAAAAAAAAGCCAGGTTATGGTCATAACGGTTATGACCGGGTGGTCATAATGGTTATGACCTTTACTTAAAAATGACAAAAAATTATAATTTAAAAAAAAAAGAAACTTTCGATGGAAGTTTCTCTCTGTAAATGGAAGTTTCTCTCTGTAAATGGAAGTTTCTCTCTTTACATAGAAGTTTATCTATATTATATGAAGCTTCGGGTTTCAAAATGGGTGGGGGGGGCTAGGCGGAAATAAGTTTTCAGTTTTCTCTCTCTAGATTTCAGTTTTCTCTCTCTAAACCACTGTACATGGTGGTTTGAAAAAAAAAAAAAAAACTTTTTTCGGCCATGCGAGGGAGAGAGATTATTTCGTGGGTAGGAGATGAGGGTAATCCTGTACTTTGATATACATTAAATGCTACTGGGCCCCACAGTAAGTGCTGAAATTGAATAGAACAAAAAGTGTTGCTGTTTTTAATATTAGTTTTTTCAGAGGTGCTAAAAGTGAAATTAACTCATTGATTTAAGAGGAGCATGTTCTCTCATTAATTTAAAATCCTAATAGCAAAAGTGAAAGATGTTGGGATTTTATTAATTCTTATTATGGGCTTACATATTAAATAACAATTATATTATAAGTTATCTAATTTAATATGATCAAATAAAGTGATATATTAATTGGGTTTTAGAGATATTTATTAGGTATGAGCTTTAATGTGTAGAAGCCCAATACTAATTAAGTTAGGGTTGATGGAAACCTAATTTTAGTTAGTAGATAAAGGTCATTATAAGGATTGTGGTCCCCAAGTCAAATCATAATACTTAATATCTATTCTCCTCCTCTTTCCCCATTAAGAGAGAGAATCCATAGAGCACCTCAGGAAACTAAAGAGATTTGATTGTGGATGACTCAATGCTTCTCTAATTTGTCTTCATGGATTCAGGTAAGCTTCCGATTAATTTTTCTTGATGATTTAATATGAGATCTTGGTTTTTATGATAGTTTTCATCAATTAAAATTTTCCCCAACAAGTAGTATCAGAGCCATTTATGTTGAATCATTGAGATATATGTTTTATGTTTATTTTGGGCGTGTATATATATATATATTTATATATATATATACGGATTCAGATTGCTTGACTAAAATTGCTTGAAATTTTTATATTCATATTTTCCAATTTTGGTTTTGGGAAAGAAAAGGATTTCTACTGATTGTTTGTGATATTATTTGAATCAATATTTTTATTGATTTAAAAATAAAAAATAAAAAAAGGGCGAAAGGTTGTGTCAAGAAAAAAAATTACGGTTTTTTGTTTTTGTTTTTTTTTTAAGCCCAATTTTTTTGGATGTAAGGAAAAGAAAATTAGGATGGGCCTTAATCCCAAGTTTTTTTTTTTTTTTTTTTTTGGGCTGGGCAAAGGCTAGGCAAGGACTGGATTGGGTTGACCTGACCCGGTCCAACCCCAACCCAGTAACACAAGATCGTTGACCAAAACATTGATCGTTGATAGCATACATTGATCATTGATCGTTAACTGTCTGATTTGACTAAAAAACAAATGTATGATATTTTAAAATAAGTTAATTAAAATTATATGTTGCCAAAGTTACCTCTATAATGTAAATTTGTTTATTTTGAAATATTAAGATGTGTATCTCTATTATTGATGCCAATAATAACCGGCCCAAAGAAAGGTTATTGTTTGGTCAAATAATAGGCATACCTGTGGTAATAGATATATGACGATTGTTAGGTTTTTCCATGTGAGCAATGAGTCAGTCCAAAAAAAAGCTTATCGCTTGACAGGATTAATTATCAATATTTGATTACTACATGAAAAGTACCACTTACAGTTGATATTTCTGTCCAAAGACTAAATGTCAATGTTGTGCTAGGTATCTCGTGTTAGGGCCCACCATTATGTGAATTGCTTGATCATGTCATGTATGGATTTATTAATTCAGGATTCTTGTTTTATGACATGATTATTAATTGTGAGCTTGTTATTTTATTTTGTTCTCGATATAGTTACTGCTTCTGTTTTAACAATATCTGCCAATATTAATTTCATTCTCGTGCTTAATGGCACGAACTTCAAGAATTGGAAAGATAACATTATGATTGTTCTCAGTTGCATGGATCTTGACCTTGCACTTTGGGAAAAACGGCCTGCACCTCTCAGTGAGAAAAGTTCCACTGATGACAAGGTGAACATGGAGAGATGAGACCATTCTAATCACATGAGTCTTATGATCATGAAACGTTCCATTCCGAAACCTTCAGGGGATCTATGTTGAAGAAAATGATGCTACAAAGTTCCTTAAGGAAATAGAACAATGTTTTGCAAAAAAAACAAGAAGGCTGAAACAAGTACCCATTAGAGCTGTCTGAGGACTTGCTGGTGCATTTGGTTTTGATTTCTCTTCCTGAACAATATAATCAGTTTAAAGTGAGTTACAATACTCAAAAGGATAAATGGACTCTTAATGAGCTCATATCTCATTGTGTGCAAGAAGAGGAAAGGCTGAAGTGAGAAAGAACTGAAAGTGCTAGCTTAGCATCCACTTCTAAGGATAAGAAAAGGAAAAGAGGAAAAGAAGCTCCAGCTGGGACATCACAGCATAAGGTGCAAAAGAAACAGGATAGGGAGTTTACCTATTACTTTTGTGAGAAACCTAGATACAAGAAGAAGGAATGTCCCAAGAACACTAAACAGCGTGTAAAGAAAGGTATGCTTATCACTTTGGTTTGTTCTGAAGTTAATTTAGCTTCTGTACCTAGACACACTTGGTGGATAGATTCGGGTGCTACTACTCACATAAGTGTGTCTATGCAGGGTTGCCTATGGAGCCGACAACTAAGTGATGCTAAAAGATTTATCTATGTGGATGATGGCAAAATAGCTGCAGTAGAGGCTATAAGAACTTTTAGGTGATTGTTAAAGACTGATTATTTTTTGAATTTGGAAGAGACTTATGTAGTACCATCTTTTAGGCAGAATTTGGTTTCAATTTCTATTTGGGACAAATTCGGTTATTTTTGTTCATTTGGAAATATTAAGTTTAATCTTTTTCAATATTCGAATCTTATTGCCTCATTTAATGAAATCTTACATGCAAATTCACATGGTACAAAACGAAAATTAACTAACAGGGATTCTGCCATACCATAGCACAAGTGTTTAGGTCATATCTCTAAACACAGAATTCAGAGACTTGTATCTGATGGGATTCTTGATCCCCTTAATTTGACAGACTTCCAAGTCTGTATTGAGTGTATAAAGGGGAAACAGACAAACATTAGGAAATTAAGTGCCAACAGATGTTCTGATGTCTTATAACTGATTCATACTGATATTTATGGACCATTCCCTACAGCTTCTTGGAATGATTGACAGTATTTTATTACATTCATAGACGACTATTCAAGGTATGGGTACCTATATTTGATTCATGAGAAGTCACAATCTCTTGATGTTTTAAGGTTTTCAAAGCTGAAGTTAAAAATCAACTTGGCAAGAAAATTAAAGCTGTCAAATCTGACTGTGGTGATGAATACTATGGTAGATATGATGGATCCGGTGAGCGACGTCCAGGACCTTTTGTGAAATTCTTAGAGGAATGCAGTATCGTCCCGTAATACACAATGCCGGGAAAACTTAGTATGAATGGTGTTGCTGAGAGATGAAACAGAACACTTAAGGATATAGTAAGAAGTATAGTTAATCATTCTTCTTTATCAGAATCCCTCTGGGGTGAAGCTCTAAAGATTGCAGCATATATCCTTAACAGGATTCCAAGTAAAGCGATAGCTAAAACCCCTTGTGAACTATGGACAGGCAAGAAGCCTAGTATTAGGCATCTACACATTTGGGTTGTCCAGTTGAGGCAAGGCCTTATAGAACAAATGAAAAGAAACTGGACTCAAGAACTGTAAGCTACTACTCTGTTGGGTGCTTTGAATGGTCAAGGAGTTTTAAGTTGTTCGATCCCACTACTAAGACATTTTTCGGGACTAAAAATGCAAGATTTCTTAAGGAAGTTAAGGTTGACGGGGGAGATAAGGTTAGAGACATTGTCTTTGAAGAGAAATTCAGTTCTTTTCCTATTATTGATATTGATAATAATTAGGTTCCTATTCCTGACATTGTTCAAAACGCAAATCCAGAATATCAAAACAATGTAGAAGAACTCCTTGTGCAAAATGAAGAAATTATGCCTGAAGTGCAAACTCAACAACCTCAAGAGGATATGCCATTGAGAAGGTCCAGTAGAGAAAGGAGAAATGCAATTTCGGATGACTATGTTGTTTTTCTCCAAGAACATGAGATTGATATAGCAGTGGTGGAAGATGATCCAATCAACTTTTATCAAGCCAAAAAAAGCTCCAATTCTCAAAAAGTGGATACATGCCATGAATGATGAGATGAAATCCATGAAGGACAATGACATTCGGGATCTTGTCGAATTGCCTGAAGGTGTGAAACCCATTAGTTGAAATGGATGTTTAAAACCAAAAGGGATTCAAAAGGCAATGTTGAGAGATATAATGCTCGTCTAGTTGCCAAGCATTTCACTCAGAAGGAAGGCATTGATTACAAAGAGACTTTCTCTCCGGTTTCAACGAAAGACTCTTTCAGGATTATAATGGCACTTGTGACTCATTTTGATTTGAAGCTACATCAGATGGATATAAAGACTATGTTTCTCAATGGTAACATTGACGAAACGATATATATGGTGCAGCCATAATACTTTGTATCCAGTGACCCAAAGAAAATGGTCTGCAAACTAAAGAAATCAATATATGGTCTTAAACAGGCTTATCGTCAATAGTATTACAAGTTTCATCAAGTCATTATCTCGTATGGTTTTGAGATAAATAAGGTTGATGATTGTGTATTTCATAAGTTCAGTGGGAGTAAGTATATATTCCTGGTGTTATATGTCGATAGCATACTACTTGCTAGTAGTGATATAAGCTTATTGCACGAAACCAAGAGATTTTTTACTAAAAATTTTGAGATGAAATATCTTGGGGTCGCCTCTTTTGTATTAGGCATACAGATACATCGGGATCGCTCTCAAGGTATCCTTAGGTTATCACAAAAGAGCTATATCAAAAAAGTTCTACATAAATTCGGCATGAAAGGTTGTACACTAGGAGACACCCCTGTCGCTAAAGCAGACAAGTTCAATCTCAATCAGTGCCCCAAGAATGAGTTGGAACGGAAAGAAATACAAAAGATTCTTATGCATCAGTTGTAGGAAGTCTTATGCATGCTTAAGTATGCACGCGTCCGGTTATTGCGTTCATAGTGGGAATACTAGGCTGATATTTAAGTAATCCAGGGATGGATTATTGGAAAGCAGCCAAATGGGTTATGCAGTATGCAGAACAAAAGATCACATGCTCATTTATCAGAGATCAAATCATTTAGAGATCGTTGGATATTCTGATTCCGAGTTTGCTGGATGCCAAGACAATAAAATATCCATGTCGGGCTATGTCTACCTGTTAGCTAGAGGAGCTATTTCATGAAAGAATGTTAAGCAGACACTCATAGCTTCTTCCACTATGGCAACTGAGTTTATAGCTTGTGACAATAATTCAGCTGTGCTTTATTCCAATAACAACAGAAGCTCTATGAAGTCAAAGCACATAGACCTCAAGTTTCTTGTTGTTAAAAAAAGAGTTCAGAATCATCAAGTGGTTATAGAACATATCGGGACAAACTCCATGATTATGGATCCGCTTACTAAGGGTATACTACCCAAGGTCTTTCATGAGTACACTACTCCTATGGGTGCTGTATTATTTGATGATGTGCATGTTTAGTGGGAGTTTGTGTTTTGATGTTCTTTGGTACAAACACATTTTGTGTTTATTTTCTGTAAAATAAAATATATGGTTCATTTATAGACTCTGAATGTTATTCATATTTGATCTCACTAAAGAATAAAGCTGGATCAGTTGGAAATAGGCATTTATAAGATCACATTGCATGTAATTTCTATGCTACACATGTTGTGATCTATATGTGTCCTAAGGATAGAAAATCAATTATAGGGATTTTCTATAAATATGACATTTTGATATTAATAAAAAGAGGTCATTCATATTTAATTAGTTGTGTCCTATTTACTTTTATTTGTTGATTGTATGATTATTTTGAGCAAACATAAAATATTCCAAGGTTGTTGGTAATATATCGGATTACCATATGTATGCAGGGTATACATAGAAGATGTAGTAATTTGTTAACAGTCTAAATAAATAGTCCGCAATCAATGGAATAAGATTTGAGGATATTATTCATGATAAGATTGTAAAGGTTGTCTACTTCCTTGGAGGAATGGTTTGTCTTGTCTATCGGATAGGTTCCGAGTAGAAACTTTAATATATACCAGTATTGAGATATGACATTGGACTGGACCTAAGGTGTTAAGTGATTCGGTTTAATAATTCCATTTATAAGAATCAATGATGCTTTGATTATCATCCTACATTAATCTTAATCCTGAAATGAATACTTGAGTTTGCATCCGTGACTTATGTACTTTGATCCACTATAGGTGAAACACTGATAATTGATAGTTAATATACTTGTGTTTTGGGTGTATGACTTATGGATGGAGAAATTAAGATTCATAAATACGGAATCTATAGCTATCTTAACAATAGTACATGTTATATAGTTAAAGGTATTATTCGGAAATTGAAACATAATATGACAAGATTTTGACCATCGGTTTACTTTGTATTCTCTGATTGTTTACTGATTGTATGGATTTACAGTTGGTAGTTCTTTAAATGGAGAATAATGAAATTTTAAGTTAAAATGATTGAAAAGGTAAAATGGAAAAAGTCTTTAATTCAATCATGGATAACATATGGGGATTAAGCAAGAAATGAATAAATCATAGAAGAAGCACTGCGTTAGAGAGCTTTCATAATACGATATGTAAACAGGTGTTCAGCCTCAGATTTTTAGTCGAATAGTCCTGAAGTTGATAATTGATGAATAATTAATCCGGAATTAATTTTTCACAATTATAGGAGCTTCATTACATATTTTCATCGGGTCCTTCTACTAGTTCATATGGTTCCAGAAGCGTCTCGGGATTTGTTCCTAATGTGATCGGTAAATTAAATGGGAATTTAATAATGTCTATTAAGACACGGTACTCTCTAACATGCAATCCCGAAAGGATTGGACATGTGAAATTAATGTAGACAAATAATGTGATTTGTCAACATATGATTAGTTGCAAATAAAATAATTATTTGTTCATTATTTTGGTTAATTAGATTCTGAAAATAAGATTGTGTTTGAATTATCTAGTTTTTGAAAACAAAAATTTTTCTCTCCTAATTTATGGTGCACGAATTTTTAGTGGATGGAGGGAAGAAAATTTTGTTTCAAAATTGTTTAAATATATTTCAAACATTAAATTATTAATTGATTTAAATAATGGAGCTTATTTGATAGATTTTCTTTTTTTAAAGAATGGTGTACATTTTTTTTTGGTGGAAAGGAAATCTAGAATATTCCATTTATTTAAATTAATTAAATATGGATAATGTTTGTGAAAATATTTATTTAAATTCAAATAAGAAAATCTTATTTAAATTCAAAAGTTTGAAAAGAGTTTGAATCTAAATAGGATTAGGACTTTTTGACTAGTCTAAATTATTGATTTAAATTTGAACCATCAATCAATCTACACGTAAGGTGGAGCACAAATTTTTTGAGATTCTCCAAGCAAAAAACCATCCATAAGGTTTAAAGAACCTAGCCCGAAATTCGAATAATCCTTGGTTCAAAACTGTGAGGAAGGTTAAGCTGAGTGATATTTTTCATAGAAGTTAACCGGTTCCTGTTTTGTAGTTTTGTAGAACGAACCGGATCGAATTCTCAACAAGGTACATCGGGATTAAGAAAGTGGAATCTAGACTTCAGGATTCATAGCACGTGTGCCCACACATACTCTGAGACGTGGGGACTCGAGAATAGTAGAGAAGACACGTTGGTCGACGCTCTAGCAATTCTGGAATCCAAGAAACAAGGTACGTTTGATCATGTATTTAATTTATTGTTATATACATCATGAGCTTCTTTTCTGAATCAACATAAAAATTTTAAAACTTCTGCTATGCCGTAACTCTGATATTGGAACTGTTTTTCCAACAATGCATTCATACTTGATCTATATCATTGAATATATTGGTATGGTGATTATTAATGGGTCTAATTATGAATATATGTAACGAAAGTCACTTTAATCTCATGCTAATATAGTAGATGAACTAGATTGTAACTAAAGAGATATTTCAAAATAGATGATTTTTCAATGCACACTCAGGACTTTATATAATACAATTGTTTCAGAAAACATATGAGGTCCAAGTGTGAGACTGTTTATTTTATTAATTCCTATTATGGGCTTACATATTAAATAACAATTATATTATAGACTATCTAATTTAATAGGGTCAAATAAGTGATATATAAATTGGGCTCTAGAGATATCTATTGGGTATGTGCATTAACATGTAAAAACCCAATACTAATTAAATTAGGGTCAAAGGGAATCTAATTTGAGTTAGTATATAAAGGTCATTATAAGGGTTGTGGTCCCCAAATCAAATCATAATACGTAATATTTGCTCTCCTTCTCTTTCCACATTAAGAGAGAGAATCTATAGAGCACCTTAAGAAACTAAAGAGATTTGATTGTGAAAAACTCCATCATTCTCTAATTTATCTTCATGGATTCGGGTGCACTTCTAATTAATTTTTTCTTGATGATTTAATATGAGATCTTGGATTTGGTGATAGTTTTTATCAATTGAAGTTTTCCCCAACAAAAGAGACATTTGGTACTCTATTATTCAATTAAGATTTTTAAGATATCTTGATGTTTGATCTAAAAATAAATTTGCTTATTAGTGTGAGTATTTATTTTCCTGAAACCACTCTTAAATTCCATGGTATCCACATCTATTCTTTTGATTATGGTAATTTATATTCTACAAATTAGACCTATTTTGTTTAAATTTATGTTTCAAGGCCTACTTGTTGGAGCATATTTCTAAACGTCATTGTCCTTTTAGCTTCTCCGCCGCTCTTAGCTGCTCTTCACCACATGGGCATCGTTAGTACTTCACCTACAGAAGGCTCTCTAACGGCCAAGTCACGCAAATAATTTTACAGAAAAAAGATAGCGAGATTTTGAAAGAGAATAAAGTATATCTCAAAACGTAGCCAACTGCTCTATTTATAAATGAGGTGATTAATAAGAAGGATCACAAGGATTGATATCTGTGATTTTGAGATCATCATGAGATTTTCCATTCCACGGGAAAAAAGGCCAAGGAAATTCTTTCTGGCTTCGTTTATTATACTTAAAAAAACCTTGATGTGCCCATGTTTTACTAAAATATTGATTATTTCTCGATCAAGACCCCATTTAGGGAGGCCGCGATAGAGAAAGGTTACTCCAATCTCGAACCCTCGATCTTTATCTCGATGAGTCTCACAGTCGTTGATTTCATTCATCTCGACCTCGATCTCATCATGTCATTGCTTCAGGATCAGGAAGACACCAGTGAAATTGTCCACGAATGACTATATGATGCTTAAATCAGTAAGATAGTTTAATAGCACATCAAGAATAGCTGAGTAACAGTAGTTTCCGTACTTTTGAGAGCTAATGGACAAGCTATTTGCAAATGTACTGTATCTACAGATTGTGATAAGCTCCAATTTAATGATCTTACAGTCATAACATAAAAAGCGTAGAGTGTGTTTGGTTGGTGGGGGAGATGAAGAGAGGAAGAGGGTGGACGGAGAGAGATAGAGGGAGAGTCCCGTTCCATTATTTGGTTGGAAGGAAACATGGAGAGAGACTCTTTCCCTCTAAGCTCACAATTTTGTGTTTTTTTTTTTTTGTCACAAAAAGACAATATAACAATTAAATATACAGTTATTATCTATCATTTCAATTCTCCCTCTCTTTTAACAAATAATATTCATGATTCTTATAATCCTTTCTGTCATTCATATTCTTCATCCATCTAACTCTTTTAATCATTTCTCTTCTTCATCTCTCCTACCAAACATAGCCTTAAAGACGAAAGTGGGAAAACGACAAAAAACTCAGTAACATGTATAAACTAAAAGCCCTTTCAATTATCCAAAAAAAAATATATGAATGCTTATGCTTTTACCAAAACTCCACTACAGTGGATACATATAATTTTGCCGAGAAACTTCCCCCACAAAGGACAAGGACAAAACAGAGGGGGGGGGGGGGGGGGGTGGGCCTTTTCCACAAGAGGGAGAAGAGAGGAGTGGTCGCAGATGGCTCCAACCGCCGACAAGTTGATGATGATATTAAATCCCCTTTGTTCTTTGAACATCACATTTTTTTTTTTTTCGAAAACTAGATGATCATGACAATGATGTGGTGGCGTATTGACGCTTCAATTCTCACTTACTTCCCTTACTTTGGTTCTTTTCCCCAAATGTTTTTATTTGAATTCTAGGCGTGTTTGTTGAAAATGATGTTTTGCTCCCCCTTTGTTTTCTTCAACTTTACGCCTCCTTTTGTTTTTGTTTTTGTTTTTTTTTTTTTTTTTTGTTTTTAAGTAAATTGTTGGTTTGGTCACTAACTTTTTTATAACGTTATGATTTGATCTCTGATTTTTTTTATCACTAAAAGGTTCTTAAATTCTTTAAAATATGTGAAATGGTCTATTTTGTTAACAAAAATTAAAAATTTAATAAAAAATATCATATTAATCACAAATGATTTATAATTTAAGGGAATTATAAAAAAAAATATTAAATGATTTAACTTAGATATGTCATATGATCTATTCCATCCAATTTTTTACCCTTTTTTTTGTCCTTTTTGTATTGTTTTTTGTATTAGTGTATCCTAAATTTATTATGGAGTTGCAATTTACACCTGAATTTTTATATTTAATAATTTACACCCTAAACTATAAATCTGTTGCAATTTACACCCCAATAATGAAAAATGTTGATTTTTTAATGAAAATTAATACGTCACTTGCATTTAGATTATTAATTAATAAAGATAAAAATCATTATTTATGTCATGAATTAACAATTCATGTACAAATCACACATCAGCTTCTTCAAAAGATTAAAATTGTTATCAATGGGGTGCAAATTATAACATATTTGTAAGTTCAGGATTTAAATTGTCAAAATTAAAAGTTCAATATGCAAATTACAACTCTAAAAGAAATTTAAGGTGTATCAATGAAAATAGCCTCTCTTTTTTTTTTAGTTAAAAGAAACACTTTGTACCATTTTAAAGAGTTTCGTGATCTTTTAGCCATTAAAAAAAATGAGAATTAAATTGTAATTTTATAAAAAGATTAGGAACCGAATGAGTAATTTATGACGTTTTTTTTTAATATTTTTCTATAAATATATAGGTACTCATTTATTCAATTGATGATTTGGTGCCGACGAGGCACTTCTAGTCCAACACGCAATTGATGTCTTACTCGACAGCATCTTTAATAATGAAACAAATGATGAGGCAGTAAAAATTCGTTTCCGATATCCACCATTAATTTGCTCCTTGATTTTCAGCCAAAATATGCTCACCTATACACAGCAATTAATAACTACAATCATCATTGTCGATGTTTCAATAAAAGCACTTTTATCCAAAACAAAAACAAAAAACAAAAAAACAAAAAAACAAAAAACAAAAACAAAATTAGATTTGTCCGTACCATGTATAAATAGTAAATAATATATTTACTGGAGTTAAAATAAGTATATAACATATTTTAAATTTATAAAAAATTGAAATAAATTATTTTTTGTCTAAAAAAATTTTATTTAGGTAATCAATGTATTTTCTCTTACTATATATAAATATACTTGATCGTATGTATATATATATTATTTATTTACCAGTTTCGTTTTATTCTAGCTTCAGTATACATGTTAATGTACCTCTTTCTTCCCTTATACACATTATGAAAGTTTGGCTTTCAACATAATTGAAGTCTCGATGAAAACTCATTAAGCAAGACTTATAGAAATGTACTGAGGTAGATGAAAATATCGATATCCATGCATATTTGGAAATTCATTAAGAAATTCAAACAAAAATAGAATCCATTTGCTTATTCCATTAATAGGATTGGAGTATTTCTCTTATCTCTTATCTTTTACTTTTAATAAAGATGAAAGTCACCTTTTTCCTTGGGTAAAAGAGTTCCCTTTTTCCAATTTAAAACTTGTCAAGTTAATTTGTCCTTTTATGCTGTTTTAATACTTTTTTTGTAACTTTGTTACACCTAAACTCTTGCATTTTAAATGTGTTTCACTTACATTCATTCATTTTTCTTCTTTTCCTGATCAAATAAAGAGTTTTTTTTTTTCCCACTCGTCTCCAATCTTTGTATGTCATTTGCGTGTGAAGATTGGAAATTTTTTTTTATTTATTATTTTTCTTTTCTTGAAATCTTATGTCTGAATATGCCTCGTTGAAAAACCCTATTGAAATAACTTTCTCAAATGTCCCTTTTGAGTTTTTTTTTTTTTTTTTTTTAATAGTTCTCTAACAACGGTATTTATTCAATTGGGACCTTTATGAATAATCTTTTCTCCTAATTGTCCCGGTCAGATAATTTTTTCCCGAACATGTCCTTATTTAAACATTTTTGCTTCTTGCAGCCTCTTAAATAGTATCTTCCCTATAACTAGATAACTCGTTGTCTAACCCCACTAAAATATTTTTTCCCCCTAAAATGTGTAAAAACAATTTGTCTGTTTTTTGGTACATATGACATATAATAATTATAAAAAAAAATGAACTTCTAAGAAAAATTTGCAATCCACATGATAAAAATATGAATATGCACGTCACGTGCTTCCAAGTAGCGAAGCAATAAGGACTAAAAATACCCCCCCAAGAATCCAGCGGAAAAAAAAAATAGCACAGGAAATAAGTTTTGTCAAATTACATTTTCAACCCCCCTAATTTCTTATCCCCACTCTATACATTTTTTGAACATAACCCACCAACCAGTATCCTGCAACCCTCTCTCTCTTGTCTATACCTCAAACACATCAAGTGGAAAAAAAACGGGGAAAAAAATTCTTCATCAGTAACCTCCATAAAACCAGCAAGCTACATCTAGAGACCGAAGAAATAACCGTTCTACAGTTGTTGAGGAGCTTTTTCCACTAATCTAACAAATCTCCGCACGCTAAAAGTGAGGTCAGTTATGATTTGGTTTGTAGGGGACAAGGTTAGTCGAAGTTAGAACCACCCAAGAGCTTGGACTGCAATGCATGTTAGTCATGGCAAGCAAAAACAGGTCTCGCTCTCAACATATATCCAGACCAAGAATTGACAGAGCTGGTGGTTCACTGCAAACTACCAGACCTACCAGTTGCGCGTATCGGGGCAGATTGAGGAAACGCATCATGGACCATGTTATCAACGGCATTAGCTGATGATGCACCACCCTTTACAGTCTGCTCTAAAAGGTGAACCAGCGACATAAATATTTCCATCCTTGTAACATCCCGATTTGCCTGCATAAGAAACCACGTTAAAAGACCGGTACAAAAATGGCATAAACATAAGAATCAGTCAAGGATTATTACCTCTATTGCAAAACGAGCCCAAATCTTATCATTCCGAGCTTCCATCACTCCCTTTAAAATGGTCAAACCCATTCCTCTTATTAAGTCAGCTATTTCTAAGAAGAAACCTCGTTCTTCACAAAGCATCTGCATGGAGAGAAAACAAAAAATGTGGAAATAAGAACATAATGAATTGATAAATTTATGCTCTCTAGATCCAAACACCGAAATTATGATATTCAACAAAATGAAAGCACCTCCACAAGCATCTGACGAGGGGAGTTCAAATCCTCAACAATGATAGGGCAGACCATAGATTGTGAGCCAACTTCGAAAGCCCATGTTGCCCCTCCCTCAAAGTTGTCTTTTAAGAGCAGTCCACCCTCTTTATTAATAATCTGCATAAACAGGAAGATTATTATACGTTTGAAAGAACTTCCTCTATTAAAGCTCAACACATTAAATGGCAACCATCATACCACGATATCAAAAGTGTCACGTTCACTTCTAACATTTAATTCTTCTCATTCTCTTTTTGGTTTTTTTTTTTTTTTTTTTCCAAGAGAAGTAAGAAAATAAAAGTAAAAATAAAAAATAATTTGCCTTTGGTTTGGGTTGCCTCGACTATTTATACCAATTATGACGCAAGTGAACAAAAATCATCAAATTATAAAAAAAAATAATAATAAAAAATAATAAATAAAAAAAGAGGTTCAAACAATCAAACAAACAAACAAACAACATGAACTATGTCGAGAACATGTGTACCTTGGACTCTCCTGTCTGTTTTAGCTTGTCGGCATGCCTTGTCACACTTTGCAGGAAAAGCATATGCTTGATAGTCCGTTCAAGCAGTGCATCAATGCTACACTGCAAAATCGTATTACAGATGAAACACTAGTATCAATATCCAAACACACTAATTCTTAATGACCAACACACCGAAACTATAGAGTGGAGAAGAAAAGGCATTACTTTTGCCCCATTTGGTACAATCTCTCGTAGCTCCTTTACACGATCTTGGATCATCTGGCGATCTTTTGGCCTGGGTCTAGGATTCTCTCCTGGTTTAAGCCTTTTGCGGTTTGATTTTCCAACTTCATCAGGCCTCTTAGAATATGCAGTTGAAACGCTATTATCCTGCTTCACACAATTGCCTTGCTCTACCCAACAACTGATTTGAGATCCGTAAATGGAAGTACTCTGGGAACAGTTTCCTGCGTCATCCCTGCTACAGCCAGATTTAAATGAACCCGTTTTTACCATCCCTGCTTTTCCCAAAAGCTCAGGCGGCTGAAATTTCTCCCCTTGCACATGATTTGGCAAACTAACACGTCCATATGCTGGTGAACTGCTAGGCACAAAAGAGTTACTGATCTTTGTTAATGTTGTTCTGCAAGATATATTATCTTCCGAGCTCTGCTTGGCAGCAAAGTGTGCCTTAGATACCACCGCATCTAAAAGATGGTCTGTGCCCAGCGCCGAGAAGATACCACTGTCTGATATTCCTTCTTTTGATGAACATAAACTAGAATCCATATCCTTCATACTTGTAAACGTTAAACTATTCTCATGCGTACCTCCTGCACTTCCATCTAGCCAATGGCCATTAAGCAGTTTATTCTTAAACTCCGTCCCCAAAACAGCAAACAAGTCATCTCCTGATGAAGATAGTGTACATTGATCTTCAAGTTTATCATTTGTCGATCCTGAACACCAAGTTTTATCATCAAGATTTTGGCAGTCAAGAACAAAATCAGGGATATGGTCACTCAAAGACATATGCCCATCTGCATGGAACAATGGGAAATTAAGGGCTTGAAACAGTTCATTATCTATACTTTGCTCACTTGGAATCAACCCGTTTCGAGTAACCTTCACATCTTTGGAAACTTGTCCAACATCAAAAGCTTCCGAGATCATGGGACCAACTAACTGATCTGCCACATAAGAAAACGAAACATCCTCAGTTTTTAATTTTTCAGCCTTTCGAAGCTCAATCCCATCCAGAGGAATGCCAGAAAGATTAATGTCAGCTGCCATTTGTGTGCTGGAACGAGAGCAAGGAACTGAAACTGGCCCCGAGTAACTATTTATTCTACCACTTATTTTTTTTTCTTCAAGCACTGGAATGCTAAAAAAATTCAAGTTGTCGCCTATAAGTAGGTTTCCACTTGTTTTCAGCTCAGATGGGCTCTTTGATACACTGCTATTGTCAACAGATTGATTACGGATACTCGCATGAGACAAGATCATTTCTTCTTGTGACAGGCTGCCCAGACTTGGACCAGATTGACTAAAACCACATTGTTTATTAAGTCTAGACCTTGCAGGACCCTGGCGGCTGAGGCATGCATTGGAACTTGAAGGGATCACTTCAACTCCCACAACTCCACTGTTTATCTGGCTACCAAAGGGAGAGTTTAGCTTCATCCCAGCAGAAAAGTTAGCTTGGCAAGGACTACCGTGGGATTGAGGCAACGAGTTTGCAGTAGCAGCAGCTTCACGCAGCAAAGCGTCGTGATTATTCTTAACCTCTTTTGAAAGAGAATTAGACAGTTGTACAAGAGTTGAAGCTTGGGAGTAGTTTTGTGGGTTGTAGTAAGCAGAAGAGTTTTCGATCTTACGAATTCCTGATGGATCCATAGGTATGAGTACTCCAGCGGTAACAGGAACCCCAATTTTCTCAACAACGTCCTTCACCACATAGTTATCAGATAAAAGAGCATCCGGAACACATCCCAGTTGCAGGATCAAACTCTTCACATCATTTATAAATTCTAAGTCCTCCATAATCTGAATAAGCAATAATCAACTCATTAACCAAATTGCATTACCGATGAAAAATTGAAAAAGAAATTTAACAAACTCATTAATCAAGTTGCAACCAATTAAAGGATACTAATAGTAAACTTATTTAAATCTAAAGAAAAAGAAAGCAAATATCATCACAACAATAATAAAGGATGGGCATGCCAATTTTCATGCACAACAATTATAAATAAATGTGTTTCTATTAGTGTACATATTGAAACTAGTATTGAGTTGCTTGCCACACCAAAATTGTGGAACCAATGATAAATTCAAGTGAATGTCTCAATCATTTTTACAAGACTTACCAAATATGAAAATGACTACCCCGACGATTTAAGATAAGACACATTTCAAAAGGGGAATAGACAAATCAAGGGCCCCACTTTAAAAAATTACCAAGACCCCATGAACAAGAGGTATACTTCTACAATCAGCAAAACAAAAAGCTGACTAACTAAAAAAATTGACGGATCAAAATGAATACAGTTTTCTAAAGATTGAATAAGAAACTAGCACATAGCTACTAGAATCAAATAGAGTAGAGAACTTATGTGCAGTCACAAATTTGTTGCTGATAGCTTGATAGTATATTGATCTCGCTATTTCACTAAACATAAATTAAACTAATACCGAGTATCACATCAATTGCAAGTGCATTGGAAGGAACAGACTATTAAAGGACTTACAGCCACGGAAGAACCCAGTTGAACAACACCATGGGGAAGAACAGGAATGACAGCAACTGTCTGCATATCCACCGAAACAAATGCAACAAAATCAAGCAAGAAACATATTAGAAAAAATTAGTGGATAACACAGAAACATAGCATACCCGCATGCCAGCTGAAAATTGGTGATGCATCTCATTTAGGACCTGAAAGAATCCAGAAAAACTATGTTATATATAACGTTTAAATGTAATGCCCAATTCCTATTGTGTATTTTAAGCATTTCATGCATTCTAACGAAAAATAAAAATTCAAAAAAAAAAAAATCCAAAGCATCTAATTGTTTTCTCAAAAGCTAAAAGTTATATGATTATATAGAGTACATAACCATGCCCTTACATCCGTCCCTTTAATTAGTGCGTCTTTTCTCATTCAAGCTTATAGACCATATTGAATAAAGACTCAACAAAATGAACAAACCCATCGGCTTTACAGATTTACTAAAAATTGAAATATCGAATCTCATAAGCCCTTAATAGCAAATGAACTTTCTTGGAATTAGCATTTTAAACTATACCTCCGGTGGATGGACACATTTTGTATAACTGTTTGAAAGAATCCATTGATGGTTTCCAGTAAATGCAGCTCGCCCAACCATTCTGAAAACCGTAAAAAAAAAAAAAAAAAAAAACACCAATTAAAGATGCAAGGAAATGACAACCAAACAAAGCAGAATAATTTGGAGATGGTAAAAATTCATACCCTTCCCCAACTATATTAAACTGATTATTAATTATCATTTTGCTAATCAGCGTTGCGACTCTGTCTCCCACTTGACGTCCAAGCCGAGAGGAGCAGGTTTCAGAGGAAATCCATAATCTTTCCCACTCTCCAAACGGTATTTCGGTACTTCCAGCTCCAGAAATGTGTGTTGGCAGAGAAGATTTTGAGGGTTCATAGTGACATTCTTCCCAAATCAACAGCCTACCCAACAAGTCAAATTCTTTAAACTCAGAACGGCCCATCTCGAGCTTTAAAATAAGCATTTTAACTCAACTAAAATAAGTTCAAGAAGGCTTAATTTTTTATTAATTTTAAGATAATGTTGTTAAACAGCATTTCTTAAAAGACAAACAGAGAATGACAAAAAAAGAAATGGTTTGTTCAGCAAAGCAAACTCTAACGGAGAAGTTTTTAACTTTTTCTCACACTGGGAACAAGAAAGCAAAACTGAATAGTATCCAAACAAAACTAATATAAGCATACTTTTTTACTGAGAATCTCAAAGACAAAATAGAACAAACCAAAACATAACATTCCAAAAGCTGGAAGAAATAAGAAATCAGATTTGCCAAACAAATTCGAGAAAACGGTAATAGGTAAGATTTCAACATGTAAATCACACCTTTTAGGACCACATGGATATCACAATCTCTAGTCACCAAAAACGGAAATATATATATATATATATATATATATTGTTAATCCTATATAAATATATTCAACAGATCCACCTTGTTTGGCCGCCGAGAAAACATCGGAAAAAGTAGATAAACATGAATAGACTCTAAATCGTCAATATTTTTCAGCGGCGGAACCTGAGAAAGCTGAAAATTGCTTCTCATTCTCCTTTTGGCACCAAAAAAAAAAAATTTCCAGCCGAATGTTGACTAATTTTCCCCTGTGGGAGGAGAGAGAAACTTACTTAGGGTTTTGGCAGCCGATCTTCCAGAAAACAGCATAAGACCACTGATTCGAAACGCAGAGAGTCTTCAGCGCCTCCTTCAGCAGATACCCCATGGCTTCGAAGCTCAAAACGCAGAAAGGGAGCTAGAGAGAGAAACTGAGAGCAAGAATCGAAGTAGAAGATGAAGAAGAAGAAGAAGAAGAAGAGAAAATAAGGAGCAAGACAGCTGCAAAAAGGAGCTCACTGCCGAAGACCACCGGACATTGATCGGCGAGTAATAGAAGAACTCTCTCTCTCTCTCTCTCTCTCTCTCTCTCTCTCTCTCTCTCTCTCTCAAAGTACTAACTTCCACGGCACGATCCTCTCCCCGCCTGCTTCGTTCTCAGACCGCCGCTTCTCTTTCTCTCCGGATCCAAGTTCACAACGATGGACACCGATCTCCGGCAAGCCATAAGCTCAAGCTCGCCAAGTAAAGAGCGCGAAAACAAGGACGAGAACCCCCCCAAAAAAAAAAGGGGAAAAAAATCCCTTAGCTTGAAAATCCTACACTATTCCACAAGCTTCGAGCTTGAATAAGGTCATGATTTGCGCCATTTTCGGGCTCGAAAAGCTTGTTTCACGTTCAAAAATGGAGAGAAATTCAGGGAAAAAGGGAAAGAGATGAGGTGAAACGCAGAGGGGTGAATTCAGGCGATTGATTCGGATTCCTTGCTCTTCACCGTGTGGGACACCGTGTCGTGTTGTGTCGTTTGGTTGCTCTCTCTGTGTCTCTCTGTGGTGAGGTCGTCTTCAAGCTCTGGGAACGACGCTGAAGCTGGTTCTGCTCTTTCTGGGTTTCTGGTGTTTCTGGTTCTCAGGGCTTCGCAGTCGTCTCACTGATGGCTGCGGAAATTCTCTCTTTCTCTCTCTTGTTCTCTCTCTTTTTTTCTTTTCTCTTCTTTCCTTTTTTTTTTTTTTTTTTCCCTCTGTGTGTCTGTGAAGTCTGAAAGAGTGTCGAAGTGTGCTAAAGTGCGCCATTATAAGGTACACACAGGGGCACTAGGAAAAAGGGCATGAAGTTATAAGGAAATTACGAGGGGTGCCACTGGGGGTGTGTGTTTTTGTCGGCTTGTGGGAGGTGTGTCTGAGTCAGATGAGTTGAGAGAGAGAGAGGACAGACTGAAAAATGGAAAAATGGGCGTAAGGCCACTTTTTGGGTCTGAACAGGGGTTAGTGCGGGTTGCTGTCGTTATGACGTCATAAATGACGGGGGAGATTACCCTTGCTTTCTGGGTTTATTTACAGGAGTGGCGGACTTTTTTTTTTTTCCGAATGTTTTTTTTTTATATGCATATAAGAGCACATATTTTTTTCCCAAGACAAATAGACCATGAGAACTTTTAACAGAAATAAAGTAGACTCCACATATTCCATAAGAATCTTTAGTAACGAGAATAAAGTAGATTTTACTAAATTACAAGTAGTAGACAACTGATATATATGTTTATTTTGTACATATTTATTTTGTATTTTTGTTTTGATTGTATATATTAAAAAATACTTTTAAATATGAGTGATGTTAAATATCACATTAAATATATGTTTGGAGCTCCAATCTAAATTCCATTTTTACAATCAAATTTTTGTTTTTTTTTCTACAACTTTACTATTCATATAGTTTTATAACTCAAACTTTAAAAGTCCATAATTTTTCATAGACAAGTCCAAATAAAATGATTTTTTTAATTGTATAAAATTTTAAGACGAACGAAACACGCTCCATGTTGATTTTTTTTTTTCGAACACATTTTAAATTTTTATATTTTTTAACTTAAATAATTCAGACACCTTGATAAACGCACAATTAATCCAAACCTAAATTATACAATCCAAACCTTAACACTTAACACATACTAATGCTCCATTTAGTAGAGTGGAAAAGAAGAAGGAAATAAAATAGATAAGGGCTTTTATGATGGAAAATGATAATTATGTGTGTTTGTTTAGTAAGAGGGAAAATTTGAATGAAATAGAAAAGTGGATGGAATAATTTGAAGCTGGGGATCACAAAAATATATCTTCCCAAATGTGGAAGAATTTTGTGATGAAAAACTTTTAGAACAATAAAGAGTTTTGTATTTGCACAATGATTATTGTTATCCATCAAAATCCTAGTCAAAAACAAATTATGATTGATAATGTAAGGATATACTAATAATTGTAGTAATAGTAATTTTTTCATCCCTTTTATTTTACTTCCAATACCAAACAAGAAAAAGTGAAATGATTTTCTTTCCACTTTCTCGTACCAAACAACCTAAGGAAAAATAAAAAAATCCTTTCTTTCCTTGTAATTTTTCTTTCCATCATAATTTTCCATTCCCTCCTATTTTCTTTCCTTCCACCAAACAAAGTATCAATATAGAGGTGTGTCACACTGATAGGCCTCATATTATGAGATCCACTCCATATTAATTAGTAGTGTTTAATATCACTGATGTTTCTTAATATAGATTAAAAAACATTATAGTCACTTTGGCGAGCCCTACATCAACGAGGCTTGACGATTTTGACTGACATATAAGTACTCATAAGTTCTCTTTCAATCAGCAATTATCTAAAAGTTATAATTTAGTAGGGTCAAATTATGAATCCACTTGGTTCCTCCTCCTGAAGGCCCTTGTGGTTGATCTGTTTTATGAGAAATGGTGTGTGCTTGCTTGTGTATACCAAAAATATTTATTTTATATTATATTCAAATGATATAAAATGTAATATGCATTTGAATATCTAGTTTATACTTTGTATTCAAATCTAACGTGTGTTTTAATGTTAAAAAAAACATTTGAATGGTCATTCTAATGTGTATTTGGTAACAAACAGTATGTGATGTGATTAATAAAATAGATTTAAAAAAAGTGAATGGATAAATGGTAAAACGAGTTGGTGCATTATTCCCATATATTTGTAATGGAATGAAATAAATGAGGAACCTAAATACATATTACATTACATTGAGATAGTATATACAACAAATGATATTTTCAAATGCACCATTAAGTATTTTCCCTTTTACTAGGGAAAAAAAATTAAGAGAGTAGTTGCAGGCATAGTAATATAATATCGACTCGACTAAGAGGTGAAGAGTTTGAATTTATCATCTCAAAATTCAAAAAAAAAATTTAAAAGAAAGAAGTAAGTAACGTTTTTACATAAACTAGTTAAATACGCGCGCTTCACGTGCGTGAGCATTTCATGCAGTTTAAGAGATTGCAAAAACTAATTTCATAATTGAACTGATTGTTTTAGCGTCTTATGTATGTATATATAAATGAAAACATAAAGATGAATTTTTCAAAATAATTTTTTCAGAAAGCAAACATTGAAAATTTAACAACTTAAAAAATTACTCACACAAATTTCAAGATTTTCTTATCTTTGTTATAAAAGCAACCACTTTGATAAAATTACTTTGTTGTTAATGTAAATAAAGTTTGCTCATCTTTACATAGTAGTGTAGTAGAATAAATTGTTAATTTTATGTTCATTGGAAACAAAATACTCAGAATAAGAAACAATAAAATCCCTTTTAAAAAATAGATACGTGATCCAAATATAGTACATACATATATAAATAAAGTCACAATCACGTGCTTCGTACGTGTGAAGCGCATACATATTAAAATTGTTGAATATTTATTTTATAAACAAAAATGTGACTCCTCCACTTGTCTTTGTAATTCGGCTTGTTGACTTAGATTGAGTCTATAAGCGGCCTTATTGGGAAGTGATGACCCCAAAATAAGATATATCTGGTGTTGTATTCCTCTCATGGGTGCTAACCCATTTGGCATCTCCTCCAGAATGAGATCTTCATACTCCTTCAAAATTGGCTTAATCAACTCAGGAGGTTCTCCTTCGGTTTCGGATTCTTCCTTTACAAGAAGCACAAATACATCTTCAACTTTCAAGATAGCATTCTCAACTTAGGAACCTGTGAAAAATACTTAACCCTCAAAATTGGTAGGTTTCACGTTTCCTTTCAGGTTCATGGGGGCCAATATAACCCTCACACCATCCTTTATGAATGAATGAATATTTTTAGACCCATCGTGTATCACCTTCCGATCATATTGTCATGGTCGCCCGAGCAAGAGGTGACGTGCATCCATCGGTACTACATCACATTAAACTTTGTCTTTATACGTCTTTGCTATAGAAAAGGAAACCAAACTCCTCTTGGAAACCTTCAAACCATTCCGTTTTTGGACCCATTAAATCTTGTACGGTTGTGGATGTGGAACCATTAAATCTTGTTGTTTCCCTCTAAGTTTTTTTTTTTTTTTTGAAAGGAAAAAAAAAAAAGGATCCACAAATAGGAGCACTTTCTCAAGTATGAACGAAAATGTCATTTATAATAATTTCTCTTAGTCGTCCATTCAGGATCTACCCTATTATCACTAAACCAAACTTCAACAGTCGAAACTGGAGTGGAACCTAAATAGAGCCAATAGAAATCGAACCGTGATAGATGAAAGGAAGATGCTTAGAAAAGGCTTCCCATCTCTTTACCATCCTATCCACCCCTATTGTTTCCCTCCAATGCTCTTTTTAACTATTTAACTTAACAAGGAAGGAAACCTAAATAGAAAGATGACTGATCAAGTTTCAACCAGAAGATCATTGATATACCTGAATTTTCTACGGTTGGAGTTCAGAGGCCTTATCTGTTTTTTTTTTTATTATTATTTTTTAAATAAAGGCCTTATCGGTTAGCCTTCGCATGGATATTATGACATGACCTTGTTGAAACCTTGCAGGGCTATTTTTGTTTAATGTAGTGTTTTATCGATTGGTTAATATTTTGGTCAATTACCCTTTGCTTGTTCATTGTTTTTACTTCCTTTTCAGTTTATAACTTTCTCTTTTTTGCTAGAACTCCAACACTTTTTTAAAATTTTTATATTCTTTTAAGCAAGTGACACACATGTAATCTCTAGTAGAATCATAATTGGACTCAATTAAATAATAACTTTTAGATAATTATTAAATTAAGTAGAACTTATGACACTTATAAATAACTTAGCAACTCACTTCTTGTCGATGTGGGGCTTGCTAGACTTCAACTTATAATTTATAATTTTTTTGGTTAAAAAAAATCGGTCGTGTCCTTACGTCATCGCCCAATAATTATTGGTTAACTATTTCAATTTATCCACAAGATAAATCAACTAATGATTAGGAAAAATTTTATAGCTCTAAAATTATAAGAAGTATTTTATGGATAGTATTGGTTTTTATGTTTTTTTTCTTTAATGTTACTTTTATATACATATACTGACCACAAATAATTACAATAATCATTATATGCATTTGTAGAATACAATAAAAAGGCTGTTGTGACTATTATAATTACTAAAATAATCTGACAGAATAACATGAAGAAAATTTGAAATAAATACTGTTTTTTGAGTGGTATTTTTTTCTTGTTAGTGCAATAAAACACATTAACCCCTGAAAAAAAGATCACAACAACAAAAAGAGCGACGTAAAAGAAGAATAACATGATGGAATAGTAATTACTAAAATAATTACTGTTGGTAGTTCTTATAATTACTGAAATAATCCGACAGAACAGTAACATAAAAGAAGAAAAATAGAAATAAGTCATTTTTGGGTAAATTTTTTTGTTAGTGTTATAAAAACATATTAACCCTTGAAAAAAAGTAAAATAGAAACAAGTACTTTTTTGGGTAAATTTTTTTGTTTGTGTTATAAAAACACATTAACCCTTGAAAAAAGAAAAATAAGAAGAAATAAAAAAGGTTGGAAAAGTCAAGGATGAAACTACTATATATAAATATAAGTGTTTTTTGTCTTGAAACTTTTATAAGTTTGAGGACTGACATTAAAAGATAATTAATAATCTAATAGTGTCTTGCAAAGTGACCTTGTTTATTTATTTTATATTTCTTTTTTCACAATAACTCATTAACTAAATTTGTCTCAATGTCATATTATTAGCACTGAACTATCTCAAAATTAAATATTTGACAAATGTATAATTGGATGAAAATCAAGTCAAGTTATTTATTATTATTATTATTATTATTATTATTATTATTATTATTATTATTATTTTGAAAAAAAAAACTAGTTACCAAAAGATTCATTGATTAAAAACATCGGCAAAGCTAAAGCATGAGGGTAAAAAATTGAAAATATCGGTAAAAAGAGTTTTTAGAATTGGGATTTATAGTACGTTTTGTATCATACAACAAGGGATGGAGCCACCCATGACTGTTTGGAACGACCTCAGTGAAATTTCTTTTTTTTTTTTTTTAAATAATTTTACTTTTAAAAACTTTACCATATTAAAAATTGATTATTCTTATACAAACGTCCTAAAAATTTTATCCTTTAGTATACATCTGCACTGAAGTAATAGGCTTATTTTGTCACCGTCAAAAAGGATATTGCACTAATTAGCTTAAGTCAAGACGTATTTTAAAAGTAATATGAACTCATACTCCTTTTATATGCGTTTTGAACTTTCAACCTCAAGAAGTTCAATAATGAAGGCCAGTTTTCAATGAGTGTAGCAAATTGTCCCTAAATCTAATTGGAGAGGTCACATAATTTTGCTTAATCTAATCTTGATTTGACCAGCTTTTAATTAGAGTTTTTTCAGCATTATACATGATTACTTGTATAAATACAGGTTATGTTAGACAAGGGTGGAGGTCAACTTTCATTGAACTTGCCATTATCCCCTCATTTAGCTTTATACCCCTAAGATTACTCCAAAGGTCACTTGGTATTCCTCTTAGCCATAGCTCCATGTTTAATTATTTTTGCGTGGGATTTTTTTTTTCCTTTCTTCAATCCTTTTTTTGGCCGCCCCTGTTGAAAATAACTATTTCCATTTTTTTTTCTATTAACCCTTTAAAAAGAATTAATTACTAAAATTCTCCTAAATTATAGCTCTTAAAACACTTTACTCAATGAATTTCAAAACATAACATCTATTCCCCACCCAACTTTAAACCTTAACAAATATTCCCCTTTGGGTTAGTTTTTGGATGGAAAATGCCACATGTGAACATTTGGATTGAGAAAGTTAACTGAATAATTTTTAAATGACAAATTTACCCTTACAATAAGAATAAAAAAAATTTTAAAATAAGTTCAAATTTAGTTGTTAAAAGAAAATATGATACTAAAAAAATAAATTTTCTTTTATTGACTTCTTTATCTCTCTCTCTCTCTCTCTCTCTTTGTAAAAAATTTTACCAAAGAAAAAAGGAAAATTAAAAGCTATCAACTTCTTTTCGAAAAAAATATACAACAATTATCATGCTCTTTCTTCACTCTCGCTCTACTCTCCACAGTAATCACTCTACTTTTTTGTGTCAAACAAATCAGGAAGAAAAAAAAAAAACAACAACAACAACAACAAACTCATGCATTTGGTTTTTTTTTTTAAATTTAAATGCCCGTGATTTTGTTGGTATATGTATGTCACATGAGTGTTTTGATATAAAAACAAACTATAGGGAGTAAAATTATTATGATTTCAAATTTGAAGGGGAATATACATTGGAATTTGAAAATTCCAGGGATAAAATGTTACAAAGGCAATTATTTGGGAGAATTTTTGTAATTAATATAAAAAAGTTTATTATTCTTCAAAAATCAACGACACAAAAGTCTCATGGATTTGCCAAGGAAACCCCTTTTTCAATCCCAGCATTTGCCCTCTTTTAGAGACAGAGAGAGTTAGAAAATGTTAATTGATTGTCTACCTAATATTAAAGTGGAGATGGTCAAATCGATGGTTGTGATTTAAGCCATTACAAAAATCACAAATTCGGAATCATTGTTTTGGGATCTCTCCATTTTCGGTATAGAATGGAACAGTGTTTTCAATAAATTAACTTTGGTACTTTTGCATTAATTGTTAGCCGGGCATAATAGTGATTTCCCACTTTAATTTAACAAATATATATATATTTTTTCAATTTACATGTTCTTTAATAATGCAATAATGTAACTGGTTTTGAGAACTGAGTTCTTAGAATTGTGTTTTGACAATAAATTTCCCCAAATTATGATAATTATTTATTTAAAGCCAAAAGTTTAGTTAATCAAAGTATTTAATGCTCATAATTTATTGGGCAAAAAAGTGCATAGCATTTTATGCTTAATTTGTATTATCCTTTTTTGTTGGCTTCTACCATTAGGTTCGTGTGGCCTTCGCATTAAATTGTTGTTCGGAACGCATATATGAAGGAACAACTAAACACGCTCACTGTCTTTTTTTTTTTTTTTTTTTTTTTTGAAAAAGGGAATTGTATTAAACTAAACAAAACATATAAAACATCAACCGGAATGATCGCGTGATAAATGACACAAAATCATTAACTGAGATCAAATCCATTAATAAAATATGTTATCGAGACCCAACAATAAAAAGTTCCTTAGTACACCAATAATCAAGCATACATAAGGCTTATTTTGACAAAACCTCTACTATTGAAAAAATCCTCAAATCATTGAGAGTCAGTAATCTATAACATTGAAACCAACCACTAAACTGTATAGAAAACAATTAGTAGTACTCTCACGTCGACACCATCAATAAACAACTCGAATGGATTGGACACAAAAACAAAATTGAAAGGTGGGGAACTAACATCCTTTATGACAAAGAAAAAAAAAAAAAAAAAAAATCAACAACAAACAATACATACATGATGGAATTATCATCACTTTTATTGAAACCAAACAACTACATACCGAAAGGAGACACAATCCCAACAAGATAGTTAGATAATTGGCACGTATCTGACCAACGACCTAAAGAAGCAGTTGTAAATTAGCTTGAGTAGAATGCATCCTCAAAAACTAGCCAGAAGAGAGAGAGAGAGCTTATTCCACATTTAAAAACCACAACAGCTTCATAACTTAGCAATGTGGAATAAACATATAATCTAACATCTTCTCTTATATGGTACAAGGCCAGAGTCCAAAGACACTATCGCCTGCAAAATCTGACTCCAATATTATATTAAATGAGTTTGGATACGATTTATCTCTAAAATTAGCTCAAGAGAGATGGAGTCATTTCATATTTAAATGTCAATCAGCCCTGTAACTTGGTGATATGGGCCAAAGATATAATCTAATAGCAATACTGTAATGAAATATAACCATCGCCACGAATACACCATGACGTTGTCATGGAAGAGCCACCTTCCATCATCGACAAACACCGAGTGAAGCAAGCATCCCTCCCACGACATAATGGGACTCGACTCCAAGGCTCATATCCACTAGATCTGCCCTAAGTTGTGCACTTGTGAGTACCGCCGTGACACAACATCCAATGACAGATGCCTAGCCACACACCGTGGCCATTGTCCATCCACTCCAGTCAACCACGAAGCCTTACTCGCTGCCTAGGCCTTCATTGAGCAGCCAAAGGTTGCTCCTCTAGGGCCAAGAGTCCAGATGTCGGTCAAGGACGGTGCCAGACTCCGGCCCAAAGAGAGAAGATAAGCAAATGACCTCTTTTTTAATTTTGGAAAGTGCTTTGGTAGGTTTAAAATTTTACATTATTGACAGAGTTCATTTTAAAACATTTTTAATCAGTTTCAATAATTAAAAAAACATACACTAACTGTATAAGCCCCTATTTATGGAAAAACACTATTTTTATTTCATTAAAGACTATTTTTATTTCATTTAAATGCTCTCGTTAATGTTAGTAATATTATATATATATATATATATATACACACACATAGTTTTAGATAAAGATTACATGTATGCGGGGATGAATAAGACGACTCACTGGTAAGTAGTTTAAATTTTGACTGATCATATCACAAGTGCATTACCTCACTAGAACTAACTTAACAGAGGATGAGAGAGATGTTTGGATAGAAACTCTCAAGTTTAAATTTGATATTTTGATATATA
Source organism: Ficus hispida (assembly GCA_025413025.1). NCBI lineage: Eukaryota > Viridiplantae > Streptophyta > Magnoliopsida > Rosales > Moraceae > Ficus > Ficus hispida. The sequence continues at coordinate 1,524,324 of CM046363.1, forward strand.
CATATATATTTTATGAATGAGAGTTATTGATCTTATACTGTTAAAAAAAATGACAAATACATTTTTTTTCCTGATTTTCAATCAGTAAGATGTTTATTTATTAAAAAAATAAAAAATTAATACAGTTCAATAAGTAGATAGATAACAATTTATTTGCAGTGCCACTTAGAATAATTAATTTTAGTCACTCAGGTTACAAATTTTTTGTCAAAATTTGGAAAATATTTCAATGTATATCCCGAACATTAGTCTCTACTTGTATTTGTTCCTTGTATATATATTCTTTTAGCCGAGTAGGCGATCAATATACTCACATCTCACTTGGGCCATCTGGAAGACCAAATAGAGTTTGTTAGTTTACTTTTTACTGAGTGAATATTTATTTGTAAATATGTATATGGTTGAAATGTAAATTAAAAATAAATTGTTATATTTAAATAGTGTAAAAATCTAAAATATGTTAGAAAAAAATAATAATATGAATTCTTGTTTCGTTTCTTTTATTATTGTGATCATTTAGATACAAGAATCATTTTATTTCAACTTGTGAAATTTTTTAGAATAACAAGTATAAACAAAAAAATTACTGATCCAGGCTATGTTTAAAAAATATTTTTTTTAACCACTCGCTGTGCTACCGTCACCTATATGGAATATGGTGTTCTTGATATTACTTTGAATTGGTCTTTTGCCCAACTCATATTCAATAGTGTATGGTTATTAATTTGACATGGGTCTCAACACTGCAATCAAGACTCTCAATTGTGTGCATGATGCTCCTAATAACCCTAACTTTTTAGGTTAACATTTTAATACAACATAGGCTTCCTATCTTTTTATAATATTATCTTTTTGCTTATTTCCACAACATGCACATGTTCATGCATTATATATGTTTTGGGTTATATATATATATATATATATGTAATTTCTGTAGTTATTCTATTATTACTCATTTATGATTACTGTTATTTTAGCTATATGATATAGATCAAATAGTTGTAATAAATTAGGTAGTTGGTCAAATAAATTTAGAACAATCAATGAGCATTGAAGTTAGAGATATCATTAATGTGATTTTAGATAGACAATTTGTTTTTAACCTACAAATATGACTTTTTAAACACTTTTTTTTCTTATTCAAATGGAATTTAAATAAATAATTTTTTCCTATTTTTTTAATCTCACTCTTGATACTCGTTTGTGATATTTTTTTTTCAATTTATTTAGAAAAAGGTAATTAACCCAATACTCTTATAATTATATGTTTTGATACCTCAAATAATGCTTTTTTTTTTTTTACAACTTTTCTGTTTCTCTCTTATATTTTTCTCCTTCGAAGTCCAAATCTCAATGCTTTTCTTTTTTTTTTAATCCTGCAAATGCCCACTTGCCTACATTATTCCTCTATCTATTCGATGTCTGTTCTCACTTTTTATTTTATTTTATTTTTGTTCTCAATTTACTGACTATTCTCATCCTTTTTTCCCTTTAGAATTCTACTGTTCACGAAATCCAAGTAAGAAAATATTTTTCTATTTACTAAAAAAATAAGAATTATTTTTCTACAAGAAGCACGTGGTGTGGCGATAATCTAATTAACTTTTTCAACATGTTTTTCAAAAGTTAAATTAGTAGAAAAGAAAATAATTATAAAGAGTTTACGATAATTTGATATAAACAAAAATGAGAAGGAAAATTGAAAAGAATAATTAATATAAAAGGAGAAAATAACACTAATATTAATCAATCACCGTAATTTTTCTCAACCTAATATATATGAAGAGTACTTATAATTCCTTAAAAAAAGAGTAATTATAATAATAATAATCTTGATAATTATTTTTCACTTCCAACAAAAAAAAAAAAGGAGAAACATTTTTAATTAATGCTTAAGATAAACCTATTGTTTAACTTGCTATAATAAGTCATATAAAATGTCACATCATTAAATATAATTAAGATATATATATTTTTTTATATAATTTTGTCTGTAAGGATGGTTATAATAATAGAGTAATTATTGAAAATTCTTTATATATATATATATATATGAATATATATGAAATGTCTGGTATCCGGTGTGAGATAGTAACTTTATGTTTAAAACCTTTTAACAACTAGTTGAATTTTATAAATTTTTAATTTAAAACTTTGTAACATATGGATTGTTTGAAACAGCAACTCTAAAAAAAAAAAAAAAAAATCAAACTCTAACCCAAAAAACACCAACATCAATATGCGCATCAAACACATATTTAATAACTTCTGATTCAGAATTAAAAAATCTTACATTAGAATCATCTGTTGGGTACAACATATACCCTCCCTATACTTCTATAATTATACATCATAGAATAAGATCCTTTTCTTTTAACTTCTTCGTCAAATTCAAGGGTGACAAATTTAACAATTCGGCCACTAAGAATGTTTTTATATATTAAAATGTCCCACTTTAATTCCCTAAATCTATGTTCGTTCTATTCTTTTGTTGCTCAGTTTTCGAAAGGCTTTTCTATGGCCTGGTTGTGTGAACTCTGGTTGCCTGACAATGCCAGAAACTTGTCCCTACTTTTCTGCATTAATTTATCAAATCATACCTATATTATATACCTTATACAAAATTATATACACGGATGTAAATTTGCTTAGTTAAGAAATTTACATAAATACATCACGAATTTTAAGTTTAATTAAATATTTTCTTTGAATTTCATCAATTGCAAGTATATGTATTAAATTCATGCATTAGATCACAATTAATACGAAGTTTTCATTAAGATAATTACTAAAATGTTCTTTTTAATTAAAAAACTAGAAACTTCCCCTCCTATTTTCTCTCGATTTCCCACCATCCACCCCCCGACGTCCATTTATTTATTTGGGTGTGGGGGGTATTTTTCTTTTTCGTTTTCTTTTTAAGGACATTTTGTTTGACTTCGATAGCAATAAATATGAAACTATCACTAAATAATACATAGAATCACGTCGAAAGGACATAAATGATATAGGAAATTAAATAAGAAATAATAAGAGTAATAAGAGAAGAAGAATAAGAACATAAGGATATTTAATATGTATGCATTTATGTCCATGGACTAAGAGCAAAGAAGTTATTAGTGAGAAACATTATGAATAGGCTCGTATATAAATACAAGTTCACAAGTACAAAATTAGATAAATTACCTAATACTTTCAAGTATACTAAATTCAAGACTTTTCTAAATTACATTAATTACAAATAAATCAAAAATTTCTAATAAAAAGATTATATACAAAATAATAATTCTTCCCACAATATTAATACTAACTTTCCTAATACATGATATATCTATATTATTCTTGTTAGCATTTACTTAAAAAAAAAAAAAAAAAGTAGCTAGTAGATGGAATGAAAATAGTGTAGAATATAATCATATATTCATGTTCTCAAAAAAAAACCAATGCATGTGTTTCACACAAGGTGGCTTATATTGGTTGATGGTAAAATTGAGTAAAACAAAGCCACTAAGGCTAGCCTAGCGGTGAGCGTGGGGTTGGGCTAAGGGTTCATGATGTTTTGTCTTAGGTTTGATCTTAGATAAACATATTATATTAATTAGAAAGGACACATGGGTGCATAACCAAAAAAAAAAAAAAAAAGAGTAAGACAAACCAAGTTTTATGTATAAGATTTCTTGGTTAGTTGATTTTTCTTTTGTTCTTTTTTTTTTTAACATTTTATTTTCTCTCTTTTTTATTTTAAAAAACTCATAATTTAAAGTTTTATAATTTTTTTTAATTTTAATTTGAAATAAGATTATTCTATGTCAAATCCTCATAACGACAAATTAAACAAAATAAGATATTTTATATTTTTTGAATAAATATAAAGCTCTTATCATTTTATACATGACAATTTATTTTTAATTTATATTTTAACCGAACATGTATTTTTTAACATATACTTATTTTTAATAAAAAAATAGACTCTAAAATTTCAAAATTTCAATTATGGCTGGTGTTCAACCGGGTCCTAAATTTGCATGGATGTTGATTGAAGGGTTGTATATGAAACATGGGTTGCAGGAAAGTGATTATGATTTCAATATTACTAAGAATGGGTTTGTTGTTAAGATTTTGATTATAGAATTTGAGTTTGGATTGATTATGTATTTATAAAGTGTTTGAATTATTGAGTTAAAAAGTATTAAAATTTAAAATGTATTCAAATATATATATATATATATCAATATGGACTTATTTTATTCATTTCGAAATTTATGCAATTTAAAAAAAATTATCTAATTTGGACTTGTCCGTGTAAAGTTATGGGCTTTTAAAATTTAAGTTCCGGACTTTTAAAATTTAAATTACAGAACTATATAAATAATAAAACTAAAAAAAAAGAAGATAAAAATTAGATTATCAAAATAAGATTTAGATTGGAAATCTAACCACACGTTAAAATTGGGTGAGTCGTCTATCACCTTTTGTGCATTCTTTGTTGAAGGGAACATATTTATTTAAGATGAGAAATGAAAAGGTGGAGCACAAGTAGGAAGCACATGAGAGGGGTTCCTTTTTTTGTTTTGTTTTTTCACTTTTTAATATTTCATTCATCGAAGAGTGGGTAATATTTAAAATTTAAATTTTTTTTTTTTTTTTTTGGGAATTGGGTAAAAGATTCTTGTTCAAACCTATGTGTCCTTGGATGTTACAATATATGATTTTTTTTTTTAATGAGTTTGTATACTCTTTTTTAATCTTTAGCTCTCCGATGCACCAATTATTCCTTTTTCATCTGCTAAGTGTGTGATTTACTCAATCAGACCAAAAAAAAAAAAAAAAGATTTTGTTATTAGTTAAATACCTTTTTAATAATTATTTCTTATGAGTCGATTGGGAAAAGAAAAATAGGAATAAATAACGAAATCCACCAGGTTTGGGATGAAGATGGTGTTTTTAAAGTTAAAGATAACTCAAGTTTTGAAAACATATATTTGGTGAAAACGAATAAAGTGTAAAAATTTAAAATGTGTTTATAAAAACTTATTTGGATCGCATACTTATTTCTGAAATAGAAAAATTTCTTATAAGAAATGAGAATGTCATTTCATCTTGAGAATATGATGATTTTTGAATGTGTAAAAATAGATTTCTCTCTTATAATAAAAAGAGTTTAAAGTTTGTTTGGAAAGTTATAAAAGGAGAAGAAATGATATTGAAAATAATGTATTGTCAAAAAGATTCAAAAAGATTTTAAAAGAATTCCAAAAATGTACTGTGAAAAATATACTTGAGAATGCTATGTTCAAGAGATGGGCAAACAAACAAACAAGGCTTCTCCGTTCAAAAAGATTCAGAAGTTTATAGATAATTTTTTCATGAGTGTTTTGATTCTCCAGAAGTGTTTATAGTTAAATTTTATAACTCATCTAAAAAACTTTTAAACATGAACAAGAGCATTAATATGTCGTTATAAACTTTATTCTAATGCTTTTATTGTTTATGAAAATGGACAATTCTACGGTCCTGTAAAATGCTTTTTACAGAACCCATCCCTTAAGAGAGAGAGTGTCATATGGTACAAAAGGCAACTAAACTTCATTGTTTTTCAACCGATTATAAAGGGTAAGTGTTTACCGATTGTTAAATTTCACAATTTTTCTAAGTATAATTTAAAATAATGAGGAGGATAGTTTCGTCTTTTGAAAATAAAAAACTAACATACAGGGTATAATTGTAAATTTAATTAGGATAAATTTGTAAATTTAAGATTTAATAATAGTTTTTTAATTATCTGATGCCCGTATTGTAATTAGTAAGTTAAACCATTGATACAAGGAAGCAAAGTATAACTAGTAATAGAAGGATAGCAACGTGGCTTTATTATTTTCCCCATTGACTATTAAGTTAATGTCACCGCCTCGCCACCCCGTTCCAAACTTCTAGTGGATCGATTAGATTTCTGAATCTACTTGGATCACCGCCGAGTCTGGTTTTTCGACGGCTTGATCTCGCTCCTCCGCCATTACTGGACCTCTCGGCTCTAGTAATCGTCGGCTGAACCAAATTATGAATCTTATTGTTTCAGAAACGGACGCAGTAAACCACTACGCAAATGCCGGCATATGAGCCACCGATGCAACCATGGAAAATGCCAACAAGCCTCTCCTCAGAGGCCTTGATGGTGGTGAAATGGACGGCAGTGGAGGAGGAAAAGGCTGTTGTTCTGGTGGTGCGCATTGCGGTTGAATTTGAGTGGAAAAGTCTTAGAGATACCCATTATTAGAACTATAAGCTTTTGAGATAACGGAATTGTTGTACAATTAAAAGCGGATTGAACATAAGGCCCACATTATGTGAGAGAGATTGTAATATCTCTCATTACCATTGGATAGTGAAAACAAAAGTCCCACATTAGAAGAGTACAAGCAAATATTATAGTATAAAATGAAACAAGTGATGTGTAAATATTACTTATGTATGGTGGAGATTATGCTAATATTATGCACCACCACACGAGCGCGCGAGCGCGATTGGGCCTTTATTAGGGTGCACGTATGCAGGAGTCAAGGAGCAATCTCTTTTTCAATGCAGTATTTTTTCTAAATTAAATCTAGACCGTTATTTTTGATCGGGCACGATCTAACGGTCGGATTTGAGTGATTTTGATTAATTAGACGTTATTTTTGATCGGGCACGATCTAACGGTCGGATTTGAGTGATTTTAGATTTAATTCAAACTGTTAATTGAATTATTTCAATCTAACGGTCATAATTATTTCTGATGACCAACAGATACCTTTTTTGACTGAAAAGGCACCTTTTAATTTAAAAGTTGCATTTGTTGAATCAAAAGGTGCGATTGTTATATCTGTTGTGACTGTTGGGTCAAAAGGTGCGATTGTTGTATCTATTGCAATGTTTCATGAACAGGTACAATGCTTCATGAATAGGTACATCAAAGTCTATAAAACTCCAGTTTCTGATATTAGTTTTAGTATCTTGTTCTGGAATTTAATAAGATTACTACTTATTAAATTCGTGGATTTGTTGTATCTTGGAGGTAATTTGTCAAAACACCCGATAGCAAACTGTTCGTAGTGGGGGCAAATAAAACCTTAAGAAAAGTGATTCCTACGTCTAAAACCCTTTTAATTTTTCCTATTTTACTCCGTTTCATTATACCAAAATAGTTTTCCATCGCCCACTTTCTTCGACACATTGAACACAAGCCCAAGAAGAATTAACGGAATTTGAGAAAAACAAAATCAATACTAATGATATTAGACCAGATCTGGTCCCCAACAAACGATAGATAAACTCCCTTTTGTTTTTTTTTGTTGTGTTTTTTTTTTTTTTGGAACAGAGAAATACCCTATTAATTGTTAATCCTCGAGCAAAATCCAGACGCAAAACAATAAATTGAAACGGCAATATGATTGTTTCATTCACGGACAGCGCAGCTAATTGTTTCCTTTCTCGTGCCCAACAACCGATCGTCTCGTTTGAAACCCCCCCCCCCCCCCCCCCCGTGATTGCACAGCTGTGATTTTGCTCCGAGATAAAGCTGAGAATACGCGAACGCTTCCGACCCAACCAGAGCATTCAACTATGCAGAATCGTTCTTCACTTTGCAGACCAAAAACTCGGTGACGTCCAATCCACAGACGTGAGAATTTCCGGCGACAATGCTCGCCATGGACAGGTTCCCAAACCCATTTTTAACAGAGGAAAAACAGAGAGGAGGAAGATGATTGTTTGGTGTTTCGCTCTCCATTTTTCTCTCTCTTTTAAGGCGTGGACAACTTTTGGATTTTTTTCTTCCTTTTTTTTAATTGAATTAACCCACTCAACCGGCAGCAGGTGAATACATTTTTGAGCTACCCTTTAGATGTCCTTGATTACCCTCGAGCAATATTGGCCATTTCATATGTTTAGAGTATTAAAATATGTTATTTTATTATATTCAACGGTGCAGATTTGTTACTGGTGGTCCCTTAGATTTGAACTTGGGGACTGTAAAAAGACCGTATGAAAATATGTGAACATTATTTTGTCTTGTTAAAAATGTTGTTTTGATAACAAACTGAAAAGACAATTCTGTTCTCCCACTGGTTTAAAGCATGAGCAAAATCAATAAGCAAAAGCACCACCAAATGAATAATATATAGAACATTGATGGGACTAAATATTGGTGATTTCGTCGTAATATTTCATTGTACCACACATTTATGCAGATAGAGAAATGAAACTACGATAATGCAACAAGGGAGCTTCTTAATGTAACAAATACATTAGTAAGATAATGTGTAGCATTTGTATTTGCAAACGTTTGAGTTATTTTAAGTTGTCAAAGAATGAAACTTGCGATGCATAAAAATTGTAAGTAGGTGTAAATTAAATTTAATATTGAGCAATAATTCTATTTTAAAAATAAAAACAAGAATTAAATGTAGACATATATGTTAAATGAGTTTGGGTAAAACTCGTCACTAAAAGCTAAATCAAAAGAAAGAGAGAATCTAATCTATAAACACCTAACAATATAGTAACTTAGCTAGATCTAGAACAAATTCACAATCCAACATCATCTGTCACGCCTTTCGTGTCTTGCGAATGAACATGGATAAAAACCCACCATCATATGCAAATTCTAACTTTGATACCATGTTAAATAGGTTTGTCCTTAAAAACTAGTTCGAAAGAAGATGGAGCCTAATTCATAAACACCATAATGACCCAATAACTTAACGATGTGAGACAAATTTACAACATAACAATATATTAGTTGTATTGCAATAGACAAGCAAAACAAAACAAAAATAAAAAATAAAAAATTTAAATTTTTTAAAATTTTTTATTTAAATTGTCATGTGGCGGGCTAGGAAAGGAAAAAAAAAAGGACATCATCACAAAAAGACAAAATAACTTAACCAAATTTTTAAATAGTGTTTTAGAGAACTTCACACTTTTAATATCATCAGAGATAGATTATAAATTATAGATACAATATCAACTAACAAAGAATAATAAAAGTCTAAAGAAGATTGATGCAATCGTTTTTCCCCCACATAATAAGTAACATAAATTCCTAAAAGAAAAAAGTACTTTTTAATTATGACAGTATTTAAGACATAACATGATTTAGATTTACGGAGTAATAGGTAATGAGTAGCCATAATGTGAACAGAATAGCACCTAGCTAGTAAATGTGGAAGAACTATGTGTGACCATGCATGATGCAAGGAAAATGAAGAATTTCTAGGTTGTATGGAAGAGCAAAAGTTCCTACACAACATTAATGAGCAATTTCCTTTTAACAATATTGTTAGAGGGATAGAGAAAATATATTTAGCACAAGGTATAAAACCCTGAAAAGAGAAAAAAGAAAAAAGAAAAATACTAAAGAGAAAAATTTCACCAATGCTCTTGAACCTTATGACTTGCTTGATCATCACTCTGCATTCTAAAGTTTGAAACCTACTTGTCACTAAAATTTTCTAAATTTCATGGAAAATTTTAATGAGACATGTCTTTGAAAACAATGTCATCTCTAGTACATTTCGACGATGATGTTTCGTCTTCTAACAACAACTTGTGTTGTTTCTAATCTAAATCTTCTTGTAGTAGGGTCTATATATCTACACACGCACACACACTACAGTATGAGGTGTACAACTTCCATTTATGGAAGAAAAACAAAACACTTCAGGATTCAAATATGACAGCTCTGGTCCTTAAAAATGAGAGTTTTGCGACTGTAAGTTGTAGTCAAAAGTTCAACATTAACAATCACATGTGTTGCTACTTAGTTTTTAAAAATCTGCGAAGACTACTATTGGCGATCCAGATTGTCATGAATCTTCGACAACATATGTAGTCTCTAATTGTATTACAAGAAAATATCCCATGAAACTTCTGGTGACAAGATTACCGCACCTATTCATCGGACTACTCTTGCGTCATCATTGAAGGGTTTCAAAAATATTTTTAGGTGCCCTTTAAACAATACTTTATTTTTTTTTTTGTTGAATTCGAAATAATGTAGTTTAATGTTCCTTTCAGAAACAACATTTTAATCCATTAGTAAAGCATTTGAGTTATGTCTGGAACTCGATCCGCAAGCTTCATTATTTCTTCTCATTCTTTCTCTCTTTTTTTTTTCCCTCCCCTCTCAATCTTAAGATTCTTTATACTATTGTCCTTGATCATGTTGTTCATTGACAACGTGCCTTTGAAAAAGTTTTTCGCAACCCTTATTTGAATTTCGAATTGTGGTAAAGACACCCCAATTGAGATTGATTATTTGACAGAAATTAACATGACTTGCACATATGGATTGTTAATTAAGGGCACGAGCACATATGGGTTGTTAATTAAGGGCATGAAGTATTTTAAACTCTAATCCTTATAACCATATAAGCAATTAAGAAAACCGTCAATACGAGCAAGAAAAACACAATCTAAACCTTTTGAAAATTTTTAATAAATAGTTTTAAATGTCCAATATAGAAATGAAATATATAATTATATCTATTATATACATTCTTTTAACTCTTCCTTCCTTTTACTTTCAAAAAAAAAAAAAAAAAAAAAAAACTTTTACTTCCTTCTACAAACAATTTGAAATTTTACTATCATCGGCTTCCTCTTTCATATTTCTCATCTTTCCAAATCCCATCATCACCGTTGTCCTCCTTCCCATGCAATATACCCTAAGGGCCTGCTTGGTGTACAAGATTTAGGAGGATAGAATTGGACTGGATTTTAATCCTGTATTTGGTGAGAAATTTTAAAAGACTAGACTAGATAAGAACTTATTCAGTCCATAACTTAATCCCCTTGGAAGGGGATTCGACTATCCTCCACAAGAGGAAGCGATTAAAAAAGCTCATCTCTTCTCTCTCCAGTTTTCTTCATAAGTCACTCATGTAATATGTCAATTTCTAAGGATTTAAATCCTAACCAATCAAAGGATAATATTAGATAAAATTCAATCCTATCATTTCCTATACATTCCAATCAAATCCCTTCATGTTGTCCTATCCAACGGCATACCAAACGCACCCTAAGGGGAATGTAAGAGTTTTCTTCTCCTACTCTGGGGGAGTGTTCTACATGCCTTTTGCCTTAAGGGTATGTTTGGTACGAAAAAGGAAATGGTAGATTACCTAGGCAAAAGAAAAGGAGAAAGATATTGGGATCTTTCTCTAATATTGTGTAACGTCTGTTAGAATTAATTGTGATTAAATTAAACTAAATAGATTGATTAATGTGCTAAAATGTATTTAAAAATAATTAAACTGTTTTAAAACTTAAGAGTTTGAATTTTGAAAACATTTTTCAGAAATCATACTTTTTACTCCTGAATTTTTATAAAATTAAAATTTTGCATCTATCGGTCAATCAAACTTGCACCATCGGTTGACCGGACGTACCAGACTGTAGAATCACCCTGCCACCCACCTTTTTCTTAAAATTCTAAATCACGAATTTTCAAATTCCGATAGCCGAAAACCCACGAGCAAGGTAAGGTTATGTGTATAAATTCCACCTCTGCTCCTCACTTTCCTCTCTTTCTCTCTCACACTCGCCCTCTTTCCTTAGTCTCCCTCCCTCACCCTGGTTTTCCTCTCTCTCTCTCTCTCCCTAGTTTACTTAGTATTTGTGTTGTGATAGATAATTAAACTTATCCGTGTTGATTGAATTTAAGAATTTGGTGACTGGCGCGAGAAGCCTCGGTTTGCATGATAGTGAAGCTATCCATAGATTCGTTTTGCTAAAGAAGTAGGATATGTCATCCCTTGTTTTCGATAAAGTGATTGATTTGTTATTCTATGATTTTCTCATTTTAAAATCATTTTATTTTTAATGATTTTATGAAAAATGATTTGAATGGACTGTATATATATATATATATATATATATAATGTTTTTGGCCAAATGATATACATATGTTGATATATTATTTTGAGTGACTCAAGTGAGATTATTTGAGACTTGGTCTGTGCCTGCCCAAGTGTGTTAAATGAAAATTTAAACTCTATCTGGTTAGATACCGACGGATGAAAGTTTTGATATGGAGCCTTGTTTACATAGCCAGATGGTATATTGTAATTGAGCGGTCCACTGTGATAGTGTATGTATTCTGGCCTAGCACTGTGAGTATATTATTTTGCTTTACTTATTTCCCTTCTGCTTCCGCAATACAATGTCTTTTTATTAATTGAACATGATTAACACTATCTCACTTTTTTTTTTATTAAGTTTAATTATTTTAAATGAGCTGCTGTATCCTACTGATTTTATAGCTCATGTTTTATTATTTTAACCCCTAAGAGGTGCTAGGAGTAACGCTGAGTAGATAGGTTTGACTTCAAGAGCATTGCGGTCGAATGATAATTTATCTGTACTTTCATTTTCAGTTATTTATTTTTTTAAGGCATGCATAACTAAACTCTCTTTCTGAATTGGGTTTCGATGTTTGAACTTTTAATTTCATGCTTTTCTTTCTATTTGTATAATGATACCTGAGATTTGATTTCACAACTTATTTTCATATGATATCTTAGTATTTCGGGATTTCCACTGTTTTGATCAAAAAGCTACTTGACGGTTTTCAATAATTTAAAAATAGTAGACTTTTAGGTCAAATTACAACTAGACACAAAAGTTTAATGTATTTTGTCAAAAATGACTAGAATTGTATCCCTGTCAATAATTATCTAGTAGAAGATAATATTATAAATAGAAAAAAAAGAAAGACCAATTCGGATAGAAAATATTTTGAATTGAAAGGTCCGAATGATCAACTCTGCAATCAGTTGTTAGAATCAATAGGTCTTCAAATCGTTCATTTGAAAAAATGGAATTTACTAAAACTGTGGTTGGATTTTAGAATATTATGCGTTTTCATTTGAACTTTATTACATAATTATTTTAAATTAAACCCCTCCACGTTATCATACTTGGTTACGGGTTGTGACATGTTGTTTGATATTATATCCCTCTAAAAATCTCTTTAGTTTAGGAACGATCAAAATTGGAGTGTTTGAAAGGATTTGGAGCACCTCTTCTAATCACTTCCTTCTTACTTTCTCTCCTACCGAACAATCATAAATGTCAAAATCTTTTCATAAATCCCTCTATCGCTTTCCTTACTTCCACTTTTCTATCCTGCCAAACACCACACATTAAGGGAGCTTAAGACTATGCTGCACGTGTGCCCTTCCAACAGCTTAGTATGTGATTAGGAAAGTTTCCTAATCCCATTCAGACCCTTGTAATATATTGACACTTATGATATGTTTACTTATCAGGAGTAGGAATGGGAGTGGAGAATGAGAGTCAATTCCTTGTTTACTTGCTCATTTTTTTTTTCCTGAAATGGGAGTGAGAATGGTGAGCCCCATACTAATTTGGGATTGAGAAATGAGATTGATAATCCCATGCCCTCCCTCCGGTTTGTGACTTCCATCCCCACTATTAACATTAAATTACTATTTTATTCTTAGTTTATTTGCAAAAAATTGTATTAAAAAATAATAACAACCTATTTTAATTATTTTTATTAACCAAATATAATATATTTTTATTAACTTAATATTTTATAACTATCCTAATTACTATTAACGTTATTAGAGTAAATAAAGAACCTTTTTTTTAATCACAATATATTATTATGTTTCTAATTTTATATTTTTTATACTTTACTTATTTTAATTTATTTTTTTTACTCTTTTTTATTTTTTTAACAAAAAATTACACAATTTAATTTTATTGCCTTAATATCACAATGGTTATTTTACTTTTGATTAATAGTATAATAATAAATAAAAAAATTAATCATTTTTAAAATTTTTGAAAACACAATAAATAAAGGGGTATATAAGTAAATTTTTAGCAACTGACTCAGATTCCTATTCTAAGTAAACGCATGAATGAGATTGACAGTGATTCCGACTCCGATTCTTGGAACCCAAGTAAACAGCGTATCTTAACTCCGAATCCTAACTCCGAATCGAGTCCACTTCAATTCATGATCACTCCGATTACGGGTAAGTAAACATGCCATATTTAACTCAAAATTTCTATATTATTTTTTGTATTTTTTCTGAAAAATCACTCTTGATTATAATTAGTTTTTGAAAATCTAATCGACTCCTTTAAAAATTGCATCTCCAATCGATGAATCAAACAAGGGCTTAGTGAATCACGTGTTTACAGCAAAAAAAAGGTTTTGGAAGGAGATAGTAGTATTGAGACTGTGTTCTCAAGTTAAAAAAAATTCAAAAAAGTTCTATGGTGCTCATCATGTTCTACGAGAACAAGAATAGCAAGAAAGATCGAAGATTTTCAAATTTTTCATTATCTAGAGATTTATTTTAGTATATATATATATATATATATACATATATAACTTAATTTGTAAGAAAAAATATTTTACTTAATATTATGAGTTTCAATAAAAATAAAAAATGTTTCCAGGAATTCATATTGGAAGCACTATTACAATTGTTATATCCAAATCGACATCATTGAATAAATGGTTATAAATAGCAACATGAGTTACTGTTTAAATTTGTTTATAAAAAAAAGTTAGAAGTTCATTCTACATGCAATTTTTCTAACAATTGAAAATTATGAAATCTCTTAAGTCTAACTATCAATTTAATGAAGGAAATTAAGAACACCAGAATTGGGAGCAACAAGAAGCATGGATTCAATGCCCAAGTGTCCGAAAATATGGAAACTTTCATTCCAAAATTTGCATAGGAGGACCTAGAGCATGCTTTAATCGTAATAGAAGTATCCCTTTGAATCAAGCATTAAGTCACTTGAAACAATTAAAATGACAGTAATCACGGATGGTAGTGGCATAGCAGTAAGAGAATGACTTATCATAACTCTCTTATCTAGTATTCAGAGATCGGATTCCATTGTTCATTGTGAGGTTGCCATTATGCCTCTCTTATGACCTGCCTACTTAGATTGGACCTTAGTGATTTTGGACTCTCTAGATATTAAACGAGAAAAGTACGGATCATGTCCTTCTTTTGTTCTACTTATGATACCAGTAGATACCCATAGTGGTATTAGTCTAAGAGCCAGCATGAAGACACCGATTTTTTATTTTTTATTTTTTTATTTTTGAGAAAAAAACAAATAAAAGTAAAGTAGTGTTAGCAGTGCATGACTGGGTATAGTGGGTGATGGCAATCAGTAATATGGAGCTTGTCATGTAGAAAGTGTTTTAGTTTGTTCCCAGCAGCTTCCCATTTGAGGTCGACCAAAATACGAGGTTAATTTTATTCCCAAAAAAATGAGTTATTTTTTATTTTTTTTTAAATGAGGTTTTAGTGGTTCAAAATGTCCTCCATTTGGAAAAGTTACCATTTTTGAAAAATTTCTAGTATAAATAGTTGGCCATGTAGAGATAAACCATTGGAAAAATATAAGTTAAAGGCTGAACTATTTTTTTTTTAATATTTGATGCCAATAAAATGTTGATTAACCCATTTGGTCAATCAACAATTGATTGACATAAACACATATTTAAGTCGGTAAGTGGCCAATCAATGATTGACTATTAAAAATAAAGAACTATTTTCCCAATTTTACAAAGAAAATTGTTAGGGATACTAACTCTAATTTAAATTTTTGAGTTTCAACATATGTGATATATGAGTTATCATATTTTTTATTGGTAAGTGTTTATAGTATTGCCACATTAATTAATTCCATCTATCAATAAAAACATTATACGTGAGTTGGTACTCAAAAAAATGGGAGTAGAGTTAGTGTCATTAGTACAATATTACTCTTGAACAAAACTAAAGACATTTATTAGAAATATGCTTAAAAAAAAAAACCATTTACCCACATATCCCAAACTATATATACAAGCAAACACATTTAAGTAATTGTTATATTTTGAACTTGAGAATGTGAAGATTCAAACTCTATATGTTGTGATAGGGTAAAGTGTAAGAAATTACAGATAGATTATGTAATTTATTGTACATGAGGTTAGATCTTATGATATCACATAAGAAGTATTTTGATTTACTAATATCGCATAAGAAGAAAATCTTATGTTCTATCAGTGGGCTTATTTATCATGTGATGAGAGATTATAACTCTATATCTAATAAATAGTACAATTAGGTATAAAACTATTGTTAATAAATTATGTCTTAAGTAATTAAGTATATATGAGGTTGACAGTTAGAAATAAGTAAATCTTACGTTCTAATGAAAGGTTTACTATCACATAAGAAGTATTTTGGTCATTAGGGATATGAGGGTCGAATCTTTATTAAAAAAAAAATAAAGTACGCGCTATCACAATATTACATAGGAAGCGACAAATATATTTCTCGATCTTATTATAATCCTATCCAACATGCATAATCTGTTACAATTTGTACTGCTGATGATCCAAAAAAAAAAAAAAAAAAAAGAGAGAAAAAGAAGAAAGAAAACTCAAAGGGATCAATATCAACTTGATATACACATTATAAAAAGACGAGTGCCTCTCAAGACCTCACTACCCGCTGTTTTTATTTATTTATTTTTTTGCTTTTGTTTTTACTTTACTTTGTTTGTTTATTGTTGTCCAATAAAAGTGTGTGTGTTTGTCTATATATATATATATATATATAGAAGGAGATATTTATAATGTTTATAGGAGCACCTTCAAAATTATAAGAGGACTGCATATTAATGAAGATTGTGATGTTTGGAATAATGTGGTGTTCAAGACTAATGAATAGTTGAATTACCTGATAGGCGGAATCCTCTTTCCACAACAGCCACAGACTTTATCAGTTGATCCACTATGGATTTAGTTGTCACCAAAATAACCAAACAAATAAAGCAATTAAATATGCCTTTCTTCTTGACCGATAAACCTAAGGAAAAAAAAATGGGGATCTAAGTGAATCAAAATATGACCCCACAATTAACAAAGTCAAGATTTAATTCCGTCTGAGGCTTTAAAATATAATTTAAAATACAGATCAAAAGAAGAGAAAAAGGGGAAACTTTCTAAAGTTTTATAATAAAATAGTCACATTTTTTCCTAATTTTACTAGTGGGTTTGGCGAGGAAATTTAGTCATATATGGATTATGGGTGGGGCCCAATTGAATTGTCCATATAAAGCCCAGGCCCACAAATAATGTTTTCTCTCGAGGATGATATGACGGAAAGCAAAAATATTTTGCCTTCATCAACAAGCATGACAATCTTGACTAATAAACACCACCAGATTTCTATTTCTAATCTCCCAAAATCCATTGCCAGGTTCCTTTTGTATAGTTTGTGTGTGCGTATATATATACACATGAAAAATGTTGTGCAAATACTTTGGAGGTCTCTGTGAGGTCGATACACTTCCATGAGAATTTCATGGCATTAATTCATAAATATACGTATATGTGTGTTAATGGTATTTGAAGTTTTATAATCTCTAGAACTATTACTAGTATTTGTGATTTACATTTTCGTTTTGATTCTAATCCCATGTTCAACATACCATTTTAAATTGAAAATTTTGGATTTAAAATAAGAATCTAAAATGAATGTGGTGTGAATTTTGAAAGAAAAAATATTTGGCTCTGAAATAAAATGAATTTTATATTCAAGATGGTGTACTAAATACAGACTAAGCTGTATATGGTATGAGTAAAAATGTAAGGAAGGAAAACATAGGAGGGATTTTAGGATGGAAATTGATAATTTGGATGTTTGGTAGGATAAAAATTTGGATGAAAAGGAAAATAAGTGAAAGAATTAGAAGGTGGGTCCCACCAAAAATTATCTTCGCAAATGTGGAAGGATTTTACAAAACGAAGGAGATTCATTAGCTCATTATCTATCCGAATTGGTGAAATGACAGAATCCATAAAAATTATTCAATAGCTCTACAAGGAATTTCGAGGGTAGGGCGCATATGAGAATTTAGAAACCCGATGCTTTGATAGAGAAAGGAATCCATAATAGAATGATTTTGACTATCGATTTATTAGTAAAAAAAACCTTCTCCTACATTTGAATTGCCGAAACAAGAACTCTATGTGAGAGTTGAAGCCCCAAAGGGACAATTGGGAATTTTTTTGATAGGAGATCAAAGTGGTTTTCCTTGGAGATGGAAAATTCATCCGCTAGTTTTATCAATTTACAAATTCTTTCTCAATTAGTTAAAAGAATGAAATTAGCTGATATTATGATAATATTAGGTAGCATAGATATCATTATGGGAGAAGTTGATCATTAAAATAATAATTGATATATCAGAAGTACAAAATATTAATTCTTTTTCTAGATTTGAATTTTTAAAAGATGCCTATGGAATTATATGGACCCTTATTCCTATTTTAAGTCCTGTATTGGGAATCACAATAGTTGTACTAGCAATTGTATTTTTAGAAAGAGAGATATCTGTAGGGATACAACAACATATTCGACCTGAATATGTCGGATCTTTGAGAGTTCTTCAGGTTTTATAAAGGAAAAGTTTGACCTTAATGTAAAGAAATAAAATCACATATAATTGATGGTATTAGAGTAAAATAGTAATTTTAAATGATAAGGCTTCCATCCTTTTGGTTTCACTTACAATACAAAATAAAAGAAGGTAAAATCATTTTTTTTAATCCCTCTCGTACCAAACATATAAAGGAAAAATCAAAATTTTTCTTTCTTTATAATTTTTCTTTCATCATAGTTTTTCTTTTCCTCCTATTCTGTTTTCTTTTTACCAAACGGAGTGCAAGTACAATCCATGCAAGATTGCTTGAAAGATTGATCGGTAGCATATACGTGCTAAGTAGCTCATGAGTGGTTCAAGCAACAAAAAAGTAAAACACAAAATAATTTAATAAATAAATAAAGTAACTCTTGAGAGGGGCTCTAATTTGGATGGGGGTGCTGAAGATCCATACAGTTCCTTGTATCTTTCACAAACTGTTGGTATTGAGTTTGGTCAAGGATACTATCATCAATTTTATGTACAAAAAGTGATATTATCATCGTCGAGCTTCTAATAATGTGAAAAATGCCAAGTGTTTGCGGAATTGTGATCATACTATTTAAGGATGATAATATTTTCTGCGGAAACAGAAGGGATAAGGATGAAAGACAATATTTGGGGATAAAGATAAACCACATAACTTTTTAAACTTAATTCAATGTTTGTTTTTTTCTTTTTTAAATAATGACTAATTGTATAATTTTTTTTTTTACTAGAAAAAGTAAATTATTAGTTAGTAACCTTAATTGGTTAATACTAGTTAGTTTGTTTCATTTAGTTTTCGGAATTTTTTACAGTCATTTGTGTGGTTTTATTATTAATATTAATTTGTATTTGTTTAGAACGTAACTTTAATAGTTTTGTGAAACTTTTTATTTTGGTCTAATTTTTATGATTAAATTTTACTTTATCATTTGTTCTTAGATGTGTAATTTAAAAAATGTGCATTTTCAAAATGCATAATTATGTTGACAGGAAATGGGATGAGCATGGGGAATCCCAGTCCTTGACCATTTCCCTTTTTAGATGGAGATGGGAATAAGAAACAATCACGGCCCCCATCCCGCCATGTGGCGTTGACATCTCTATTATCATTAGTTGACTTGTTATATCCATACACTAGCACTAGCAGCTAGTATCATCTACGGCCTTAATTTGTCATACTTTTAAAAAAATTTGAAAACCAAATTTTATTCATAAAATTGAACAAAAAGTGAAGCTGACCATGTTGTCCCCATAAAAATATCCTTAAATCTAATTTAAGAAACAAAAAGGGCAGACTTCGTCCTAAAAAATATAGAAATTTAAAAATCCCTAAAAACATTTCCCTTTAAATTCACGTATTTGAACCCAAATTCGTTTATGGATTGCAATTCAAAATTCCTTTCAATAAATATGTTTTAGTGTTTGTTGTTGATTTTTTGTATTTACTGTCAATATCATATTAATAAGGTCAATGTGCTATGAGACAAAAATTTGTGAATATATTTTTTTTTTGCTCAATATGGAAGTGATCCAAAAAATGATAAAACATGGCATATGCTCTTTGAAGTTATTTTATAAAATAATATGGTCATCATCATATAAATCATAGCCATATTGTTATTGATCAAGAGTAAACAGTATAATGATAAGATCCTTTATAAACATCGTATGATGGAGTATAATCGTTAAAGTGACTGAATCATTATCATAAGGACCAACATGTCATACATAATGCACATAAAAAATAAACTCAAAACAACAACTAACAAGGAACAAAAGTAAAATGACAAAATTAATGAAGGAAAAGTAAAGGATTGTGATTTCATAAAAATATGAGAGAAAAAACGTCTTTCCTTAAAAATAAGTGAAGAATATAAAATTTAAGATTCAAATTAAATAATAAATTGCAAGAAATAAGGATGTTAGTTCATTCGATAACAACGGAAAAAAAAAAAACAGTTGACAAACTGGAGATAAATAGGAAAATTTTGGTTTCATAGAAAACTCCACAAAAGAGAAAGACAACGTCAAATGTGGAAGGAAAAAATAATAAATTTCAAATTTCAATTAAATTTAAAAAAAAGTTGAAAATTGTACAGTTTTTAAAAGGAATATTTCAAATTGGTCATCTTGAATGAAGTTTTTCATTTGGGATATGAGAATGTGAATTTGTAAGATTTCCAAGTTCCTTTGGTATTTCATATTGGGGCTTTTTCTAAACCCCGGAAAATGAACTGTGGGAGTCACTTTCCTTTACTAGCATAGTGTTTATCATTTTCCTGAGGATCTAAATACCAAAGGAAACTTACTAAAAAAATCAACATACCCTGTTCTTCATTGTCGAGCAACCCTACCCACCCCTCCCCCCACCATGACTCGCTGCGTTGCCGAGCAAGGTCCCCCCTCTATCGTGAGATGCTGTACACAGCCAGTGAAGGAGTTGAGTAAGACCTAGTGGGGGAAACTGCCCTTATTGACTTTCAAAATAAAAATTATAATAAAATTTGAGCACTCAGCTTTGTGATTTCTTCATATTGGTCATTGGGAGATTTAATATTCTTGTATAAGCCCCACTGAAATAAAACTTGTTTTTATTTTTATTTCTATATATTTTAATAAACACCTCTACCTTTTTTTTTTTTTTTTTTTTTTTTTTTATAAATTTTATAAATAAGGTTGCTGTTTTATTAATAAGGAGAAAACACCATTAGTGGGACCATACACAGGTAGACTTAGAATTAAAGCCAAAAGGGGCTAGAAGATGGGGCATTTGGTTAGCATTTCTCCGAATATGGGACACTAGAGGACGCTGCAGAGTATCAAGCAAGACTTGAACATCTTTCAGCACAGGACTTTCCACTGCGGGCTCCAGGTTGTCATTGAGAGCTGAGACAAGGTTGATGGCATCCGATTCCACCATAAGTCCATCTACCTCTAATTCATTGCAAACTTCAACCCTAGCACTCAGCAAGCAGCGGGGAGAAACTACCTTCCAATGCCTTAGCCAAAGCACCACAGAACATCCCTTGATCATTACGAATTACAACACCCACGCCAATATGGTGTGACGCCGGCAAAACAGCCGCATCTACATTCATTTTCAGAATACCAGCTGGAGGAGGCGTCCACATATCCGAGCCAATAACCTGCAGTTGCTCGGGGACCACCCAATTCAAAGCTCACCACTCACTGAAGCTAGCCAGCCCAAAGTCAAGAAACTTCCCTCCGCCCCATGGATTACTCTATTCCGTTCACTCCATAGCTTCCAAGCAAGCCAACAAAGTAGAGCAAAATCATCACTATGAATCTCTACCACCAATATTCTCAGAAATTTCGCAAAGGGAAACACCAGACATCTTTCCATTGATTTCCAAAACCGAGAGTCTCCACACCTCTTTAGAAACCGTACATCCCAAACGTGCATGGGAAGTAGTTTCCCCTACTAGATTTGCAACAGGGACAGATTGGATCACATTGTTAGGATTTTGGCAAAAATAAAAGGAGAGTTTTGTCCTACATTGGAAAGGAAGCAAGAGTTGAGGGATTCCGAAGGCTATACAAGGAACCCAAAGGCTTAGTTTCTAATCGCCCTAGTCAAAAACACTTTAAGCATTGTATTTTGACTCTAGTTAAATTCCTTTCTTGTTTCTCATATTTTTGAGTATAGAAGGGTTGTGAGTTGGTGTATGCTTGGGTATAGTGTGGGTGTATTGGGGTTGTAGGAGTGAGAGAAAAAGACTGTGTGCTTGTAAAAATATTTCACATAGTGGATTTCTTTCTGAGGGCTATGGTTTTTCTCATGTTTTGGAGTATTTCACATAAATTTTTGTGTTGTGGTGATTATGGTTATTTTCTCATTTATTTCTCTATTAATTGTTGATGTTTCTATTTGTTTGATTCCTACTTGGGGATCCAATTTTTGTCCAACAAGTGGTATCAGAGAGGCAGGTTCGTGGTGTGGCTTTGTGGATACAGTTTTAGGTAGTTCTGTCTAAGGAGGTTGGGTTTTAAGTGGGATCGTTATGACCCCTCCGGTCTTTCCTGGGAACTTTCTTAGTGGGTGCTATTCACGATTATTGCAGGGCTATTGTTTACCAAGACAGGAGTGCGGAGTAAAAATGTTGAAGTTTTCAAGCCCTGAAGTTTGATGTGTAAAAATTTGATGGGAGGATCAATTTTGGCTTGTGGCAAGTGCAAGTCAAGATGTGCTGATACTATCTAGGTTACAGAAGGCTTTGAAGGGAGACCAAGCCCTGATTCTAGCAAAGATTTTTTAAAGTCTAGTATGAGCGATGAAGATTGGGAAGATCTGTAATAACCCAAAATTTTGATGAACTTGTGATTTCCTTAGATACAAGGAAAATCTAAGTCTGAACCATGTATGTCAACATGAAGCTCATGATCTGATTTGATTATCAGAATATGTGTGAGTTCTTATAATATTATAAGACTCAATAATAGTTTACTTAGTCAAGTATGAGGCCTTTTAATGAAAGAGGTAGAATAAGATTTATGATTTTATTCCAGTCAAAGTTTGACTAGGATGATTTAAGATATGATTAAGATGGTACTGCAGTATAATAACAGTATAGAAATTATACTGTGATAAACCGTCATTACGGATGAAGAAGTAAGAATAAGGCATGGGACCACTCTAGAAAACTTATGTATAATATTTAAAGCAATAAGGACTTAGTAACTTTAAGTCTTGAGAAAAATCTACACGCAGTCCAGTTAAGTACAGATGAATTTTGATTGTAGTTCAGTATTACAGTACTGTTAATAGTTGAAAACAGTATTTGTAATATCTGCATCAGTAAGAAAATGGACTGCATATTAGGAGGGAATGCCAAACATGGTATTACTTGGAGGCCAAGTAAGTAAAGATAATTATGTAAATTTTGGGATTTTTGGAAATTATGGAACGAATTTAGTAGATAATTATGAAGAGATTTTTATTGCTCATGCTTACAAATGGCCAGCCACCTAAGAGGACCAAAGGGCAAATATTTTGTTTTTAGGCCTAAATATGTAATTTTAAGAATAAAAATAAATGTGAAAATTCAAGAATTTTCACCTATAAATAGGTAATGTGGGTTTGCATGTGGACCATTTTAGTTGCGCCTAAAGATTTTGGTTCTCTTCCAACCTTTCTCTAGCCCTTAGGAACCGAAAAGAGAGAGAGAGAGAGAGAGAGAGAGAGAGAGAGAGAGAGAGAGAGAGAGAGAGAGAGAGAGAGAGAGAGAGAGAGAGGCAAGAGGTTGGCCGGTTGCTATGGTGGTGAGTGGAGCAAGAATTTTGCTCATGCAAGGTCTAGAAGCACTCTTTAGAGGTATAATTTCAACCCTCTAACTAAGAATTTTATTACGTTTTGATTTATGAAATTTACATTTATTTCAAGCTATGGGTTGTAAGAGCATAAGCTCATCCTTTTTTATTTTTCCATGCTATCATTCTTGTGTGATTAACATATGTTTGATCTAGGTTTAGATGATTTTGATTGGTAAGTTTATGCATGCATGTGATGTTATGCCCTAGAAAGAATGTGGATTTTATGTATGCCTATCTCATGTTTGTGAAATGTCCTCACATGCTTAAAAAAGAATATTTTACGAATGATGATTATAGTTATGATGTTTTAGGTATGGAGGTTAAGGAACTAACCTAAAACCCTAATTTGGTAAGACAATTAAGGTTACCTACTTGGGTTTTGCAAGTAAGATGATCAAGTATATGGATGATAAGAATATATATAATGCACTGCATGAATTGATGTAGACTCACGGTTGTGACTGTTTGAGGTAGGGTGTGCGAATTTTTATGTAAAAACCGATCAAAACCAAAACTGTCAACTTTCGAATTAAATGGGACTGTGATCTGGAAACGTAATTTTGAGGCTCTTAGAGGCCAAATTTGAAAAAGTCAAAAACTATAAAGTTGTAGAGAATTGAAAATCCTAGGGGTCTGCATGGACAATTTTTGAAAATAAGGCTCCAAAGGCCTATGTTTTTATCAAAATCTGAGACTGGCTTGTATAGATAGTGTACACGGGCAGAATTTTTTGAAAGAAGAAACAAGCAAGTTAAAGGCAAACTCAGGCTTTTGAAAAAAAAAAAAAAACAACAACAAAAGTTGTAGGTTTCAATGAGATCTACAACTTTCATGAAGAAAACTTTTCCAAATTCTAAGCCAATTTAAAGATAAAATTGAATTTCAAAACTATATAGGGTACAGGAAATTCCTACACTAGATTTTTAAAACTGCGTATGGTACAGGAAATTCCTGCACATGCACCTTCAGTCAAACTACAAGGCTATTTTCAAAAGCAGTTTTTAAATTTTATGATTTTATAATTCCGATTTCAAAGAAATCACAGTTTTACAAAGAAAATAGTTTTGAAAGAGTTTTAAACTTTTACAAGTGGTTTTTAAAAAGTGATTTCAAGTATTAAATCAAAATAATACTTGAAATTATGAAAACAAGGTACTTTTTAAGAAAAAGAGAGAAGACCCAAGATTTCTTAAACGGTAATAGTTTTATGACGAAGGGTAGTCAGGTTGGAGACTGACTAATAATTCGATGTGTATGTTAAGATTTGTCAAGGAATATGGTAACAAGTGTATGACCAATGATAATCGAGTGGGATACCGATTTGTTATGTTAGGGCCCGTATCCATGATTACCATTACTAACCAGATAGAATACCGGTTTACTATGTTAAGGTATCAATGGTAATCAAATAGGATACCAGTTTACTATGATAGGATTTGTATTCATGATTACCAAAGGTAATCGGATTGGATACCGATCTAATATATTATGGTTTATGGTAAGATATAAAAACTCTTATCTTATGTCCTGTTTGAAATATGAATATGACCTGTTGTCGTGCCTTGATTGGAATAATAAACCAAGAGCGTAGGATGACTTGTAAGTATAACTCCGCCTACAGTATGGGCAAAATGTTTTTATTACATCACATGTTTTTCAAAAATTCATGCATTGATTTACATGATGTACATATGTTTTATGTTTATGTCTTATTATTGTGATATCATGAAAGCATGCTTACTAATAATAAATCATATGATAAGAACAAGATTAAGTTTTCAACTACGAAACAGTTAAAATTCAAGTTTTCAAGTATGATCAACCAAGAACAATTTTTCATGTAATAAGATAAGACAAGATAGTTTTTTTGTGTCATATCAACTTGTCACGAGGGCGGGTTTAAATGGTTTGGTCCATGGTTTAAATTAGATTGGATTGGCTGCCCCAACCACTCTATGTTAAATGGATTGGTTCATGATTGGAGTTGTATTGGACTGGCCGCCACAACCATTCCATGGCTATGCGCCATGATACGTGCACACATGATATGTAGGGAGGGCCCAAAACCAAATTAATATAAGAAAGCATAATTGATTCATAAGAGAGCATAATCGGTTTATACATTCTTTTACAAAAAATGTTTGTAGAATAGAAAGTTGTACTTACTAAGTATAAGCTCATAACTTACGTTCATGCTATAGGTAAGCAACCTACCGGAAATGTTTGATGCAAGACTGTGAAGAGATGTCACTACAGACTGTGAAATTTAGGTTGGACACCGCCACGGGTTTTGGAAAAGATGTTATGTAAAATGTATTTGTATTATGTTATGATAAGTCAATAGTACTAGTATATGATAACTAGTATAATCTGTTAAAATATGGTTTTAAAGCTCGGTACTCGAGTACATCCATATAAATAAGTATGAGTATATAAGTTGAGTTTTAAATTGAATTTAAAAAGAAAGAATAAAGAAAAGAAGAAGAAGAAAAAAAAAAAAAAACATGTCCGTATTTTTACGTCAAGCGAAAGTAAGTTTTAAGATAAATTATGTTTAAGTAAACATGGTAAGGTAACAACTCCACGATATCGGGGTAATTGCAAAGTTGGTATTTAAGTTAATAAGTACGAAATCATGGCCCTACGTATGTCAGGTCATGACAAGATCTGGATTTGAGAGCTGCAAGTGCAACACGTCTGTGTTTGACTAAGAATGTTCTTGCAAATGTGCATGGAATTTCGACAGCCAAAGAACTCTGGGAGAAGCTTGAAGAGTTGTATCAGGTGAAGGGCATCTCAAATCGGTTATCCTAAAGGAACTGTTTCATATGTTGCGTATGAATGAAGGTACAAAAATCTCAGATCATCTGAGTATTCTTAATGGTATAGTCTCTGAACTAGAGGCTATTGGAGTTAAGATTGATGATGATGATAAAGCGTTAAGATTTATCTGGTCTCTTCTACCTTCCTATGAACATATGAAACCTATCTTGATGTATGGGAAGGAGACTGGCAATTTTGCTAAAGTTATTGGCAAACTCCTTTCTGAGGAGAGAAGGCTAAAAATTGGAGGCAATAGTTCATCAAAGAACTCAGCGTTGGTAGCAAGCAATGGGAAGAAGAAGAACTCCATGAAAAATTTTGTCTATTGAGGGTGTGGACAATCTGAACTCCTGACGAAAAATTGTCGAGGTGGAGAGGTTTTGGCAGATAGCTCCAAGTTAGAAGCTAATAGTGTCTCTCTTTTCATGGGAGACAATGATGTTGTTTGAGAAGAATGGAAATGTACATTCTCGTGGTATGTCTGCTTTGCCATGGAAGAGGGTGTGTTGTTGGTAGTGGATCCACAAGTCTACACACGGGCATTGGTTTGACATTGATGTAAGGTGTGTGGTGGAATTAATGTCGACGGTTGATGAACATCCGGGAAAGCCAAACATAGAAGTTACACCATAACTTTTCAGCAAGGTTTTTCGACATGTGTCGAAGTGAAATTCTTGGGAATTTGTCAATTCTGAGTGGTGTGCTCTTATGGTGGAGTAAGATAGTTCTCTATGTTGAGAATTATGACTGTAGGTGAAGACATCAATTTAATCGAAAGTTTCTTTTATTTAGTCAAGATGGAGATTGTTAGGATTTTGAAAAAAAAAAAGAAAAGGAGAGCTTTGCCCGACATCGGAAAGGAAGCAAGAGTTGAGGGCTTCTAAAGGCTATATAAGGAAAGGCTTAGTTTCTGATTGCCCCAGTCAATATTTTAACTCTAGTTAAATTCCTTTCTTTTTTCTCATATTTTTAACTGTAGAAGGGTATGAGTTGGTGTATGCTTGGGTATAGTGTGGGTGCATTGGGGGGGTGGGTGGTGGTGGTCATGGGAGTGAGAAAAAACTGTTTGATTATAGAAATATTTCACATAGTGGATTTCTTTCTGAGGGCTATGGTCTTTCTCATGTTTTGGAGTTTTCCACATAAATTCTTGTGTTGTAGTGATTGTGGTTATTTTCTCATTTATTTCTTTATTAATTATTGATATTTCTGTTTGTTTGATTCCTAGGGGTGGTCTTTGGATCCAATTTTTCCCAACACATGTAACACCCCTACAATTTAAAGAGACGGATAATTCCATGGAAACCATGCCAAATAAAAACCTGAACCTTTAGCGGAATCTGTAGCTTTCATAATTTTCTCCAACATTGTACATCGGGATTCAAAGAGGAGGAGGATGACAACTTCTTGGACTCCCAAACAATTCGGTACCTAGAGCGGACTTTATAAAATCCCTTGGCTTCAAAATGCCATATCCACTTATCACTGCCATTACCATTTCCCAAAGGAATACTCTTGACAATATCGTGATCCACCGGCCAAAGCACCCTGCTAATTATGTTCGAATCCCATGAACGGATGCCATACCTAAACAGGTCAGCTACCACCATACCCTGATCATGATCCAATCCATAGGAGAAGTGACAGGTCGGAAGGAATTTGGTCTAGGAAGCCATGGGTGTTCAAACACCCGAGTCGTCCAGCCATCTCGAATACGGCGAGGAGGCCCAAGCTTAATTACATCCCGACCCCATAACTGGAGGAAATCCGCATCTCTAAAATACTAATCTCTGAGTACTCGGTCCATGAGAGAATTTGGATCTAGCAAGATCCGCCAACTCTGTTAAGCAACAAGGGCTTGATTAAAACTTAAAATATCACGAAATCCCAGGCCGCCATCTTCCTTTCGGCGACAAAGTTCATCCAACTCCACCAATGCATTTTCTTAGCATCGTCTTCGCCACCCCACCAGAATTTTGCCACCATCGATTGGATGTCTTCACAAAGAGACGCTGGGAGACGGAAAACACTCGTAGTGTAAGTGGGAGCCGATTGAGCAACCGATTTTATGAGGAGTTCACGACCACCAATAGAGAATAACGTTCCCCGCCACAGTTGCAGCTTGCACCAATAGAGGACAACAGATTTTATCCTTGAGGTCTTGTGATATGTATTGTGATTTTTTTGTTAATGTAATAGGAGCTTTTAATGGTAGGATATCCCTATTAATAGTGTACATTTTAAAGGTCAAAATCACATCTAAATAAAATGTATGCCAAACAACAGTTATATATAGAGGCCAATACTTCGAACATTCATCCCTAAATTAAAAAATGTAAATTTCAGTCTATTTCTGATGGACGTTCCTCGCTATCCTAATGCTTTTTACAATTTAAAAGATACATGGAGCTGCTAACCATCGATGTCGTACCTTCTATGCAATAAAAGAAGGGGAAAAAAAAAGGAAAAAAAAAAAAGAAAAACACTTGGCCACTGATGGCTACTCTTTCCACAACGGCATGTTGCTCCACCATTTTTATTCTGCTACATTGTCGTAACCACCAAGAATATTTTACTCAAAACAATTTAAAAAAAAAATGTAATTAAATTACAATTACGTTTAAGCTCCTGATAAACCTTAATATTTCGACAAGTGAAATAAATGTGTAGTAACCATAAATTACACTATCCCTGTTTTCTCACCAAAAATTAATTAAATCGTCTTACAACTATTCGTCACAAAATCATCTTATAACCCATCATTGTTAGAGCTTCTCCTACGTATGACACGTGCGCAAAGTTAAAAAAACTTATGAAGGACTCTAGCATAGTTAGGGGTGGCAATATGTGTTGGGGACTCTTGTTCATATCATGTTTGACCACTTAGTTGACACTATAACCCCTTGAACTAAAACAACCCATATAATAATATCGTCAAAGATCAAAACCCAAACACGACCCTTTACTAAATTAAGAGTTGACATAAACACGGCTCGTATAATCTATTAATTGAATAGGAGATCACAATGGTGGTGTGTCAACCTGCAAATCCAGCTATTGAAAAGATCATTAATGAGTTATTTCTATTAAGGGTAAAAAAACCGAGTCACATATCGTAAAAATATAACAACAATAGCTGACATATAAAGGTATTGAGTTTCACCACTTAACATGTTAATATTTTAAGATAGAAGCCCAATTGCTTAGCAGTCTCAGATTTCTCTTCCTCTCTAATCTTCACAAGGCGTATCAGAGTCCAATAAGTTCAAATGAGCGACTCGATCCATCTAATATAGGATTGGTAACTCCAAAAAGAACATCCTTTTACAAGGATGTATTAAGGGTAAAAAGTAACCCAAGCCCCATATCGCAAAGAATTAGGTCACTTCACTTAACACATTGACCTTTTAAAATGAAATTTCAATCTCTCAGAAGTCTCAAATTTAGCAATTTTAACTTGTTTTTGACCCATTTAACCAACCTATTTAAATCAATTTTAATATTAAAAAAACCATACATAATCGATGTTTACAATGCCTAAAATCAATAGCTTAATATCAAAATGAAATTAAGTCCACAGCTAATATCACAAAACCACCACCAGAATAAGGATAAATCCACAACCTTAACCTATGACAATCCACAACAATATCGCAGACATTCAAAAATTAGTAAAACAAAGTCTAGAGCTAAGCCTGTATTTGGACCTCCAATCCAAATCCTATTTTCACAGTTCGAAATTTTTTTTTCCTTCAGCTTTACCATTCACACAGTTTTTTATAACTCAAACTTTAAAAGTCTATAACTTTACTTAGACAAGTCTAAATGAGATTATTTTATTTTATTTTTAATAAATTACATTGAATTTCAAGATAAATGAAATAAGTTCTACATTGATTTTTTTTTTTCCGAACACATTTCAAGTTTTTACACTTTTTAACCTAAACAATTCAAGCGTTTTGATAAATACACATTTAATCCAAAACTAAATTTTACAATCCAAACCTTAACACCAAACGTATGCTAAGTCATAATACACAACCACACCATACTCAAAAAGCAAGGACCAAATTCCAACAATCTCCACAGTCAGAGGGACAAGCTATGACTTCTGCTATAGGAGACGTTGATGCATGTGAGAAAGGCTCCTCAAGTTCGAGCTAAATTTGACAATATTTTGTGTGAGATCCTCACCTTCCTTGAAATCGACACGAAAAATTTAGATTAATTGAAATCAACTAATAAGCAAACTTAAAATATAGGTATAGATATTTAACTAAATATTGGTACATAATCCTCAATTTTCTTCTACAGTGCTCTTTTTTTTTTTTTTTTTAACAAGTTCGTTAATTAATTTTTGAGGCATTTTCATGACAAATGTAGGAAACTAAAATTTTTTGACATATTACCAAAGAAAATATCATCAAAATCCTATTTTCCCATCTAACCTTAAAAAAGAGCAACTTATGAACAAGTTATTCTGATTTACTTTAAAAAAAATGATAATCAATTATACTTTGATGAATTCTAAGGACTAAAGCAATACTCCTTTAGTTGTCTAAAGAAATAATGATTATTAATATAATATGATTATAAAAATGATAATTTTATTTTTTTTTTTTTTTTTTTGGTTACTTAAAAAAATTTCGCTAATAATATTCGGCATCGTACATTTCTATCTCCGCACAACTCCGTGACAGTACTAGAGCTCCACGTGTATAAGAGGCCAGTTATAGTAATTTTAAGTGGGACCCTCTTGTTATTTAATGAAGAAGATCACAACACTCACATTGTCACCTCCGACCACACGCGGTGGGCATGTTGCATTGAAGCTGCATATCAATTGACATGGCACTAGCATTTACATATTAATTAAATATTTAAAATTCATCAAAAATAATTACAAAAATAATTACAAGAGTAAATACAAAAAAAGAAGAAAGAATCACATTTAAGATGCACACCTTGGTTGAAATTTTATTTGTATATTATTATTTTATTTGCATTTAAGCTGCATATCAATTGAGATGGCACTAGCATCTACATATTAATTAAATATTTAAAATTCAGCAAAAAAAATTGCAAAAAAAAAAAATTACAAGAGTAAATACAAAAAAAGAAGAAAGAATCATGCACATTTAAGATGCACACTTTGGTTGATATTTTATTTTATTTGTTTGAAAATTACTTGTTCTTTTAAAATAGGAATTTCGACATTCAAATGACAAAAACTAAATCCATTCAACTCAAACTTTTGTTTGTCTTTTTCCCAAAAAGTTTTTGTCTTTTTCCCAAAAAGTTTTTTGTCTTTTCTGAAAATTTAAAAAATTTTACTATTCAAACTTAAAAATCTCAACTCAAATCACTACACCAAACACCCCATAAAATCTTAATTAAAGTAGATATATGTATATGAATTTTATATTTAATTCTAAAGAATCACATAAAATCTCGTTAATTTGGGTTTGACATTGTTGATATTGAAAAATATTTGTTTGTTTGTTTGTTTATTTATTTATTTTTTTTTGCAAATTTCAAAAATGAATTTATAAATAATAAAAATAAGGCTATATAAACTTTTTTTTTTCGGGGGTAGGAATGGCCCACAAAATAAGGTTATAATTGAAAATATCAACGCCAACTTAAAAATAACCCACCCCTATTTGGAGCTTATTACAAACAGTTTTATTCAAATAAAAAAGTTGAAATTGATAGGTTGAAACGCATTACGCCTTGCGCGCGTGGTCAATGGTAGAAAAGGGCGGATCGCATTATGCCTTGCGCGCGTGGTCAATGGTAGAAAAGGGTGGGACGCATTATGCCTTGCGCGCGTGGTCAATGGTAGAAAAGGGTGGAACTTTGGTATGCGCTTGTTGACGTGGAACTTTGTTACAGATGCGGAGATGGTACCGGAGGATGCCGAATTGCATTTGCTCAAAAAATTTGAGAGAGTGAGACATACGGTAATGCGTCGTTTGATTGTCAAAATTTCCCATTAAAAATACAAAATTTTGCATTGGTAGAACAAAATAATATTAATTTCTTTTGGACAAATGATATCTGTGAAAATTATTTTATTATTTTTCTTCACAAACATAAGTGCTCAAGTGCACATTGAGCTTGCTATTTCCTTTCTTTTTTTCCCCCCTCTTAACTGGCATTTCGTTTTTAATTTTTATGTGAGTTCTTCGATTTGTTTAAATTTTTTTTTTTTGGAACTATTAAAACACCCCCTTTTTTTTTTTTAATTAAATTAAAGATGTTGGGGTGATTTTCTCCACATCAACATCCTTCCACTATATCCGTCCTTCTTCGCTCTGCCCCTCCATCTCTTACGAATAGGGGACGTCATGCTTGTACCTACAAATAACACTTTAACAAATGAGCAAAGAACAGAGAAAAGAGACAACTAGCTTTGGAAGAAAAGAGAAAGACATAGTTTTAATAAATGAAAAAATGATTAAAGGCTTGTCAAATGAGAATCGCCTTTTATGATCCCTTAGCGGCTTTGGGGATGTCTTAGAATGCTCTTATTTATAGATAAAATAATCAATCAGAAAGATCACTTAGATCTTTTCTAATTGACACATGTCATAGGTAAACCTGATCCCTGTCTTATTTGATCCTGGCTTAGTCGACCCTTGAGGTCTACGTCAACCCTCAAGGTCTCGACCCCTGTTATGGTCAACCCTTGAGGTTTGTCTCAACCCTCAAGGTCTCGACCATTGTGTTGGTCGACCTCTTTCTTTGTAGACCCTTGTCATGATCGACCCTTAAGGGTTATCTCAACCCTTGTGTTGGTTAACCCTTAAGGTCTTGAACCCTATCTTTATCGACTAGTCTCGACCTGCCCTTTCTTAGCCAATCCTTTTCTTAATCGATCATTGAGGTCTTTCGATCTTGATCGTCAACTATCAGAGTCCATGGTCTTACAACTTTTGGTTTCGGTTTTTTTCTTCTTCGTTTACCTCGACCTCAACATCTTGCCCCTGTCTTGCTCGGCCCTTGAGGTCTTGACCTCAGCCGTCAATCAGCATATTTGATCTTTGATTTTGAAAAACACATGTCACGTTCTCGATTTATGAGAGGAAATTTCTCCAACGAAAAAAAAAAGATCTAGGGATAAGTGTTAATTTAATATAAGATTTTTCTTTCGATTATATATGATTCCTGGGTGAGGTGGAACCGGTGACGACAAACGTTTGCAGTCTATTCATTCAACAAAAACAATAAAGGAAAGTTAAATCTTGGAGCCCAGACAATCTAAATGTTGTGGAAATCTTTATATCTAATGCATTTTCTTTCCATCCTACAACACTATTGGGGTCTGAACAACTTGATGAATAACCTAGCAAATGCGAGAGAGAGAAAGATCTTCATGATGCAAACTGATATATATAATTTTGGCTGCTTTCATAGGAAAACCTCAAAATATGAAAACCTCAAAAAGATGTAGACAAGGCGATCAATACGGTCCCTTAGAAATATTTGATTTTATCTTTATATTTGTCCACTAAATATGCTTTAGTGACTTGTTGCACTAACAAAAGTTTAGATGACATAGGCCAGCATAGATATAAGAGTCAAATTTTGTTGATTGTGATATTGTACTATATCTATATATTGGTATCTGTCAGTTTGTTCGTATTTAATTGGCTTCACACTTGGATATATATACCTTATCTTCACACATATACCACGAATAATCCGTATGAGAAACGAGTTGTGTGCATTTCTGCTTCAATAATTGGTCCTTTTCTTACATGTAATTCCAGCTTATTAAAAGGTGATACATACATATATATATATATATGTATATATATATATATTACGGTGACACCATACCGAGAATACAACGATTTATAGATTTTATGTTAGAATTTGTAAGTTATATGAAAGTTGGAGTTGTATAAAGAATATGATAACTTGTATATTTGGACGATAAAATTAGGAATTTTAAATGTTATTGTACAAATTACCATAAATTTATAACGACACCGATACCGTGGCGGCACCATAAAAGGATATCATATGTATAGATATACTGGGTTATACAAACTACTAAAATTTTCATATCGGAAAGATTAAAAAAAAAAAAAAAACTGATATCTATGTATATAAATATATATATATATATATTTTTGTGGAGGAGAGGAATAAAATCCGCACTCAAAATTTATTTTATGGATAAAAAACAAAAACGAAAATAAAGAAATCTGATATTTACACTAAAAGGATCTTGATTTTGATAGGGGTTATATACAAGAATGTTATGAATTTGACACCTCATATTTATTGTCATTATAACATTAAACTTGTTAATTTTTCTATTTCATAATACTAAAATTATTAACTCTAATATTAAAATGAACAAAATTATAATGAGGTATTCAAAACATCACTCTCTACCTAATTTTCTCTTTTGATAATGCTTGTGATCCAGAAGTAATATTTATACAAATATGATAGGCTTTCTTTCAGTCGAGGTGATTACCATCAATCACCCAATCGATTATTGTTCAAGGTATGCATATATTCATCCCTTAAGTGATTGCACATAGTTTGCTATATAAAGGGAGACTAAAGGCCTGTTTGGATTGCATACTTCTTTCTACAATGAAGAATTTTCTTATTTCAAAAGATAAAGTCATTTCATTTAGGTGGTGTTTGGTGTTTGAGTTTGAGTTAAGATTTTTAAGTTTCAATAGTAATTTTTATTGACTTTTTCAGAAAAGACAAAAAACTTTTTGAGAAAAAGACAAAAATTGAGTTGAAAAATTTGAGTTTAAATTTTAACCCAAACTAAAAGAAAATTAAATGGAGTTTGTATGTGTTAAAAATTCCATGTTGAAAACAAAGATAGTATGAAATTTGTGTTGTGTTTGGATTAGTCATGTCCAATCCGAAATTGATCCGTTTCTTTTGTGTCATTTTTAGGTCGATCAAAATTAACCCGCGCCTATTTTTTTCCCACTAAACCATGATATTCATCTTGTTTTCGTGTCATATTCTCGTGTAGTGACCATATTATCAGCCCTATGGGTATTCATTTCATTTTAGTTGAATCAACAGTACCATGTGATCAAATTGCTTCAAAAGAAGATGAAATTCATGTTCTTCAATGAATATTGCAGATTCATAAGAATATTCTCAATGTCTAGTAAAAGAAAGTGTTTGTATGACTACTATAATAGTCAGACTAGTTATGCACATGCTTCTGGTGTAAAATTCAACTTCCGTCAGAACTTCTAATTACATAGAATCACAAAAATTGAATAATGGACTTGGTGACATTGTACTAATCCTCCTTTTGAAGTTCCATAAAAAGGAACAAATACGCTAATTGTTTTATTTTTGTGTGATAACTTTTGTTATCCTGTATTATTTGTGGACCAATAACAAAAATAATCTAATAAATTATGAAACGTAGTATATGAGAAAGAGTATGATAACGAAAAATAATCCAAGTAGATACAAAAGTAGCTAAAACAATATGTTACGAAAAGAATAACTAAAAATAATCTTATAGATTATTAAAAGTAATCTACTAGATTATTCTATGACTATCGGTGTTGGTGATTGGATCTGGAGATGCCACCCGTTTTATTTAAAATAAATAATAATTTGGTAGATTATCAAAAGTATTCTACCAACTTTGCATGTTAGACCATATTCAGAGGTGGTCAGACTTCTATTTTGAAAATAAAAAAAGGTGATCTTGTAGGTTACTCTGGTGATTAGCTAAGAGAAGGTCATACACTTGTTTTGAAAACAAAACTAATATAATCTACCAGAGTAACCTCCAGCAAATTATTTGTGGTAATCTACTAGATTACCTTTTCGAACGGCGAAGATAATTTTGACAAGACATATACTATCAACTTTTGACATATCTAGTTAGAGGTAAAGAAAATAATAAACAAATAAAAAAAAAAAACTAGGACAATATTTTAAAAGGTTATTTGTATTTTATACCTTTTATTTTGTTCTTATTCAGAAAATATATCATGAATTTTCAAAATTTACATTAAAATACCATCAAATTTTGTTTAATATATAAATATATACATTTTTCTTGTTCAACACTTAATTTGACATAAATGGTCCAAAATATTCTTGAAAAGAAAAACTAATACTAAAGTGTTAGTTACCCTTTTATTTCCTATATATATTTTTTTATTCAAAAGTGTTTATGCGCATTTTGAAGTTAAAACAGTAGAGTATCTTTAATATATATATATATATATATATATCTATTCTTTTCTTAATTTTAACCTTTAAATTACTATAAAAAAACACCCTTAGAATTAAAATAACCTGGTAGAATGAAAAAATAATCTGATAGATTATGAAAAGTAATTTAATAGACTAATCTATGATGACCGAAGTCGAAGAGGGCCAACCAGTTTGTATGAAAAAAAAAAAAAAAAAAAAAAAAGAGCTGACAATTTTATATTAAGGTAGATTACTTTTGATAACGTGCTAGAATACTATCCAATAACTGGAGACCGATTGCTGGCCCATGTTGATTCCTACTGCATATAGTAGAATACCACCGATAATCTAGCAGATTACCTTTTGAACGACTAGGGGTAATTCGATAAGATATATTATATTAACTTTTAACTATTTAATTGAAGATTAAAAAAAAATGAAATAATTCTATCTGAGACAATATTTTAGAGGTGTTCTGATTTAGGGGAAATCCTCCAATTCACTCATTACATAATGTTTATAACTTGTGTTGATTTGAAAGCCTAAAATAACTTATGCCCAAGCAAAGTCCAGCACCCAACAAAAGCTTAAATGACCAAAGTACAGGTCTCGAAACGACGTTACTCCTAGACTCTAGAATAAAATATGTATTTGTTACATTGTAAGATATAGAATACAATATGTATTTATTATATTGTAATATATTGAATACAATATGTATTTGGGTGTCCTCTTTTTATTTTGTGTTTAAATATAATGTGTATTTGAGTTGCTTACATTTGAATAGTCATTTTAATGCGTATTGATGAGAGATAGAGAATATGTGATGTAATTAGTAAAAATATATATATAAAAAAAAATGAATGGATGAATAGTAAAATAAGTGGATATACTATTCAATTATATTTTATATCATGGACATCAGTTGCACATAAAAAATTTATTTCAATATTGAGGTAAATATAATGCAATTATTATTGATTTAATTATGAAAATAAGAAAATGTATTTATTTTAATGTATCAGTTTTGAATTAAATTAATTATATTGGTAGTTCAGTTGTTGGACTGTGATTGGAGGAGACTGCTTGAAGTAATTAAACAATCACGTGACTCACCTCTACACACGCCCACACTCACTCTCCAGGCACATAGAGTAGGCGAAGAATCTATGAAGGGTAGGAAGGGAATTTTTCCGTCTACGACATGGAATCTTGCAATTATAAATAGACCTTAGAGGCGTCTACTATGGTTACAAGAGAGTACACATTCTTGTAGCCTCCATAAAAGCCCTCTAGTATACACTCTATTTTAGAGTTAAAAAAGTCATAACAAAGAAAAGAACTGACATTCAAGACGATTCAAACATTTTCAAAAACTGATAAATCTAAGAGACATTGCTACAAAAATTGGCTTAGATGACAAAAAATACACGATGGTTTTACAAAAACTATTATCTTTAACAGGATCACATGACAGTTCGACAAAACCGTCGTGTAAACACTGGATTACACGACGGTTTTGCTACACCATTGTGTAATCCAATGGATTACATGACAGTTTGAATTTATCACTGTGTAATCTTTGGTTTACATGACGGTTTTTCTAAAACTATCATGTAATCTCTCGGTTTTTATAATCCCTACCAGCCCTCATTTTATCTTGCAGAATAGTTCTGTAGCCACGAAAAATATTACAAAGACCTACGAAATCAGATCATTTGCTGTCACCGTCCATCAAACCAACACTCTCTTATAGTTAATATTTGTAAGTAGTGATTATTACTTACTCTTTTGAGTTATTTAATTTGTATTGATGAATTGTAGATATTTTACATTCTTTTTTTTTTTTTTGAAAGTATGATTTGTTAAATTATTTCAAAAATTTAATATGTGTTATTTTAATTACAAAAAACTTGATTATTGAATGAATTGTATGATATTTAATTTGGATTTAGGTCGGGTTCTTGTAAATGGATCGAAAATGGATATGGGCTAATAGATGGACTAGAAAATATCGATATGGTGTTGAAGAATTTTTGTCATTTGCCAAAACTCACATGAAAAATGATAAGATTCGATTTCCTTGTGTGGATTGTGGAAATCATAGATCTTATTCACTTGATGAAGTTAGAAGACATTTGCTTGCCTGTGGGATTATTTGTTCGTACCAAACACGGTATTTACATGGTGAAATTTGTTTGAATCCAACATTGAAGAACAAAGGAAAAGAACCTATTGTTGAGGAAAATGTAGGAGATAATTTGTTTGATATGGTTAATCATTTCGAAGAACATTTTGTGCATCGTTCGGAGTTATTTGATGCAATAATGAATGATGCCGAGATGCCTTTGTATGACGGGTACACTAAATATACGAAATTGTCCGTATTGGTCAAATTATGGAACATGAAGGCATCGAGAGGGTGGACAAATTCTAGTTTCACAACTCTTTTAGAATTTCTAAGAGAGGTTTTACCGGTTGATAATAAAATACCGGCTAGTATGTACGAAGATAAGAAGATGTTAAGCACTTTGAAAATGGAATATGAAAAAATTCATGCATGTCCAAATGATTGCATCCTTTACCGAAATGGATATGAGGATTTGGATGAATACTTAGTTTGTAAGGAGTCAAGATGGAAGAAGTGCAAAAAGCCAACAAATGGTAGCAAATGAATGCCAGCAAAGGTGTTAGGTACATTTCTCCAGCACCGAGTCTGTGGTATTTATTCCATAATGCCGATCATGCCAAGAATTTGACTTGACACCATGATAAACATGCTAAAGATGGCATCCTTAGACATCTAGCCGATGCCCCTTAATAAAAGATCTTTGATCAAGATCATCCTAAATTTAGTGCGGAACCACAGAATCCACATCTTGGTTTGTCAGCAGACATATTAAACCCACATGATAATATGAGTAGTAGACATAGTACTTGGCTCATCATACTTGTCAACTACAATCTCTCTCTAAAGTTGAGCATGAAGCAGAAGTTCTTGATGTTAACTTTATTGATCTCTGGTCCTCAACAATCTGGGAATGACATTGATGTGTACTTGACTCGTTAATCGATGATATAAAGAGCTTATGGGAAAAGGGGATCGAAGTCAGAGATACTTACCGTTAAGAGACATTCACACTTCATGCAATGTTGATGTGGACAATTAATAACTTTCCCGCTTATGGAAACCTATATGGTTATTCGGTAAAGAGTTCTATTGGTTGTCCCGTTTGTATGAAAGAAACATCTTATATACGACTGAAGAATATTAAGAAAACCTTTTACCTTAGTTATAAGAGATTCTTACACAAAAAAAAAATCATCGATGACGTAAACAAAAAAAAAAAGCTTTCGATAGCAATACCGAAGCAAGAATTGCTCCCGGGGTTTTGACGGGCGAAGTCATTTTTGAGATAGTTAAAGCTTTGAAAGTAGTGCTCGGTAAAAGAAAACAGAGTAATAAGGATCAGTTGGTTGATAGATCTTGGAAAAAGAGGTTAATCTTCTACGAACTTCTATATTGGAGGTTATTTTTCATTCGTCATTGCTTGGATATGATGCATAATGAGAAAAACATTTGTAAATCAATTGTGGGCACGTTGCTTGACATTCCTAATAAGAGCAAAGATGATGAAAAGGCAAGGTTGGATCGTAAGGATTTGAATATTTGACTTAACTTGCTCCCTACAAAAAGAATGAATGCCACTTACTTACCTCCAGCAAAGTACACATTATCAAGACAAGAAAAAAGAAAGCTTTGTGAGTAACTCGCTTCTGTAAAAGTGCCCAATGGGTATTCTTCCAACTTTAAAAGATTGGTGTTTATGGCTGATTGGAGTGAAAACACATGATTGCCATATCTTGATGCAACAATTATTACCGCTTGCCTTATGAGGAGTTTTAACGAAGGATGTGAGATTCGTAATTACCAAGTCATGCTCATTTTTCAATTTGATTTGCTCTAAGGTAATTGATCCATTTACACTATATTCGATACAATCAGTGTTGGTTAAGACATCGTGCTTACTTGAGAAGTATTTTCTACAATCCTTTTTTGACATAATGATTCATCTAACAGTGTACTTAGTACAGGAAGTACAAAAATCCATTTTGTTTTAGATAATCATATGGAATTTGATTATAGTGTAGTGTGCTTGGTTTTTGAATTGTTGCTCTTTGTACACGAATATTTTGTGTACGGTTTTGGAACTTTACACACAATTTTCAACGCGGTATTTTTTTGCACCCCACATGCCCGATGAAATTTCAAAATGGATTTTTATTTTCGATAATCATATGGAATTTGATTCTAGTATAGGGTACTCGGTTTTTGAATTGTTACTCTTTGTATACGAATCTTTTGTGCACGGTTTTGGCACTTTACACACAATTTTCAGCATGTTTTTTTTTTCCGTACACCACATGTTCAATGAAATGTCAAAATGGATTTTTGTTTCGGATAATCATATGGAATTTGATTCTAGTATAGTGTGTTTAGTTTTTGAATTGTTGTTCTTTGTACACGAATCTTTCGTACACGGTTTTGGCACTTTACACACAATTTTCAACACGGTTTTTTTCTGCACACCATATGCTCGATAAAATGTCAAAAATGGATTTTTATTTTCGATAATCATCTAGTTTGCTCGGTTTTTTTTTTTTTACTGATGAAATTAGTACATGAATCGTTTGTGCAATTTTTTTCCATTTTAAGTTTGTTGTGTATTGTGCTTGGTTTTGTTAACGTTATTGGTAGTGATGTGAATTTGATTTGATTATATTGGGCCGCCATACTTATTTTTTGTATTTGTGTTGCAATAAATATAGGTGAGTGTTGGAATAAAAAATGACATAAAATAAAGTTGAAGAATGCAAAAAGGGATGAGCATGAAGAAAAAACCCATTTAATCCCAATGCCGATGGCAAACGAAGGGTAACTTTAATGAAATGAGTCCATATGGCAAGGAAAAGAGGTAAACGAATTAAAGTCACTATTGACGAGAAAGGACAACCAGAAGGGAAGCACAGTGATGAATTGATGTGCTAGTTTGGAGTGCTCGCTCCAGAGCACGATCTAATATGGATACAAGATTGGAGATCACGTGATTTAGATAGATTGAAAGAAATAATTTTGAAAGAAATTGTTACTTCTTTCACCGTGGATGATTGCTTTCGGAGTACTGGTTTAAGATCATGTGATGAAGCTGTAAGGAAATTTCGACATAATCTTTACCAGACATTTGTCGAGGACTTTGTAACAGAAGATAGTGTATGGACACAGCCTGAAAAAGGAATTGACTACTACCCCAATACAGAAGAAGAGGATTGGGTGAAATTTGTTCAGTATAGAACATCCTCACAATTCCAACAACTTTCAGATTTTGGAAGTGAAATAAGGACCAAGAATAAATACATATCGAGAAGAGGCCGAGGTGGATATAAAAAGCTTGACCAGAAAAAGGTATGTCATTAAATTTTGTTTGTAATAAATTGTAAGCAAATTATTTATCCTGAATTTATTCATGTATACTAACGATGTTAAATTATAGTTTAGGGAGACTGGGAAATAGGAAAAAAGAGATGGGATGTGACTAGATTCACGGACAGGCTCAGATGGAGAGTTGAAGGATCTATCATGTGAAAAAGTTAGCAAGTTGATAGTAAGTTTATTAATTAACAATAAATTCTTCATCACTAGAGCCACTTATAACACTTTTATTTATAATGTGTTCTTTTAATTATCCTGTAGATGCAATATAACACACAGGAGAGCCAAGGTACTTTTGAATCAGTTGGCACTACTGATGTATTGATGCAAGCATTATCCAGACCCAAACACCCTCGACATATCCATGGGGAATCAAAGTTCATAAAGTAGTCTCAGTACTTCAACCTAAATCGAAGTTCGAATAGAGATAATGAAGTACTGTCAATGAGACGTGAAATAGAAGAATTAAAGACATTGGTGCGTGGTCTATGTGCGAAGAAAGATGTGGAGCCGTCGTTTGACTAAGGGAATGTGCCAACTGTTGACCAACACAAAAGCTTTAAGGCTAGTTGCTCTATCCAAGAAAATTAACCTGGAGTGTCTAATCTGCCAACCATGCCGGTCGACAGTGGAGTGTAAGCTCTATATTTTCGATGAACTTCATGGTGGACAGTTGCTTGTTGCGTTTGGAAGAGCATGGGTGGAGAGCTTTCCCACTGATACAGTCCATTGGATTTTATTGGGTAAAGGGAACGTGCAAGTGTCAATCAATGTGACAAATTAAAAGAAGCAACATTACCTATTTCGAAGCACGAGGCAACAACTGTGGATGAGGCTATTAATGGTTTGTAGCTTGGCCTAAAACATTAGTTGAGCTCGGCACGAGTATGAATAAGGCGAGTTGAGGGCCTAGTCACGTTCCTGACCAAGCAGCTAAGGGAAACAAATGCCAAAATATGCTTGGAAAAAAACCGATCAGCTCTCGAACTGAGGTTCAACAAGATGCACGACAACATAAAGTTTTGTTCGACTTTAATAAAATGAACATAGAGATGAGGCCTTTGGCTTATTATGCACATATATCCATGCGTGAAGGTAATCAGATAGAGGTTCTAATACCATACACGATCACGGGTTTTGACATGCCTATATTTCTGAACTTTGATGATATTTATGAATTCATTAATTGACAAGAAATCAGTGCGAATTGTATATTAGTATACATCAGGTACGTCATTCTATCTCTATTTTTTTTTTATCTAGGAATTCTTCTATGTATCAGTCAGAGTAACAATTTTGATATGCTTATGCAGATATTTGGAGGAATTATGTAGGATTAACGGGCAAGCTGAGAAGTTTGTATTTGTATCTCCAACCTTGATCTCAACGGTTAGAATAGATACTCTAGATAATGGCTTGAGAGACTGCATTACACGACAGTTTTGCTATACATTACACGATGGTTGCATTACACGATAGTTTTGTTATACATTGCACGACGGTTTTGAAGAAAAAACCGTCGTGTAATGGCTGTATTACACGATGGTTTCACTTCAAAACTGTCGTGTAATGTGGCTTTTACACAATGATTTTGCTTTAAAATCGTCATGTAATGCAGCCATTATAACTGTTTGTTACTTTTATTTCTTTATTCGATGATGGTGTGAACCGTCATGGAATAATGAGATATCACGATGGTTAATAAACCGTCGTGCTATCTTCCACGATAGTGGATTACATGATGGTTGTTTAACCGTCGTGTAAACTTTAGACGACAGTTAATAACCGTTGTGTAATCCATAATTTTTACTAGTGAGAGAAGAATAACAAGCAAGACCAAAAGGTAAGGAAGGGTTCACCATTGAGAAGCTGTTCGTGGTAGATTTAAAACGAAGAAGGCTACAGATACTATGCTCAATAGCTATTTATAATTATATTGATCACTATTTTCTGGGTATTTTAGAAAAGTTTGAAACCTAATTCCACTGCATTTTTTTTAACCTTCGGGGTCCACTCAACACCTTGCTCGAACATTGTGATCGTCTTAGCGGCCTCGTTGATCACTTCCCTGCCAAGGTCATTCTCTTGAGAGGCAAAAATTCGCTTCCATGT
The DNA here is from genome assembly GCA_025413025.1 of Ficus hispida. Classification (NCBI taxonomy): domain Eukaryota; kingdom Viridiplantae; phylum Streptophyta; class Magnoliopsida; order Rosales; family Moraceae; genus Ficus; species Ficus hispida. The sequence goes on from CM046363.1 coordinate 1,568,803, forward strand.
AGAGGTGGCGATTGGTAAAGGTTTTGGAAATGTTTTTCAATTACCAAAACCCCAAAATACAAAAATGGTCCCTAGACAGCGTTTGGTTATTCAAAATTTTCAAAACCATTTCCAATTTTTTTTTTTTTTTTTTTTTTTGGAAGGATCTTTCTTTGGTGAATAAAAATAATTGAGAAAGAGGGCAACCTACCCAGCCGATTGAGAAAAAAAATAAACAATTACATCACCCAAGTGAAAACGAATTATAATTTCTAACTTATGCCTGTCACTGTCAGTACATAATATGGATTCTTCTCTCTTTTTTTTTTTTTTTTTTTTTTTTTATAACACTATATACATATTTCATTCCTTGATATATATTTTAGTAGTCTACGCATTTGACTATTGTAATGATATTACTCTTTCAATATATATTTTATGTTCTCAAATATCTCAACTTTTACGTATTTAAAAAAAAAAATTATGTTCTAATTACATCATGTTTGGAGATAAAAGTTCATGTAACAAATTTTATTATGAAATAGTTAACTTAAAATTTCATATTGGTTAAAGTCAGAATCTATAACAAATAAATTATAAATCTATCAAAACAAAAACAACCAAAAACCATTCAAAAATATTTAGATATCTTCTCATCTTTTGAATTTCTTTTGGTCAGGAAAGATGCTTCAATTTCTTTAGAAATCAAATAAGATTGAATAAATTAAATGAATCATTACTCCTAAAAATAAAAAATAAAAAACATCTATTTCTCTGGTATTTTTTGAATTTCTATTGATCAGGAAAGAGGCTTCAACTTATTTAGAAATGAAATAAGATTGAATGAATTGAATGAATTATCTCACTAACATAATTAGTAATTGACACGAAAAAAAAAAAAGTAATTTGTCCGTTTAGTTTTCATAGAGTAAATTATTGTACTTTGGTTTTTGGAGTCCGTTAGTTTTCTTTGATCGTAATGTTAATCTTATTCTAATTATAGATGGTCTTATAATAGTCATTCATTGTAAACTCATTTTCATGCGTTACAACCGTGATTATTTTCTACGTCTTTTCTATGTTTTTTTTTTTTTTTTAATGAATTGTCCTACTATAACACATAAGAAGCATGAGCATGAAAAATTTGTTTAGTATAAGATAGAACTACATGTAAAAAGAGAGAGAGAGATCATCAGCCAATGATCGTCGTTAAAACATATAAAATCGTCATTTCTCATTGGTGATCGTCATTAGAATGAAGACAATCGTTTTTCTGTAGACAATCATCATTGAGAAAATAATGATCGTACGTGTCATAACAATGACAATTGTCAATTTAACAATGAATATAAAGGAATTTCCATGTTCATTCATATTTTTTCGATTTACTTTTCTACTTATTTGTATTTTTTGTTGATTGTTCTCTATATTATGTCAACTTTTCATCATAGCTAAATTATTCCACTTTGGTTTTTGGAGTCTCTTAGTTTTATTTACCATGTTGTTAGTAATGGGAGTACTTAATGCCTATTCTCAACATAGATTATCTCATAATAATCACTAATTTTAAAATCATTCTCCTGTTACAAGCATCAATATTTTCTATGTTAATTGTATTTTATTTTATGCATTGTCCTATCACAATATATTGCACATCCTAATATATTCATTAAATGCTTCATAATAACTTCAAATAAAATACCAGTCAAAAGACGATCGTCGTTGAAATGTACAGAATTGTCATTTTGTCATTGACGATCGTCATTAGAATGAAGACGACCGTAGAGAATCATCATTAAGAAAATGATGATCGTAACTGCCTACAGGTGATCATTGTTATAACAATGAAGATCGTCAATTCAACAATGAATATGAATGATTTTCCATGTTCTTTCCTTTTTCTATTTTATTTTATTTTCAACTTATTTTTATTTCTTGTTCATTGTTCTTTATATTATTTCAACTAGTCATCATAGAGTATATTACTAAATTTTAGTTTTTGGAGTCCCTTAGCTTTCTATGATCATATTGATAGTAATAGGTGTTGATGGGTAGTTGAGATCCCAATGATCTTGGCATCCCAACGTGATGGGATTTCTCGTTATGATACTGGTACCCGAGAATATTGAATAAGTGGTTTAAGATATTTGAATTTCAAATATTGTCAAGAATATCAAATCTTCATAGTCAAAATCTACTATTTGAAGATTATCCATAAATTTAAATTCAAATATGTAATCTTTTTGTATTTTAAATTTTGTCAAGGATTATCTTTTAGGAGACTATAAATACATGGTAAAGTAGCCTCCGGAAACCTAATCTCTCATTTTTTGGTAGAATACTTTACTTATAATTCTGAAAATATAGTGAAGTCCCCAAGTGATAGAAAGGACCTAATTAGCTTTTGGGTAATGAACCTCTATAAATCTCTATGTTCGCTACGTTCTCGCACTTTACTTGTTTCCGCTTTTGTATGTTATTACAGCCATGATAGTTCTCGGGGATCCCAATTACTATGGGATTTGTTAGGTGAGTTTTACCTATCAACAATTGACGCTAGAAGGAGGGCCCAAAAAGCTCCGAGACCTTGGGGAAAACCTACGTAAGAATCCCCTTTGAGAACAGTCCGATGGCAAGATGCCGAAACCGGATAAGAGATGATGAAGAGGAACCCGTTGAGGAGTTGCCAGCGCCCCGTGCATCGAGAAGGCCAAACACTAGAACCGCACAACTGGAGGGCCGTATTAGGGACCTATCCAATACAGTCCAAGAGATTGTAGGAGGCTTGAATGAGTTGTGGGAATCAATGGAATGTTTTTCGAGCATACACGACAACCCAACAACATCGAGACGGAAGCTGTTGACCGTCAAGATGAAGTTGCTGATGAAGATGACCAGCCCCTTGAGCCCCAGAATGCTCAGAATGATCAAACTGAAGCCACTGCGGAGACTCAGAACCTTCCTGATGCTAGCGAATGCTCAGTTGGTAGCAGAAGGAGGAGGAACCGAAGAGGAACAGAAGAAAACTGGAAGCCAGGCAACCCAGCTTCAAGGATTGGAGATAGGGACGCTTGGGACTTAACCTCCGAACCTAGTGGTGGACTCATGGACAGTCCAAAACGTGGGCCAATCAGTATTGAACGAAGACCTCTGCAAATAGATCAGATTGATTTTGACGCAAACCCAAGCCATGACCTTAAATTCAAGGGCTAAGGTTATCAAGAATCTCTTACGTCGCGTGAAGGAACTAGAGACTACTATGAACCATGAACCCCGTGATGAGATTGAAGAAGTTAGTCACTTATTCACAGCTGAAGTAATGGCAGTTTCCGTCCCGAATAAATTCAAGCGGCTTACCATGCCCTTGTATGATGGGATAACTAAACTTGATGACCATCTGAAGAGGATCTTGATCGATAACAGTAGTTAAATAGATAAACTCTGCCAGGATATCTTTCCCATGATGGTACTAACCCAGGAGCAGATGGTGGCAACTGCACGATGCCTGTTGGTGACTTCATTACCCTAGAAGGAATGATTCAGTTGTCAATCATTGTCAGCACTCGACCTTCCAAGGTGACCATGAGATCGAACTTTCTTGTGGTTAAGGATGACCTCAGTGCAAGGTTGTAATCAGGTGACTGACCATGAGAGCTCTGAAAGCCATCACATCGGTGTACCATCAAATGAAGTTCCCCATAGCCCTGGGTGCCAGAAGGATGAAAGGAAACCAGTACGAGCCCAGGATTATCTACATGGATGCCGTGCATGCTTATGAAGAGTTTCGCCAAGTGACAAAACCCATAAAGGTCAATAAATACTGAACACAGATATTTGGATTGGGATCCTGCTTAGATAATGTCAACTAGGAATGCGGACACTTAAGGACCAAGTAGACATAGAGGTCGATGGCCGAGAACATAGCAAGACCCTTAAGCTTATTGAAGATGTCATGTTGGACACCTACAAACTTCAACACATCTTAGGTTGCGTCATCAAAAGGTTATAGAACACATAACACCTTACTTTCAATTATCGATAGCCTGTTTGAACATTATCTTCATAGATTTTCTTTCTTAATCACGTTTAGTATTTCATTGCCATTAATAAAATCTCGAGGTTGAATTCATATAATTTCTTGTTTTCCTTGTTTGTTGGTTGCTTCTCCTTTACCATGCAATTACAATTACGATTACTACCGACAACGAGACTGTGCAAACCAATGACACTATGCAATGCAAGGGCAAGTCTCAACAAAGGCTCGACAACAGGCGGGTGTGATCCGAACTATTACAAGGGGACCGTACATTAGAGGAGACTTTTTATCAAACAATGATGAGCTTGTAGGTAGGGGTGGTAATACGGGTCACGACATGAAGACACGATTAGAAAACGATACGAATTTCGCTGGTTTGGGTTGGGAAAAATAGGGGTCGGGTCAAATTCGGATCACCCAAAATTGAGACAAGAAAAAACGGGTCGTGTTCGAGTTGGACCCGTAGAACCAAACACAACCCATTTTTTTCGTGTCAATTTCAGATCAAATGTCGTATTAATTTCGTGTCAATTTCAGGTTAAATTTAGTGTCAATTTCATATCGCGAGTGAATTTCGTGTTAATTTCATATCAATTTCGTGTCGTGGCTCAATTTCATGTCAATTTCGTATCGCGGGCCAATTTCATGTCAATTTTATATCACGGGTTAATTTCGGTTCATGTTGTGCTAACCCGTGATAGGTTCGTGTCATGTTCGGGTTGGGGAAGAAAAAATCGACACGATATGAACCCGACACGGGACAGGAATTGCCACCCCTACTTGCAGGAGCGGCCGCAAAAAGTAGCCAAGTAGTCAGCAGTCGAGATCACTTTTTTTGAAGAAAGTTCGCCAGTTTACTTCTCGCAAAACAATGCTCTAGTTATTGATGTTTTTATCAGTAACCGGACAATACACCGCATCCTTGGACAATGAAACTTCTATCAACATCTTGTATTATGGTGCCTTTACCAAGATAGGACTCACACATGAGCAGGCAGTGCCTATAATTTAGCTGCTGTATGGTTTTACATGTGATTCCAGAACTTTGAAAAGGATGATACAGCTCTTGGTTACCATTAGAGCCCGTCTTTTCATGGCTACTACTATGTCTAGTTTCCTCGTGATTAAAGGCAACTCTCTGTATAATGCTGTAATAGGGAGACCGACTCTGAAGGTGTTAAAGGCGGTCACTTCGATATACCATTAGACGATAAAGTTCCCAACTGCCAGGGGTACCGGACATGTAAAAGGAAACCAGTACAAGTCCAGGACTACTTACATAGATGTTGTACATGATTATGTTGAAACACATCTACCAGAAACTCTGAGACGGAAAACAAGATGGTGTTGATAAGGCTGCTGGAAACATATCTCGACCCCGACCTAGATCACTACTACAAAATGTAGATTTCACTTCCATGACCATTTGTAAAAACTGTTGTGGAAGCTTCGGATTCCACGACTGTTTTCATAAATGTCATGGAAGCTTCTTCCATGATGATTTTTTAAAATGATCGTGGAAATATGAATTTTTAAATTTAAAATTTTAAATTTTTTTTTTCCAGATTTTCGGTCGCGGGTTTTAGAGCATAAATAAAAAAATAAAAAAAACCATCATCCCCTCCCAAATCCCATTATCTCTCATGTCTCTTTCACTCTCGCCTCCAATCTCCCCCTAGAAACCCATCTTCTCCTCTGTAACTCCTCCCTCCATTATCTCTCACATCTTTCCATCTCTACCTTGCCTCCAATCTTTGTCGCCCTCCCTCCATTCTCTCTCGCCCCTCACCCTCTATTTCATGCCTCCAATCTCCACCGGTCGTTACTCCACCATTCATTCTCTCTCATGCCTCTCCCTCTCTCTCTTGCCTCCAATCTCCACCGCAACTCCTCCATCCAATCTCTTCCTCGAAATCCATCTTCCGCCGCCTGCCCCATTACCGCGCTGTCTGCACCCACAATTGTGGAATTGGTAAGTCTCTCTCTTTCTTGTGACGCACATATTATGATTTTGAAGATCATTTGGTTGATTGTGTTTGTGATTTTGGGTGATTGTTTTCCAAAAAAAAAAAAAAAAAATTTAATAACTTGATTATATTTTTACATATTACATGTTTGACAAAAGGCCTGATTGAATGATATTTATATGTTTAGGTAATGATTAGTTTTAGATTGATTTAAAATATTTGGGTGAGGATTTGGTTTAGATTGTTTTCCAAAAAAAAAAAGTGATGATCTCGTGATTTATGCTTTTGCATATTACATGTTCGACAAAATGCCCGATTGTATGATATTTACGTGTTTAGGTGAAGATTAGTTTTAAATTAATTTAAAATGTTTGGGTGATGATTTAGTTTTGATTGTTTTCTAGAAAAAGTGTTGATTTTGTGATTTATGCTTTTGTATTTTATATGTTCGACCTAATTAAATTGCAAGCATAATTTTATGTTCCAAATTATGATTTCACGTAACATTATTCTTATTTTAATTATTTTGGACTTTGTTAAATTGTTAGAGTACTTAATGACCAGAAGATTTTGGTGGGCAAAGGAGTAAGAAAGTAATGCAACTATGAAACATTGATTGATATTGTTCGATATCCTCTACAAGAAGGTTATGTTGAATACGGATATTTTGTTTTAGTTTTTATGCGAGAAATAACATTTACTCTTGATGTATTATCCTTACTTCAAACTAAGGATTTTTATACCGACGTTGAGATGAGTTTAGTAAGGTAAAAGTGGGCTAATATTATTATGCAGTTCATCCAATATAGTTAGAAGACAATCTATAAACTTTACAATGTAGTGTATGTTTTTGTAATAATTGTTATACATTATGACACGAAATTAATTGAAAATTTGCTATTATTTTAATTCGGACTGTGCAATGGATAACACATGGGATTTGCTACCTACGGGAAATCACATGAATTTTTTTTTTCATTTTACTCTTTACACGACCGTTTTTATCAAAAATGGTCGTGGAATCTTACTTTCCATGACTGTTTTTGCTAAACATGGTCGTGGAATCTTCTTGGCCAAGAACTTTCCACAATCGTTTTTAGCAAAAATGGTCTTGGAATTTTACTTTCCACAACGGTTTTTGCTAAAAACGGTCATGGTATATGGCTATGTCACGACGGTTTTTACTTAAAACCGTCATGGAATAGCCTTTCTACCCCATATTTGATGTCAGTTTTGTCTATTTCACGACTATTAAAAAACCATCATAGAATATTCTATGACCCCGGATACCATGATTGTTAAAAAACTATCATGAAAAGATACCACGACAGTTAAACACCATCATGGTATCCTCTTTTTATACTAGTGGATAATGACAAATTGGGTATCAAGCCAACCAAAGACCTCGTAGAAATACAGGTCAACAGCCGGGAATCTAAAAACTCCATTGCATATCGAGTCTCGTCATCGAAAGGCAAAGCTACATCATAAATTGTCCACGACCAGAGCAAGATCAGTCCTGGACAGGGGGCAAGTACCGGTATCCTACAGTCTACAGTCTACTACAATGAAAAAGCTACAATAAAAACCTTCGAAAAATTCATAAGGGAAGAAAAAGAAGGTGGATACCTAAAAAGGTCATTCATTAATCAGCCAAATTTCCCAAATAGTTCCTTAAAAGAAGAACAAGGGAACAACTATCATTTAAGGGTATAACGATAATGGGTACATAAAGGCCATCCATATCTGCAGATGATTACATCTTAAAAGAAGGACATGAGAACGGGTACCTAAATGGCAACCTTAATCATGAAGCTGCTGCTAATAAGAACCTGTAAGTTATTCAATACTTGGAAAATTTTCTAAGCAAAGAAGTAACGGAATAAACAAGCTACTTCGACACCCAAGTTGGATACCTAAAGGGTCATCCAACTATAAGTCTTCAAACAATTCCCTCTTAAGGGAAGAACAAGAAGCCAGATACCTTAAGGTCATCCAAACACAGTAGGATTCTAGTAAGTCTTTGAACAATTCCCTCTTAAAGGGAAGAACAAGAAGACAGATGACAGATGCCGAGAGGCCACCCAACAAAACATCATTCTTCGAATAATTCTCTCTTAAGGGAAGAATGAGAAAATGGATACCAAGAAGTTCCCTAAGGTAAGAAATTCTACTAGGTCTTCAATCAATTACCTCTTAAGGGAAGAACAAGAAGACGAGTACTAAAAGGTACCTCTACATTTTAGAAAAAGTTTTTTGAAACATCTCAAAAGCTACAATAAATATAATAAACAAGGCCGAGGCCTGGAAGCTACTTTATAGAGCCGCGAGGTACGTCATGTATTGGGGATTGTTTTACAAACGAGATTTTATGACACCACTTCTTAGGTGCTTGGATAAATAGGAGGCCAAGCATGTTCGAAAATACATTCATGAGGGGTATGCAGAAACCATATCGGTGGGCAATCTTTGGCACACAAAGTCCTACAACGTAGTTATTATTGGCCCACCATGAAGTAGGATACCTTTATATTCGCACAGAAGTGTGATAAATTCCAGAGGTTAGCTCCGATTCCTAAAGCACCTCCAAAGAAGTTGACGGCTATGATGAGCCCCTGGCCCTTCACTGTGGGGTATTGATCTTTTCGGCCCCTTACATACGTCTCTTCATGGGTACAAGTTTAGAATTGTCGCTGTTGATTATGATTCCAAGTGGGTTGACGTTGAACCTCTTGCATCCATCACGGAAGCCGATTGCACCAACTTCATTTGGAAGAACATCATTTGCCGATTCGGGATATCACATTATTTGGTAACCGATAATGGGAAAAAGTTTGACAATACTAATACCATCAAGCATACCCTGAAGATTTGCTTAGAAAACCTTGAAGGCAAAAGGACCTCAACTAAATGCATAGAAGAATTATGGAGAAATCAACGGTGGAGACAAAAGATCAGGAATTTGAAAATCGGATAGATGATCAAAATTCAAAAGTCAGAAAACGACACTACAAGAATTTTCACCTTCGGAGACCAAAAATTGGTCTCAGAAGGTCTATTTTTTGGTCGCCGTTGCCTTCCACAACCAAAATTTTTTGGTCGCCATTTGGTCCCCAAAAGTTGGTCGCACTAGGTATCGGTGACCAAAACAATTTGGTCTCCGTAGGTTAAGGCACCTACAGAGACCAAAAAAATTTGGTCCCCGAAGGTATCGGCACCTACGGAGACCAAAAAAATTTGGTCCCCGAAGGTATCGGCGACCAAAAAAAATTGGGTCTCCGAAGGTATCAGCGACCAAAAAAATTTGGTCTCCGTAGGTATCGCGATGCAATGGTTCTGATTCTTGAGGCATGTGTTAGTTACGGTGCAATCGTAGCATAACCGTCAAGCTCAACAACAAAGAAAGACCATCAGTCTAGGCAATCGGAAGCCCCGAACATTTTAGGTTACCGAATCTGAAGGGCTTCAGGGTACCGAGTTTGAAGCACTCCGAGCTAGGAGCAATTGCTGGTGGTTGGTAGGGTTCCCAAAGATGTCGGCATCATGACGTGATGAAATTTCCCATTATGACACCGACATCTGAGAATCTTGGATAAGTGGTTTCATATATTTGAATTTCAAATATTGTCAAGAATATCATATATTCCTAGTCATAATCTATTATTTTGAAGATTATCCATACATTTAAATGTTGTATTTTAAATATTGCCAATAGTTATTTTTTAGGAGACTATAAATTTATGGTGAAGTAGCCTCCGAAAACCCAATCTCTCTTTCTTTGGCAGAATACAATACTTGTAATTCTGAAAACACAGTGAAGTAGTTCATTGGATTGAAAATTTTCCATGAATTAACGAGAGCGACCCGACATGATTGTGTAAAATTTGATGATTAGTCGTTGAGCTTCTGGACCACATAATAGTTGTTGGTCACTTTGCTATTCTCTATCATGCCCCTTTAAACACGTAAAGTTTTCATCTAAAAAAAAATAAAAAAGAAATAAAAAAGTAGTTAGGTCCCCCCAAATTCCCAATATATGATCTGAATCCCACCAAAAAAAGCCTACTAATACTAATTACCAACAGAGCAACATTAAAGTATGAGCATGACCACCACCAATATTCGGCGCTTGGTGCGAGATGGTTAAGGTTTTGAGTCAGGGGCTTGGTGGCGATTGGTTAAGATTTGAGTTAGGGATTTGGGGCTGGATGAGTTAAGGTTTTATACGCCAATCTAAGTTAGAATGCTTAACATTGCTCTGATATCAATTGTCTTCTATCTATATATATATATATATATATATATATATATATTCTATATAAAGGAACAACATAAAAGCATGACCACCACCAATATCAAGTGCTTGGCGCGAGATGGAGTTAAAATTTCCTAATTGAGAAGTTTAATTTTATCCCGATATTAGTTGAAATTTTAGGTGTTAATCTGATTGAGATATTTTATCTTATCTTGATATTAGTTGTTCCGTGTATTCATATAAAAAATTAAAAAAAAAAAACTAAAAAACAGAATATCAGTAAAGCAAATGCATGGCCACCACAAATATTAGGTGCTTGGTTAATTAACGTTTTAAATTAGGGGTGGGTGGGATAAGTTAAGATTTTAGGTATCAATTTAGTTGGGATATTTAATTTTACATCTTGTTCCTGCTGTTCGCATAATTAATAATAAAAAAACAGAAAACATGACAACATTAAAGCAAATGCACGACCACCACCAATATTAGTTCCCAAGCTTTTTTTTTTCTCCACTCTAAAAACGCACACGTAATGGCCACCTGCTAACACTTCCACCACCACTACCACCTTGTCGTCCTTAAGCCCATTTGTATCAATTTGAACATGACGTTTGCAATAGCAGCTTTTTTTGGATATCCCTTTATTGCAACCATTCAATTAACTTCTCTTTCTATTCATCGAAATAAACAACCAAAATAGGTACTTGTGGGCCACATTTGTGGGCCAAACTACTGTTGAGTTACAAAAACCCTATCTGACAGATGTAAATAATTGAAATAAAATAACATATTCTAAAATATTTAGAGTTAAATAATAGTAAATATTAACTAATTTATCAAATAAATAATTTATTTACATCTTGTAAATGTATTATTTACTTAATAAGTTTGTTGTTTACGTAATAAATTTTCTATTTAACTAAGAGAGAAGAAGTGATACAGTATATTTGGGTCTAAGGGTTTAAAATTATGACAGTATGGAAACTAATATAACCAAATAGCATATTTAAAATTAATTGTGCACTAAAATACCAAAATTACCCTTTTTTTCCGAAAATCTCAAAATCCCGCTCTTCTCTCTCTCTCATCTTCATCATCCTTCTCCAAGTCCCACACTCTTTCCTCTGCCTACTTGCCATTCCGGTCATTGTCACCATTGATGACGAAGCGCCGTCGACGAACCGCTTCCGTTGACGAAGCACCATCATCCCTATCACATACCACTGTCATCTCTATTGGGAGAATCGTGAGTCGCCGTTGATGAAGCAAGAAATCGCCATCATTGTTGATGAAGGAAGAAATCGTCGTCGCATGTGTTTTGGTCGCTGATTGGAGATCTGAAGCCCTCGACGCGTATCGAGTCAAACCATCCTCAACAGATCGATGCGATCCTTCCTCCTCATAACCAAGATCACCGTCGTGAGTAACTCACGCAAGCATCGGGATCATCCATTGACACCAGGTCATGGTCCCTTCCTCCTCGCTGTCGCGAGCAAGATTGCTCTAGCGGCCGATTTCCTCGTCCGATCGATTTCCTCCTTCCGGTGGTGCCTATTTTGGATTTGGGATTAGATCTTAAGGTTTTCATATCTGGGGTAGTTGTAGGATTTCTAATAAACTGGGGTTTATTTTGTAATTAAAGAAATGTTACATTGCATGTTAGTAAATATCATTATTTACTTTGTCAAAAAAAAAAAAAATCATTGTTCACTATGAGTTAATAAATATGTAAATATATTGCTTATTAAATATTTCTTGTAAATATATTTATTTCCTTGTAGAATGTAGGATTTACCACTTAAAGGAATTAAGAAAAAAAATATTTACCAATACTTTTAAAATTCACATTATTTCCAATTAATAAATTATTTTACTTGGAAATATAATATTTACTTTGAGATAATTTTAGTAGTAAATTTGATATTTATTACTAAATCTAAATATTTACTAGTAATATCGCTAAATTCATTTATTTACTTGTAAATCTTGTATATACCGTGATTTATTTTAGTATCTTTATTAAGTTATATAATTACTAAGAATAAAACTAGCATTAAATGAGTTAAATCTCATTATTTACTTGGATTTAAATAGTTAATGTATATTAAGTTTATTAGTAAATACCCAAATTTACTAGTAAATACTTATATTTATTCTACTTGCATAATATTTGTAAAATTTTACGTAGGTAATATGTACAAATATTTATTAGTAAATATAAGTATTTACTAATAAATCTGATATTTACTTTGCTGTAAATCCAATACTTATCTAATATTACAATAAAAAAAAATAATAAACATGCTATTTACCGGTAGATAATGATATTTACTTGATTTGAAAATAATAACTTCAATATTTATTTAGAAAATCCATTTATTTTAATTAATAAATTCAAATATTTACGGGTAAATAAATGGATTTACAGAGTAAAATAAAATGAATTTACTAAGTAGAATAGATGTAAATCAATAAATCTAATTGTTTAGAAAAAAAATGTAATATTAATGAGGAAAATTCAATTATTAACTCAGAAATTCAATTATTAATATGGAAATCTAATATTATTTATTAGTTTTTTTGGTGACTAATATTATTTATTAGTTTAACTTTAGTTATTTTCATGTAAATCCAAAAATTTTCGACAATTTGTTTTTTTATCATTTAAAGATTTGTTCCTTAATCCAGTAAATCCAATAATTATTTTGTAAATCCATTACTATACACTACTACAAAAGTTGGCTTACACGACAGTTTTTGTGAAACCGTCATCTTAAACAGGATTACACGACAGTTTTGATGAACCGCCGAGTAATCCACCGGATTACACGACGGTTTTCTCGGAACCGTCGTGTAACAGCATTTCAAAAAAAAAAAAAAGGATTACACGACGATTATAAAAACCGTCGTGTAATCCTTCGAAAATTTTCAAAATTTTCAAATTTTCAAATAAAAAAAAAGGATTACATGACGGTTATAAAAACTGTCGTGTAATTATAACCGTCGTGTAATCCTCCGAAAATTTTCAAATTTTTCAAATTTTCAAATTTCAAAAAAAAAAAAAAAAGATTACACGACGGGTTTTATAACCGTCGTGTAATCCTTCGAAAATTTTTAAAATTTTCAAATTTTCAAATTTTGAAAAAAAATGAGTACACGACGGTTTTGAGCAAAACCGTTGTGTAATCTTCGGATTGCACGACGGTTATAGAAAACCGTCATGTAATCCTCTGAAAGTTTTCAAAATTTTCAAATCGATAGATCGAGAGAATGGTGTCCGATGAAGGGTTGAAGAGAAAGCAAAGGGAAATCGAAGTAAAGGATTCAAAGAAGTTGAAAAGTGTCGTAGAAGAGAAGACATCGGAAGCTAAAGAGGTAAAAAAGTTGATTTCTGTTTTTATGTTTAAAAAGTTTACATTTTTAATATTTTTCAGTAAGAATGTACAGTTTTTATTGATTATGTAAAAATATGTTTTCATTTTTATATGTGTTTTTGATGAGATTCTACCTTTCTAATTAATTTATTTAAAAAATTTTGCTTAAAATAAATAAAGTTAGTATTTTTATCTAATTTTGTAACATTAAACATCCGTTTGTAAAATTTATTGTTTTGGTTTATATGAATATTTGGGTTTTCATTGATATTTGTTTAATTGTATGTGATATCGGTGGCTGGTTATTTATTTTGTGATCATCCTGTAATTTTGTAATGGTCATTTTTGTAATGACTCTCTTGTCATAATAATAATTATTCAGTTTTATTTTATTTCCAGATGATCATTTTCATTACGACTTGTTGGTCATAATAATAATTACTCAATTTTATGTTATGGATTTTAGTCATTTTCATTATGACTTATTGGTCGTAATAATAATTATTCAGTTTTATGTTATGGATTTTAGTCATTTTCATTATTACTTATTGGTCGTAATAATAATTACTCAGTTTTATATTATGAACTTTAGTCATTTTCATTATGACTTGTTGGTCACAATAATAATTACTCAGTTTTAAGTTATGAACTTTGGTCATTTTCATTATGTTATTGGTCATTTTTTAGTTAACTTGGTGGTCCTCAATTTGTTAATTTTCATATTTATGTGATTTTATGCCAGGTAATTTGTATGATTACTTCACGGTCATAATTATAATTACTTTTTTATGTTACCATTAACATTACCGCAGGTTCAATATATTCGACGCGTACTGGATAGTGAAATTACCCGGGCGAAAATAAATACTTTCATTAGCATTACGGAAACATGTAATAAATTGAGATAGTGGTTGTCTCCCCGACAGTACGAGGCCGTCATCCATCAGCCATGCATTCAACCCTTTTTGAATTTAAATACTCTTGGTTGGGCTGGGCAGGTCTTCCACAACATTATAATACGACTGACGGATCACTCAGAAATGGGTGATGCTCTATGGTTTGAGGTTGATGAAGACTTGGGTAGATTTTCCATCAACAAGTTCTACCTAATAATCAACATGAAATGTGTAGGGTTTACTCATCTCCCACCGGAGGTCGAAAGCCGATTAATTACAAGATATTTTTCGACGTTGAGAGTTGTGTCGAGAGAAAATTTGGAGCTGCAGATGTCGAATGCAAACTTTGACAACGACAATGACGCTGTCAAGCTTAGCCTACTATATATGATATTTTGCATTCCTTTATCAAATGCAAACTCCGTTACGATAGACACGAAGTTTTTTGTCCTGGCCGATAACTTGGATGATTTCAATGATTTTTCTTGAGGCGTGCTCTCATGAGAGGCAACCCGAACTGCAATCTGTAATATAGTTGAAAAAAGGATATCTTCGAAGAGAAGACCGTTAAAAAAATATGCCAAAGTTCATTGCAGTATTGCGGGCTTTCCGCATGCCTTACTCGTTTGGACATATGAGACCTTTCGATCGATAGCAGCCAAATTCACTACCAAGTATGATCAGGCCATTCCTCGTATACTATCGTGGATCACCGCGGACAATGTAAAGTTTGCTGATGTTATGTCTTCTTTTACAGCAGTTGGTGAAAATCAGGTAATTTATATACTTTCTAAATATTTATGTAAGTAGTATCAATTACAATTGTTGGTCATTAACATAATGACCGGGTGGTCATTTTTACATTGATCATGCTATTGTTAATGTACCCTATTAACCACACCTTTCTTTGTGTAAAATACCAGTGTCGGTCAATTACATAATGACCGGATGGTCACAACAGTAATGATCATATTTGTTATCTAATACACGTCTTGGTCATCTACATAATGACCGGGAGATCATTCCTGTAATGACCGGAAGATCATTCCGGTAATGACCATACATATGTTACAGTCACTACGGGTGTTGATCATCTACATTATGATCGGGTGGTCATTCCTGTAATGATCATACCCTTGCTATAGTGACTATGGTCGTTGGTCACCTTCATAATTACCGGATGGTCATTCCTATTTTGACTGTTCATTTGCAAGTCTGAATACCATTGTTGGTCATCGTAATAGTGTGTGGGTGGTCATTTTTTTAATTTATCATAACTTCTTAATATTCATATATGTGAGTCATTAACATATTGATCATATCCCTTACTCATTGTTGTTATTAATATCAAATGTGTGCAGACTAAATGTTTTATGGTCATGTCAATCTAAGAAGAATTGAAAGACCCATGGGTTATGCATCTATATTTGAAGAACCAAAGGTTGTACCTCAATTACCTCCTAAGACTTCTATCCCCCGACCGAGCTCCGATACAAACTTTGAGTGGCGGGAGTTTCAAAAAGAGATTTGAGGACAAGTGTACTCAATGAACAAAAAGTTAGAGGATCTTAAAAAGGGACAGAAGAAGTTCACCAAACTCTTGCAAAGGGTTCTTAAATTGTTGTCTGATAACATGAATGAGAAGGAACAGGGAAAGGTACACACGGCGTACCATGTCAGCAGCAGCCAGAAGATTAATGTTCAAACGGATGAGTTGAATGTCTTGAAGACTACCTCGAATGACCTCGGCACCGGCTCACAAGATGATTTGTTCATCGACTCTGATATCGGTGCTGTTGCAGATATGGGTGTACAAGCAGCCATGGAGTTCCTTACTGCCGATAAGATGATTGTTTCTCAAGAAGATGTAGAGGAGGAGAAGAATAAGGTAATCCTGTATTTTAAAATCGAGTATACCATATATGTAGATGATCATTTAGGTCTTCCACATATACAAAATTGTATTTATTATGACATATTGTGAAACCACATAGGAAAATTTTAAAGAACATTTAGAAGGAAATGAGGGAGAAGCGAAGGTAAAATCTGATTCATTTGTTAAAATAAAGGATGAGTGGATGCCTGACCCGGAGAAGGAAAAAGAAGAGCAAAATGATGATAAAGAAAGCATAAGAGAACATGAGGTCATAAAGCTTGAAGAGGCAGCCAACGAGAAGAGCATCGGTGACGTGGTTATTACGAATATCTGTAACTGACAAATATACTCATAAGAGTCATACTTAATGTTAACTCGTTTCACATATGTCATTTATAGATCCCTAAGAAGAAGAGAGTCAGACTATCAAGTCTTGGCCAATGGCGGTCCGGACCTATGACTGAGGTTGGCTCTCCATCGCATGCTCTGAGTAAGCTTATTTATGCCCGCCCACAGGGTCTCGCAGATGAACCTCCAAAGAATAAGCTAGAAGAGTTCAGAGAGTGGATCAATAAAGGATTATTGAAGAAGACTCCTCCAGGATAATTTGTTTATAATGAATAATTGTCATTTCGATTTGATAAATAGAATATATTAATAATGTCACCACCAATTAAAATATTTTTATGTTTAGTAAACGGCCTCCCTAATACAATGCCAAGTATGAGACATTGGACAAACCCCATGACCTCAGATTCATGGCGGTAGATAAAAAAAAGTTGGTTTTGTGAATTAGCAACCTCTTCTGTTTGGCTATGGGATGAAGTAAGTACTGTTCTTGATTTTTTAATGAACCATGTCCTGTAATTTTTGTTAATCTTAACATGAAGAGGTTACATTGTTTGATAACCTGTAATTTTTATAATACATTTGCTTTTGTTTTGTTTATGTAACACATTAACGTTGCCTTTTACTACTTGAGGAAGAAGATCAAATAGTTCCCCAAATTGGAACAATGAAAGGTGACAACAGTAGACACGTTTTTTAGTGCAAAGGTTGGTGTATTGTGGCGTGTCTACCAATAATCACCAAATAAGTTCTATCGGAGTTCGTGTGATTCTATACTTAAGATCACACATGGCGTGTGTGTTCATAGTGGGTCGTCATGGTTTGAAGTAAACACTTTGCTAATACTAATATACTTGGCTGATCTAAAACATTGGGCATTAGTAAAGCTTGATCTTACAAACTGGACCATTAAGGTGTATGACTCTCTTCAGCGTGAAGGCCTTACAATTTTAAGGTCCGAGAAAGAGTGGAATGTATGTCAAAGTTTATTCTATTGCTGGTTGATGACTCAGTTTGTTTGAATTCAAACCAAGAGAATCTTCGGGAATTTACCCAATATTGGTCACCATCATGAAAGATCTCCCTCAATAAGCCAAACGGTTAGTACAAGTATTGAAAATGTTTTCATACGATAATATTAACTGTGATGCTTATGTGATTTTTTTTTCTTTCTCATTCGTACAATAGGGGTGACTGTGAAATGTTTACAACTAAAGATGCTGAATGCTTGATAGAAGGGACGAATGCCTGTTATTGGGTAATTCATGGACGCATGCAAATCTTTCAGGAGTGGCTAACATGTTACTTGTGGTGCCATGCCAGACGCAAGATTGAACAAACTTATAAAAGTGATGATGATGAGGATATGGACTTTTAACATTTTAACCAACATAAATTTTGTTTTTATTTTTTTACCAGACTGTAAATAGCCCCATTTTTTTATTCATAGTATACCATATTTTTTTTATGTATATGGTATATTGTTGTAAACTATAAAAGTTAACATGACAAATTAATTGTTCGGACAGAGGTCATAACTGTTATGACCAGGTGGTCATAACTGTTATGACCAGTGATCGTTACTCTAAAATGTCCAAGAATTTAAGATTTTATTTTACTCCAATTTTTACTACATGTTATACTATCCCTATGTATTTTAAAATGCAGGTTGATCCAGAAATGAATCATAAATTCTTTTTGTTTGACAATAGGGACAGAGATCATAATAGGAATGACCGTTACTCTAAAATACCCAACAATTTAAGATTTTTTTTAACTCCAATTTTTTACTGCGTGTTATACTATCCCTATGTATTTTAAATTGTAGGTTGATCCAAAAAGGAATCATAAATTCTTTTTGTTTCATAATAGGAACAGAGGTCATAACTATTATGACCATCAGATTATAATGACTGCTACTCTAAAATGTCTAAAAATCAGGAAATTCCATGTTTCTGAAGCATTAACATTATTGTTGACACCTAATTCCATAAACGCACATCATACGACCTTAGAATAAAGTACATAAATGTTTAATGTCAATTGTGCTAAAAATGTTCTACAATATAAAAATAAAACGACTGATAAAATCATCACATAACTGACCTAGGAGTTGTGAATGATGTCTGGGACCTTGTTGTTCGACGTATGCGTAAGGGTATTGGGTTAGTACAGGTTTGTCGGTTGTGTCTATAACCATTACATCTACTATACCAAATAGTCTCATGTTCTTCACCTTGGGACAAAATCCTACGAATCCGTGGCCTTCCGAGACCACACTTTCTATTGGAAGGATTGACAATTTGCGATTTGATTTCTTTAGAAACATCTCAGCCCTGTGCGCTTCTAATCGGATGGACTACACGTGCATAGCATGTATAGAGATAATCTTTCGTATAGTAATTAGAGCAATAATTGTATGAATCAATTCGTCAGTAGTTACAGATGGCCATTGCATGGGGGCAAGGAATTTGATTGACCTGAAATCGTCTGCAGGTACAGGTCCTTTCGCTCATATCTATAATCCAGATTTGGGCAACACTGTTGGTGGCGGTGTACACAAACTGGTCAGTTGACCGCGGTTGTAACAACAGGAAGCTTAAGATATTAGTTTATTCGAACTCATTTAGTTTAAGAAAAAAATTTGCATACACCATACGTCATGATGTGGTCCCTATCACATATCATTATTGTTAGTCCCAATGAGAAGTTTGTGAGAATTAATTTCTCTACCTTAGGGATCAGTTTCGATGTTATTTTCAGAGCCTCTTCACGTCTCTTGACAAACCATCTTTCTAGTAGTTCCCTCAATCATTCCACCAAGAATCCAACTGGCATTAACCTGGCTTTACGATCCACATGGTTCAATGACTCTGCAATGTTGGTTGTCATGATTGCATATCTCCGTCTGTTAAAGTATGTTTGTAACCACTTTGTAGGATTGGCCTACACAAGGTATCGGTGCATGTCGGGGTTATGATTACGGATGGATTCCATATGACGTTGGTGCTCATTTAAAAGATACGACCTCGATGCACCGTCAAAATAGGTCTTCAAAGGGCCTTTGAAATCTTAGTACCTAGTTTTCAAGTTTGCAACCAAGTGTTGGCATTAACCTGGCTTTCTGATCCATACTGTTCAATGACTCTTCAATGCTGGTTGTCATGATTGCATACCTCTATTCGTTGAAGTATGCTTGCGACCACTTTGTAGGATCGGCCTGCACAAGGTATCGGTGCATGTCGGAGTTACGACTACGGATAGATTCCATATGACACTGGTGCTCACTTAGAATATACTACCTCGATGCACCATCAAAATAGGTCTTCAAAGGGCTTTTGAAATCTTTGTACCTAGTTTTCAAGTTTGCAGCCAAGTATTGGACGTATATCCTAAAGGCAACATCTGGATATATGAGGTTGGCTGCATATTTGATACTCTTATGCCTATCAGCCACAATAGCAAGAGACTCTCATGCGCCGATTGAATCCCTTAGCTTCTCGAAGAACCATTTCTATGACTCATTGTTTTCCGACGGAACGATACCAAATGCAAGTGGAAATATGGTGCCATTTGTGTCGTGACCGCATGCTGCAAGCAGCATTCCTCTAAACTTGGCCTTCAGTGCTGATCCATCAACCACAATTACTAGACGACAATAAAGCCAACCGTGCTTTGAAGTAGCTAAGCACATGTAAAAGTATTTGAAACAATTTCTGAGTCTGTCTCAATGTGAATGTCAGATGCTGGATTTTTTCTCTTAACCATTTTAGCCCATGCAAGTAGAATTGTAATTAGTAAATAATCATTACCATGTCGTAAATATATAAGTTATAATACCAATCATGAACATAGAACCGGATAAGGGAAATTACCTTTGTATGACTCTGCATCATCATCCCTCAGGCTGATTAGTGCAGCTTCCTTCCCTCACCATACTCTAAGATAATTAAAAGACACTCCAAATCCATCCTGTATGTCTCGCATTATTTCTCAAGGTCTATATGAGTTATTAGTCAGATCCAAGTATTTTGTCTTAACACACTCCCCAATAATCCAACTCTTTGCTTGACGATGATGCCCTTAAATGATTTCAATTGAATAAGTATGGACGTCGTTGTACCTCTTCACAATAAACAATTCACTACCTTTCATCCTAGTTGCACGCAATTGCCATGGACATCCCTCATTATCTATACATATCACGTATAATAGAGTAGAGTTCGACCTCTTCACCTTGAATTGGTAGTGTTTACTCATGGCATCATGATGAAGATGGTATTGCAGTAACTTTTTATTATCAAAAATACAATTTCTAGACATTGTGACAAGTGTAAAATCAGTAATAACTACTGAGCCGGATAAATTGTCACTACTAGGAACATTAATAGATTGAGTTCTAGTAGTATTGACAATAGAATAGGCTCTAATGCTTGCTATGATACTCTTATCGTTTGAATGACAATCAGCATCCGCAACATTCAATTCTCCAGCATTACGATCATCATGGTCCGTGCATAAGTCATTGTTTAATAATTGATGTTGCTTTCCAATTTCATATTCAGAGTGCAAATCCAAACCTATTGTGGGAGAAAGGATATGAATAGGACGAGGAGGAAGGATGATCAGATTATTGTCATTTACAAGTTGCATGGCTTTATCACTCTGTCCACCATCCCTAGAAGGTTGAACGCCTATGTGGTTGCTTTTCCCTACCTCTGATGGCATCGCTTCGACCGCAGACTCACCTAATATATCGATGCTAATTGGAAATTTGCTAAGCACATGAACATCCTTATTCTTCAATTGTATGTAGAATTTAACATCAGCATCACACTGTATCCTCATAGGAGACATTACAGGTTCAACACCATATCTCATGACTATAGTCTTGTATAAGTCCCTAATTCCAATAAGACTTCCAACCAACTCAATAAGACCAACATATGTTGTGGTAACGGGTACTAATATTCCTTTCATTTTTCCATCAACATATCTCAATATGTCATCCCATTGATCATTATACTTGATGAAAACACAAACCTCATCCATTCCTGAATGAAACAGCAATAAGTTAGTCAATATTATATTTACGTTTCAAAGGAAGGAAAAATGATTACATATATAGAGAGGTGACTTATATCTCAAAACTGGTTACAATTAGAATGTCCAGATGGTCATATAAAAATGACCAATTTTATTCAAATTGAGAGGTGACTTATATCGCAAAACTGGTCACAATGAGAATGACCGAATGATCATTATGAAAATGACTATTTTTGTTCAAATCGAGAGTTGACTTATATCTTAAAACTGGTCACAATGAGAATAACCGGATGGTCATTATGAAAATGATCAATTATACATATATACCAAGAGGTGACTTATATCTCAAAATTGATCACAATGAGAATGTCCGGATGGTCATTATGAAAACGATCAATTTTATATATATCGAGAGGTTACTTATATATCAAAACTGATCATAATAAGAATGACCGGATAGTTAATATGAAAATGACCATTTTTGTTCAAATCGAGAGGTGACTTATATCTCAAAAATGCTCATAATAAGAATGACCGGATGGTCATTATGAAAATGACCATATTTGTTCAAATCGAGAGTTGACTTATATCTCAAAACTGGTCACAATAAGAATGACCAGATGGTCATTATGAAAATGACCAGTCTTATATTTATCGAGAGGTTACTTATATCTCAAAACTGATCACAATGAGAATGATCGGATGATCATTATGAAAATTATCATTTTTGTTCAAATCGAGAGGTGACTTATATCTCAAAACTAATCACAATGAGAATGACCGGATGATCATTATGAAAATGACCATATTTTTTCAAATCGAGATGTGACTTATATCTCAAAACTGATCACAATGAGAATGACCGGATGGTCATTATAAAAATGATCATTTTTGTTTAAATCTCAAATGATAGGCGAAACGAAAGTTAGGCAAATCCATATAATTTCCTCATTATAAGTATCATATGATAACTCAAATTTTTGTTTTAAAACCCACCCCTGTTGTTTTATCAATTTCTACAAATTTTACATAAGAACATAGGTCATAATAAAATTGACCTTTTGGTCATTATGAAAATGATCATTTTCGTTAAACTCTCAAATGTGATCAAAACTTCAATTTGTTGTTTAGAACCCCGGTTGTTAATCTTGTTAGTGATTATGACAATGGCCATTTGGGTTAGACTATGAAATGAAATGCAAAATTTTTTTTCTTATGGTTAAAATCATGACTTCTATTTGGTAAAAATATTATTGACTGACTTGGTCATTAGTATGATGATCAAACGGTCATTATATTATTTACCATTATTAGTTCAGGAATTTTTTGGTAACGACAAATATTACAATAAAATACCACAAAACACAGGAAATCTATCTTACTTACTACTCACAGGTGCTACAGGAGACTGATAACTTACCCTCAAAAGTTTAACAGAGAATCCTTTTTAGAATATAATTCAAAACGCACACCCATTTAAAGTATATAGGAACAAATAAAACCAATTAACATGCAGTATTACCTCAGATTTGCTGATTGGAAGTAGGAAGATCTCTACTCAAATAGAGTAGGAGCAGATCTGGCAACTTTAGAAGTACTGTGATAAGATAAAGAGGGTCAGTTTAACAGAGTGAACGAAGATGGGCTGAGATTTGTTGGACTTAGAGTGAGTTTAGATTAGTGGGTAATGGTACATAGAGGGTTCGTGAGGCTTCAGTGAGAGAAAAATGATGAAAGAAAAAGTTCAAATTTATAACTACTATGACTTATATATTGTCGGCGGGGGGAGGGGGTTGGAAAGTGGGAAAAACATCAGTTTAGGGTTGGCTAAGGGCATATATGTCTTTATACATCAACCTAAAAAGGGATAGATGACGTGACAGTGCTAGAAATGAAGGAAAAAAAGTGGTGCTGTTTTTAATAAAATTTATCCTACAGGTACTATTAATGAAATTAATCCTTTTTAAAATTATTTGAGAGAAAATATATATTTATATATAAAAATTAAATATATAGTTCGGATTCATGTATTTTACAGATTGAAAAATTCTCAATGTATAATCAAATTTGTAACATTCAGGTTGGGATTATAACAATATTAGAAAAAACTCAATCCATTATCAATCCGTGAGTCTCGCAACTCATTCCAATCTATATTACCTTTAGCATTTCACATTTCTTCAAAAATAATAATTTTAAATTACCTTTCCCCCAATTATGCATCATAAATACACATTTCTCATAATTATTTATTTAATTAATTTCCTTATACCTATAAGCTTAAATTCATTTACCATTCCACCATTTATTCAATTAAAATATATCATAAAATTCTGACTTCTATCCAGCTTTTGCATTGACATTGTCCCTCCTCCCAACATGTGTCCTTTGATTGACACAAAAATCAGCACAGGTTGGTACCGTTTCTCTTTGGACGACGGATTTAAGACTTTTGTTATATATATATATATATATATATATATATATATATATTCTAAACCCAGCTGATTCGATGTTTTCTTCTAACTGTTCTATACGTATGAATTTCTTATTTGCTTTCTTTTATTTTGTCAATCTTCTTTGCTTTCCATTGTACGTTCTGATGGGATATCAATCTTTTTTCCATAAAGGTTGGACGTAGTTTGTGGCGCACTTCCTTGTCAAGGCTGCTTTGAATTTTCATTGGAATTTTCTTTGAATTTGGCATAATGCTAGATCAAATTTGACTTATGTGTTTATTTATTCATGTCTCATTAATTTTTTTAAATAATATCATAATAAATCATTTAAAAATTGTTTAATTATAATATCATATTATATGAGTTAAAAATCCCGTCAGTTAATTGTGTATTATAATATTATTAGAACGGCGAAAAAAGTGACACAAATAAGTATATATATAAACCAAAGCCAAATATATTTATATTATTCTATTTATGCAGCTTTAGGTTGCTTCGCAGTGGCGAAGCTAGGTGGAGGCGAGGAGGGGCTATCACCCTCATTGAAATTTTTTATTCTTTTAAATTTATCCCAAATTTTTTTTGAATTTTATAATTTTCCCCCACTAAAAACAAATAATTCTCATATAATCCCTACTAATATTAATTTTATATTTATAAGTTTACCGTTTTACCTCACTAAAATTAAAAATTCTTACATAAAACGACTAAAATTAAAAAATCTCAAATACCTCACACAAAAATTTATTCTACCCTTAAAAAAATAATAAAATAAAACTTGGTATACGTCTCCATTGAAATATATATTTCTTCGCTCCCTTTGGCCTTTTTCAATGAAGTATCCCAATTTAAAAAAAAGGAAGAAGTTATTTTTTAAAGTGTTTTTTCTTCATCATTTACCCAAAAAAAAAAATCATTCTGTACCTTTATCATATATAAACCATCTGTATAAAAGATATATCATCAATAATTCATAATTTGAATAGTTCACTGTTTTTTTTGCTTCACAACAATACAACTCAAATTCAAATTTAAATATTCACTTTTTTAAAAATATGTACCACATTCATTTTCTATATATATTTTTACATTATTTAAATGTTATATGACTTATGCGCCCCATTTTGATATGATATTATCCATTTTGAAATTCGAGCTCGCATAGTTTTATTTTTGGATTTAACCCCAAAAAATCTTATTCAATCAATAGGTGGTCTATTTATTTATGAACTATTATATGAATTCATTCTCACGTGACGTGAAACTATATAATTTATCATTTTTCTTACAATATCTTATGACTCTCACAATATACCTTTAACAAAACTATCGGAGCATACTTTTAACTTGAATAGTTGTTATAATAATTAAAGTAAATATATCGGATCGTCTTCAAAATAAAGATATTGGTCGTCCAATTATTGACTTTACTTGTGGAAATTCACTATGCAATAAAAAGTTAACACGTGGCCTTCCCGTGACATAGGCACGCATATCGACAAGAGATAATGGGAGTTTTTTCTTTTGCCCATCAAATCCCTAATGGTATAAATATATCATTATAGGTCAGTTAATTAGGATAGATCTTTCTGGATTTTATCTACGATTTCTAATTCTCTCACCTTAATAAAACGAAAAAAGAAAAAAAAAGAAAAAAAGAGAGAAAATTATCTTAATAATCACTTTTTTTATCTATTAATTAATATGATACAAATTTCTTATTCTTGATCAATATAACATAAATTTTTATTAATTTTAGTTTAATTTTGTATCATATTAGTTTAATGTTAATTTTTTTTTTGTCATATTGATAAAATGATATTTAAATTTGTATTATTTAAGTGATTTTTCCAAAAAAAATAAATAAATAAATAACCATTGTGAATGAAGATAGGAAGGAGAACGTCCCTCGACAAACAGATTAGAAGATTCGTCCTACCAATATTAATTACTTCTATGACTTGTATTATAGCATCTATGAAACTTGGCCCTTTTTGCTTATAAAATTTAAATAAATAAATAAAGGAAGAAATTGAAAGACAAGCATCTGCTACTGTCTTCTCATTTTAAACACAGCAAATGTACTTTTTTTTTTTTTTTGAGGAAATGCAAATATACATATACGTTAAAGAAAATATGATATGGAGTAGTTCTTGAATTTGAACCTGTCGGTGTACCTAATGCGTATACGTATACATATGTGCGTGTATATAAATGTGCATATATAATATAATTACCTGTCGTAAGGAGCTGCATGACTGTATCATGCACGTGAGGGTGGATATATAGAAAACCGCCAATTAAATTAAGTAACTAGCACATTTATACCCTATCTATATATAGATATACTATTGAAATTTAAGCGCGTTCTTAAACAACCCGACTCATCCAAATCACGTTTGTGAAAGTAGGTGGGCCATGTATTTGTATAACTCTTGTTAGTTACGCAAATTGACCTTGAAACTTGTGCAATAAAGTTATTTATGTTAAAAAGATAGAGTTCATCAAATTATGATCAATTATATAACCTTTTCTTATAATTATGATAAATTATATCATCAAATTAAGATAGAGTTCATACATATATGCGTGTATATAAATGTGCACATATAATTACTTGTCTTTAAGGAGCTGCATAACCATATGAGTGATATCATGCACGTGAACGTGGATATATAGAAAACCACCAATTATATTGAGTAACTAGCACGTTTACACCCTACCTATATATATACAAATATATATATATATATATATATATATTTACTCTAGAAATTTAAATGCAATCTTAAACCACCAGACTCATCCAAGTCACATTTATTAAAGTAGGTGGGACCAATGTATTCGTATGAACTCAGTTAGTTACTCAAATTGACCTTAAAACTTGTGCAATAAAGTTATTTATCCCGAGAAGATAGAGTTCATCAAATTATGATCAATTATATTCACCTTTCTAATGTCTCATTTAACATATATATGTATGTGTGTGTGTGTGTGTGTGTGTGTGTTAGAGCATCTTATTGATGTTACAGATTAGTGAAGGGATTGGCGATAATGAGAGAAGCTTTGATTCTTATTGTTGACCCAAGGTTTCTTTCTCAGTATAGTAGGACATATATATGACCTACGCAAAGGGAGAATTTGGGATGTCCATTTTTTCAAACTAGGGGAAAGCGAAGCAGCATATGGTAGGGATATCATTCCCCCATTAGCCACCTTCAGTTCAAGAGAAATGCGAAAAGCATACGATGCTATATATCTATATATATATAATACTAACTTTTTATGGGTCTGCTGCCAGATGTTATGGGAATTGAATCGACTTTTTAGGTACTTTTGTGGACCAGTTACTCATCATTATTTTTTCTGTCACCACGCACAAAGAAATGAGTGATTACATGGATGATCAGCAAAATTTCTCCAAAGTTTTCTCCCCCAAAAGATTAAAATAATAATAATTATAATTATAACCTTTGATAGAACTAGTTGGAGCACGCACTCCGTTTATGTAAAATAATATATTGTCTAATTAAAGTCGAGAGGGTTGCAGGAAAAAATGTATAAATATGGTTATTATATTTGAGAAGAATTGTTTTAACAAGGGCAAAGAAACAACAAAGAAGGAAAAGAAAGAAAAAAAAAAAGTGAAATGATGACACATGACAGCTAGATTGGGGTGAACCAAAAAAACGCAGGTGTGTTATTCGCCCTATTATTAATATATGTAAAAGAAAATATAATAGATAAATTAAGATTAGACACTTGGAAAGAAAACAAAGAAGAAAAGAAAAATTAAAATTTCAAATTTTTGTATTTGATAAGATTTTAATGGAGCTTCTGGTTGCAGGCATTTAAAATGTTGTAGAATGATGTTATTTGGTTGTTTTAGGAAAAATTCTAAATAGAGAGAGGGAGTTATGATTTGATCATTTAAATGTTTTTATTTTTTTATTTTTATCGCGCCAAATGTTTTCATCCAGACCGGTCATAATTAGTTCCTTCACTTTGGTATGCATTCTCGTTGCGTTTACTACTATATATTTCATTACAAGATCACAAGCCATGAAAGACAATGTTGGTGTTTTACATGACCAATTGAATTAAGGGCAATAACCCCCTTGTGACCTTACGAATTTGTCTAATTAAAATTGACATAAACTAATAAAAATCTAACGGTATAAAAAAAATACTATACCGAAAAATAAAATTAAAAAGAAAAAAAAACCAGTCACTATCCCCCTTTCCAGTGCTGCGTTTAATAATTTTTCAAAAAGTTTTGAGTTAACAGAAAATGGGCCAATACCGTTGAATATCGTGTTCTACCAAGTTTGGTGCGCAAGTGCCGCAAAGTTAGGGATTGCCGGGCTTTTATGTCTTTGCCAATATTGTACTCAGTTTTGCACAGTTACGTTTAGCATTATTATTATTACTAGTTGGACAAACACGGAAAAAGACAAACAAAAGTAAACGCAAAAGTAAAAGAGTTATATATATATATATATATATATATATTTATAAATATAAATAAAAATTCACGTAATTGTGATTAAACTATTATATAATGATGATTGGATTGTCACATGATAATCTAAAATAAAAAATGAAAGTATCGTTAATAGTATATTCATCTTTTTAAAAGTAAGTAATAGATAAACATGAGCTTGTTTGCGGGCACATCTCCAAACATTTTTGCAAAGTTTTTTTTTTCTTTTTCCTTTAATTTTTCACTATTCACTTTTCTAAATTTTTCTTTCTCATTTCAAAAAGCTCAAAGTTATCATAACTTTCTATATATATTAGTCGAGATGAGATAATTTAAAAAAATTGTATAAAATTTTGAGAAAAATAATATAAGATTCATATTAAAATTTATTTTTCAAGTAGTTTTTTTTTATTAAATGTACATTTTCAAAACTTAACTCATCTCTTAATCTTTAAAATTCTGTGATCAATAACTCTCCCAAATGGGCCTTAAATTTTTGAAATGGTGAGGCAAAATTTGTGACATCAAATAGAAAAAGAGAACCCTTCAATCTGATGGGGGCTAAAAAAGCAAATAAGGTATCTTTGCTAAAGCTTATCACATTTTGCAAACAAAGACTGAGTCAGGAGCATTATTACCTTTTCTTTTTTATTTATTTATTTATTTATTCTAATCTTTGTTTAATACTTTATCATATATCTCTTCCTCCAAATTGGAAAAGACACCATCCCCCCAGATATCTCTTCCCCCAAATAAGAAAATAAACCACAAACCCCCCCAAAAATCATTTGTTCAACTCAGTTCTCAAGGGACTGTTTGGAACAACAATCATTAAAGTTGAAATTTTTTCTTTTTTTTTTTTAAATTGTTTGTTTCACAATCTCATTTCAAATCTATAACTCTTTGTCTGTTTCTTCCATTTTACAGAAATTCAAACTTTAAAATCATATAATTTTCTTATTAATTTAAGTAAAAATGAGACGATTCTTGTGTTAAAATACTCACAATTACGAAATAAACAAAACAAGATTCATATTATATAGTTTTTCATACACATTCTAAATTTTTAAACTATTCCCTAAAAGACAGTTCATTTTCAATTCATATCTCAATCAAACACAAATTTTTAAATTAATATTCAATCATTTAAAACTTCAAAACTCCAACTCCAATTAGTGACCAAAACGGACCATAAAATTCAAGTCCAAAAAATCTATGGAATTTATTAAGGAGTCGTCCAATTATGTTTTTCCATTTCGGAAAAAAAAAAAAAAGTTTCATTCAGGAGAAATTAGTACATCCATTACATTAGTACATCACCCAATTTGAAAAACATATTAGTAAATGGCCAAATAAGAGTTCTGAACTTCAATTATTCAGAATTTATTACCTCAATTTTGACCTTTTGGCTCGTCTCTCCAACGTTAATAATAAATACTAAGTTGTCCTATATCGAGTCTTCAATAATGAACACATCAACCTTACGGCTGGTAATTATTCATTGCAAATGACGGATATTATTACAATATTCATCATCCTCGTCGTCGTCACGAACTACTCCGGGCTTTACTGATGGCAATCTCCAAAAAAATTATAATAATTTATGTTAGGGTTGATGTCCACAAAGCATATATATATATATATATATATATATATATGGCGCTATGATATTATTGTAATTTAAATAATCAAGTGATTAATTTTATTATAATTTTATGTGCATATATGTCCACAAAGCATATATATATATATGGTGCTATGATATTATTGTAATTTAAATAATCAAGTGATTAATTTTATTATAATTTTATGTGCATATATGTTTGATATGTACTTAATGAATATAAAAAAATCCCATGATTATTAATATGACCGTATTTATTATACATAAGTGTTATATATACTAGTACTTTTGAGATTATAAAATTATATCCATAATAAATAAGTAAATTTGTGATCAATAATTACTAGCATGGTTCATTTCTCTTAAGAATTGGACAATTCAATTCGGATTATTGTAATGGTGTTATTAGGATGAAAGTGCTTTATAAAATGCTATTATATTGAACGAGAACACGATTAATTATGTTAATTTGACACTTAGTGCTATGATATGGTCCACTACACTAGTTATACACAGGAGGAGTGTGAATGGCATTTGCAGTCATAAAACTAATTTACTTGGTCAAAGTAGCTACTTGGGCAGTAAGTGTTATGATGGGATCAACTTCGTGAACTCTATAAGCTTCCTATGGTGCAACACGATCAACTGGCCACTGGTAAACATTTGCAGCCATCTCTTCTAGCAAGTCATACGCTTCATCCTGCGTTTTCCCCATTAAAGCACCATTTGATGTTGTATCTACAAGAGTTTTAGTTGGAGCACCTAAACCATCATAGAAAGTTTGCACTAATAGCCATTTAGGTAATCCGTGATGCGGCTTCTATGGATCAAGGCCGTGGCGCTCACGATCTGTCTTTCATAATTTTTTCAGCGCCTTTTTCACTGTTTTTTCCTGCTTTTCATTTTTTTTGGGGGGGGGGGGGGGGGGGGGGTGGGGGGGGGGGGGGAATGGGGGATATATATATATATATGTCTATATATAACGACTCCGTTATTTTCTAATATGGAAAACAAAGACTAAAAACAACTCGAAAAAGATTAGACAGCACTAAAACCAACAAAACATCAAGCTAAACAGTACATGATTTTTTTTATCAAAAAAAAAAAAAAAACAGTACATGATTTACGGGTATCAAACCAACACATCAGGCATCGACAATACTACTTGGACCTTATGTGTTTAATTGGATTGATTCATTTAGAATTGATGAATTCTAAATTAATACATAATCACGTTGCATGCATCAATTAATCTGAAATTAGTTGTACAAATTAAATAATTTGATTATTTAAATAAATCTTATTTGGATAATCCAGTGTGGTCGCCTTCACCAAGATCTGCGCCCCCTGTGGTGTGTAATTTTTATCAGATAAAGATTGTTGTTTTGTATTTAATATATTTATTTAAAAATTATATTTTTTTGTGTAGATATTTTAATTTAAAAATGAGACAATTATCCGAGTTGGATACGGAGAAAAATATATCTCCTCCTGAAGAGGAGATCTGCGCCACCTCGGCAGACCACCCCCTCTTTGGAGCAGGTGGTCAATTTATTATAAGAAATAATTAATTTGATTAATTTAAATTTAAATTCAATTAGGGTTTTTCTCATGGTATTATAAATAGAGGATTTATTACATGAATTCATAACTTTTGCCTCTTTGAGAAAGAGGGGGGGAAAAAAAGACTTTGAGAGAAAAATTCTTCATAGCACCCTTTGCTCTTCATGTGTGCTGAGAATTAAAAGCAAAGAACATAAAGGTGAGAAAGTGATCGTACCAATTAATAGAGATGCCCAACATCCTTTCAAGTAGTATTAGGTGCGGAAGACCTAAGGTATTTTGGATATTAAATCATCCATGAAGTTATCATATTAATCGAAAGACGATAATATTCTTCTTTTATACATAGTTTATATGTTGAACTAATATATTTATAGAATACCGGTAAACTGTTTGTATATGATCTGATCGCTTACGATCTTACCACATATTTTCGGCTGCGATAGTTTTCAAAACCAACAGGAATTTCCTCAAGAGAAGCCATAATATCATTGGCCGCTTTAAAAACATCCCCAAAATTAGTTTTATTACATATCTTCAAGGCACCCTTACGCCTGTATAACTTGGGAGCCAACAGGACAGTAATGCTTTTCCAACAATTAGCGACAACTCCCTCAAAAGAGCGCCATGATCATCAATTAACTCAAGTAGAAAGCAATCTGAATATATGGTCTTGGTCCAACAAACACAGAAGAATGAGATGTGAAAACAATCAGGTTATAATCCAATAATCCTGAGATGTGAAACATGGTTCCAAGCATCTAATTAACTATTGTTATGAGTATAAAACTCTATCCAAATTCTATGCATGGTAACTATTATTATCCGCATTTGTTTTTCTTTGTTATGATAAATGATCTACTTTACTTAGTTTGCATTTGGTGTACAGGTTTATAATGAAATTTTTATATTGAAGTTGGTTGACTTTTTAAAAAATTAGTTATAATTTATGTTAGTTTCTAATTTAAAAAAAAAAAAAGCGAAAAATTGGGATGAAAACTTTATGTTTGAACCTTAGAACCAAATGCACCGTCAGTGGTTTTAAAGAAAAGTAAGCTTATTTGTTTTTAATTCTAAGACCAATAGTTCTAGGTGAGCTGCTTACTCTTGGCTCAATAGGGAAATCCTAATTCATACTGGGGCTTTCAATACAATTAAATAGAAAGCCCCAAGGGTGCCAACCGTTAATGAGTAATCCTAATGTGGGTGGATTTGGTTAAGGGGAAGCGGAAATATTACTTTTAATAGGGATGGACTGTAATAATTCATTGGCAATTAATATGTCTTTGCTGGTCTTCTATTATTCATGCATGATTTGCTCTTGATGTCAAATGGGTTTGAGAATGAATGAAGAAATACTAAGTTGTCCTGTATCGAATCTCGAATTTCGGTTTGCCCCATAATATTTGAGTGAGCTCCAAGAAATTAAATTAACAAAAGCAAATAAACAAATAATAGAAATGCTGTAATTTCTGAAGTTAGTAGCCTCTGGTATCAGCCCCAAAGAGTTCCAGAAATTAATATGAACAGTATAAATCTTAATCATCGGTTCAGCTAAGCATAAAAAATTAGGCTTATTAGTACGTAGTTCTATAGAAATTACGAATTATGGCCGTCTTTAGATGAGTCGTTATCAATACCTCTAATATTCCAATAAATAAATAAATAAAGAAAAAACTTTCATTTAGTTGAGGGTTATTCGACAAATGCACTTCGGTTACTAATGGACAATTAAAAAGACGAAGAAGAAAGAAAGAGAAGACAGAATGCCCTCGTGCATTAAACTTGAACGCATAGTTAAGAGGTCGTCAATTAAAAAAAAAAAATTCAGATTCAATTTAACAAAATCTTAAGTATTTTGAAAGTTGAAGTATTTCTATTAATCATGCATAAAACCCCGTGTTGAAAAATCCTACGTCATTTGAAAAGGGTGCCTAGAGCTAATGGTTTTTTTTTTGAATGAAGAGAGAGGACAAGCAATGTAATATTCATGTCATTTCTATAATTACCATCCAAATTTATAGAAATGGATATAATTATCATCCTAAATTATGAAAAATAACATTAACCTATTTAGTATTGAAAAATAACATTACAATCTAATACATAATGTTATTTTTAATAATATTTTTTATTTTTTTGTCATCATTATAAAACTTTAAACTTGTAAAAGTAAAGTTTTTCCTTTATGAAGTTTCCGGTAAAACTTGTAAATTTGTCATCAAGTTTACCGTATTACAAAATTAATTTGATATCATGATTCATTGAATAATTCTTTTTTTATTTTTTTTTCGGTTAACCTTAATGCTAATATTTACCATTGACATCAATTTAGTACTCCATTGTAAATGCACGTAGTATTGTTTTAGTTCTACAACTCAATGTCCCCCTCTCTCTCTTTCGCCGTTTTCATTTTTGGATCATGAAATTTTTTGTAAAACAATGTTTATAGGTGCAATCTTATCATAATCCTACTATTAACTTTATTAAAAATATAGAGTTCGAATCTATTTACCTTAAAGTACAAAAAAATAATATATATATATATATATATTTGTAAAACAAGCGAGAAGATGATTGAAAGAAAGCGATATGAAAGGAGTTCAAATGATAATTTTTCATGTACTTAACATTTAAAAATCTCAACCCATAATAAGGGAATATTTGGAACAACATTTCTAGATGGAATTCTGTGATTCAATTTTAAAACTCTAAAATTTACATCTCATTTTCTCTCTTTTTCATTTTTGAAAAACTCAAACTTCAATTAAGTTCATAATAAGAAGTCAAAATGAGATGATATATATATATATATATATATATTTAGTAAATCATACAGAGTGATTAGAGCAATGAAACAAATTCATATTACATATTTTTTTCCGAACACCTTTCACATTTTTATACTATTTTTTATATCCTAGTTCATTTCTAATTATTCATACTTCAATCAAACATACATAATTTTAATTTCAGCTAGCAAAACACCAACTTCAATCATTGTTCTCAACAGACCCTAAATGCTAAATATGGAATATTATATAAACTAATTAAATGAAAATATTTCAAATTTAATTGGAGATACAAAGAAAAAGGAACTTCATAAAACAGCAGGAAGATTTAACAAACAGTTTGGCAGGGAAAGGAAGTTAACTGATCATGACCTGCTAAGAATGCGATTGGAGAACAAGTAAAATATAACCAAGTCAACAATAGGGCCAAAAACCTTTTTCTGTTCAGATATAAGATTTCATTTGGTAGGTGCACATTTTATTGGGGGTGTTAATAGTACCGCTTTAATTGGTGCATAGAGTTGTGATCAATTATTGCCAACAAATACTGTTCTATCATGATGCATCCATAGCAACCAATAAATTTGTTTTCAAAATTTTATACCATCCATTTCAAAATTTAACAATATATATATATATATATATATATATGGATTATTTCGTTTTCAATACATAATCATTTATTTAATCGGCAGCATATTCTGTATTGAAATTGACAGAATCGATTTCTACCAACATAATACACTCAATCCATTTATCTCGATGTTTCTGGCTATTTATGCATTTTTGTCCAATCATCCGTTAAAATAATACACAGCTTTATATTTTTCTTTCTGTAAATAGTGTAATTAACTAATAGAAATACATTCTATATTTATGTCGGGTGATTTTACTAATCGTCACCCTCCACTTTATTTTCACATAGCTCTTTAAATTAAAATGCATTAATACATTAGAAATCTTATTTTAAATTACGAAAGGATAATCATAACAAACTTAAATTACGTAATTATTACATTAATGGAGAAAATAGTTCATTTTTAAATTTCATTTATATTCATCTTTTCCTTTAATCAGAATCCTATTTGCCAATATTTGTTGTCTGGAAACGATTTTCCCATACCTGGTAAACTCAAAATTTTCATTCTCATGTAATTCCCTTTGGTGGTGGAGTCTGCTCCTTTTTTAGCCCCACTTGTATCGCCTGATTTGATTTCTTACTGAAAGTTCCATTTTTTTATTTCATTAATATGTGCGTGTGTGTGTGTGTGTGTGTGTGTGTTTGCTGTTTTCGGTATTCATAATTTTTCGCATAAAGGTCGTTATATATATTACCAGAGGCCTAAAATAATTTATAAAATATAAAAAATACACAGATATTACGTAGGTAACTTTTAATCTTTTTTAGCAATTTTTTGCTGATGACCTTTAATTTTTTTTTTTAATCTACTTCTTCTTCCTCCTCTTTTTTATTTTTTCGTTTACATTTTATTTTTCTAATAAATTAGCGTGCAGTTATATAATATAATTGTGTATCTGATAAAACTAATAAAATGAGCTAATATGTTTATTAAATTACTTTAAAGTAAAAAATATGTATAACGATGCGTGACAAAAAATGCACTTGAATTGTGTAAAAAATTGTTATAAGTAATTCTAGAATTAATTGGGGTGTGTGATATTTAAATTTAATTCTTTTGAAACTAAGTGGGTTGTGTTTATAACATAGGGGTGTGAAGAATCAAGAATAATGCATCAGTAAAACCACCCGTAAAAGAGGTTGGTGATAAATAAATTCAAGAATTCGAACTCGTTGACTTTAATTTCTACCGTTTGGTATTACATTTGTTAATATAGTTATACATTTTAGGCAAAAAAAATTAAGTTTCGTTCTTGTAAACTTAGTTTAGTAGTAATTCTATTTTTTATGAAACCCCTCGTTTTAAGTTCTAAAAAAAGAAAAAAAGATTCTTTTCAAAGAATTAGTAAATGAATTTAATATTACTATTACACAATTAGAGATCTGCCATGTCAATTTGACAACTAAATTGGATATACAAAACTTGATATTGTCTGTACTGTTTTTATTGCTCATACTGAGTAATTATTTGATTTATTCCTTATAATTAAGTTTATCGAAAGAAAAATCATCCCAAACATTAAATTTCTTTTGTTAAAGTAGCAACCACAGAAGATATGCAAAAGGCAAACGCATAGTTGGAAGAATTTCTTTCTTATCTCTTCTAATTTCGCAATATGCCTAAATTTGATATTCTATTTATAGTCACGGTTAGAAGAATTGAGTCACATCCTTTCTTTTTAATTGATGAGCCGTATGATTTCTTTCACAGATAATGAACATAAAGAAATGAATGGCATCAACGATATATTTCCTTTTAGTTCAACAAAAAAGACATGAAAAATAATAAGACTGGAAGTTTTATTTTAACCGTCCGATTTACACACTTTCTAATATATATTTTTTTTTGAACAGTTGGATCTAAATGTTCTTACCCACTAAACAAGTCCTTACCCAAACAAAAAAGAAAAGTAAGCAAATGTGAAATCATAAACAGTGTTGTCTACTCTTTCTTTTTTTTTTTTTTTTTGAGGCCCTATTTCTTTCATCTTAGAAGTTTGTGTGACAATGGTGGTTGGGTTCCAAGGCGTGTCCCCTGCTGTTTCAAATGCTTTATCTTCTACGCTTGCATCTCCAACCACAAAAATTGGAGAAATCTATGGAAGATTAAAACGAAAAAAGTTTTATTTAAAAAAAGGAAGGAAAAAAAAAAGATGAAAAACAAAAACAAAAAAGTAAGTGAAAGACAAAGAGATATTTTAAAGTTGCAAAAAGCCAAGGGGGACTTGCCTAGCACCTTATTAATTACTCATTCGTACTCTATTATTGAGCTTCGCTTCTGTGGTGGAAATAGACGTTTCCTCGGTTTCAACTGTATACATCTCTTACCCCACCTCCTCACTATTTTTCTCTGTTCCACTAACATAAATATAAATATAAATTTATGTTTATATTTTATTATAGGTCTACACACACACACACACACACACACACACCACACACACACACACACACACACACGTATAAACATATAGACCAGTTAAATAGGCGTCCATTAATTATACGATAATTCCTAAGAAAATAATTTGCACTAGTTTTCATATCCAAATAAAATCTGTGATTTTTTTTTTTAGAGGTTTTATTTTTTATTTTTAAAAAATGACAATCATAAATCTCATATAGAAAAAAAATTAAATAATAATAATTAGAAACTGTTGAACATTTTTTTATCTTTAGATATTTCAATAATTAGATAAACTAAAAAAAATAATTTAGCCCATGAGCATCTGTACATAAATTTTTTGAGGCCGTGTAATTAAAGCTCTTTTTTTTTTTTTGTGTTTTTGCTTTCCTGTTGAATATATATATATATATATATATATATTATTTATCCTTTTCAATAGATGAATTTTGCAGAGATTTGAGTTTGACAAGAGCCATCAAAGCCCCCTTTAAGAGGCCTAAATGAGATGGTGTGTGTGTATATATATATATATATATATAGACAGTTATATATCTTAGATTGACTGACGCGTTCCTCATCAGATGTCTTCACCTGATATGTGATATAGATATATATATATATATATATTATTCCTCAGATGCTTCTTTGGGTAATTTCAACAATTTTTTATAATTGGTACGTCTCAACAAGCTCCTTTTCAGTTCCCTTATTTCTTTGTTATATTTTTTTCTTTAATTATATTATCCTCTTCTTTGATCCAACTCCTTGAGACTGTGGGCTGTTCTCTCTTTCATTTACATGTAAAACCTATATAATATCACCCAAAAAAAAAAAAACAGATCTACATACTTTTAATTCTCTACTGATTGTTCCTTGGGTTTTTTTTTTTTTTTTTTTCAGAGGATCGGCAGCTGGACTTCCAAAAATCCAAGCTGATCAGCAAAAGGTTGAAGAAAAAAATAAGTGAGATATAAAAATAAAAATAAAAATAAAAAGAAGAAATATTGGAGTTTTGGTTTATCATCAAAGACATTTGTGCCGTACTTGAGAGAGAGAAAAAAGGGGGGGAATTTGCAGAGCCAAAGGGGAAAGGGGGAAAAAATGGTTTTTCCGTACAAATAATACAGGGACTGAAATTCTCTTAAAAAAAAAAAAGCTTTTTTTTTTATTTTTTTTTATCGGGTCTCTTTATTGATTGTTTTCAGAGATCATATCATATCATGGCGACGTACTTTGATCATGGGAGTTCAGAAATCCAAGCCACTGATGGTCTGCACACACTTTATCTCATGAACCCCAATAACTACGTACCCTCATACTCTGACACCACTCCTGCTACATCCCAACCACCTCCTGCCGCCGCCGCCGCAGCCTCCGCCAGCATGTTCCTCCTCAACCCCGCCTCGGCCGCGGCCGCAACAGCTGCCGCAAACAATTTCCCGCCCCATCCAACGATCGGACACTTGGCGGGCATCCCAGTTCCCTCAACCACAGCCACCTCGATGGTTGGATCGAGCAATTCAACCGATCATCATGGAGAAATTTCCACCTTCCATGGCGTCACCATCGCTCCTCCTCCTCGGATTCACTACAATTTATGGCCCGCACCGACGGATCATCATCAACAAATGGTGGTGGGAATTAACTCGGCCGCCGATGTCCCGTCCCAGGTTGGTTTTAGTGCGAGACAGGTGGTCATGTCGCCGACACGGCAGGCTTTATCGCTGAGCCTTTCATCCTCTCAGCAGAGGAACACAGCCGCTTACGCAACCTCGCTTTCGGGGGGGAACGATGTTGTACCGGCAGGGATGTTATCGCCGACAAGCGGCGACGATGTTCGGGCTAATTTTCTGGGGAATTCTCTGTCGTCGACCGTGTCGGCGGTGTCGAATGGAATAGGAAGTAGTGTGCACGGTGTGCTTCTGGGTTCCAAGTACTTGAAGGCTGCGCATGAGCTTCTGGATGAAGTGGTTAATGTTGGATCGACAAAGGGAATGAAGGCGGGCGCTGCGGCGGCCACCGACTCGGCCAACGGCGCTGGTGAGAAGCCGGATAGGGAATCGACTCCTTCGGCGGCGGCAATCGGAGGTAGCTACAATAGCGGCGGTGAAAGTAGTAATTCTAAGCTAGGGACTGAGCTTTCCACAGCACAAAGGCAAGAACTTCAGGTTAAAAAAGCTAAGCTCGCTAAAATGCTTGACGAGGTAATTAATTAATTAATTTTATTGCATGTTCAATTTTCTAAGTTACTTTTTTTGGCCGTATATAATTTTATTTTAGTTTCATTTTTTAGTTCTAATTCCTTTTTTTTTTTTTTTAAGAGCACATTAAGTGAATTATATATATAAATAGCTTGTCTCTGTTCATTATAATTTCTGGTATTCCAGCAGTACTATTCTTCGCTTAAAAAAACAGAATATGTTTTTAAGTTATACGTTTTGGAAAGCTATAGTGGGTGGGGCTTGGGACCATTGTGTCTGTTGCTGAGACTTGGAGAGAATTTTTTTTTCTTTTTTAATGAAAGAAATTCAATTAAAAAAAGGTTAATAATATAAATATTTCAAGATCTAAATAAATTTGGAATCAAGTTTTTTAAATAACACAACAAACCAACTGTTATATATGATGTTACAATTTTGACGTAAAGCCACAATATCTCTCTTTCAAAAGCAAACTTAATCAGGCTGTCCTACTTTAACTAACTCTATATGTCCATAGAAAAATATATAAATATCTATATGTTTTCTTTTCTTATATATCATTGTTATATATACATATATCTTATGAAGGTAGAGCAAAGGTACAGACAATACCACCACCAAATGCAAGTAGTAATCTCTACGTTCGAGCAAGCAGCAGGTTTTGGCTCAGCAAAATCATACACTGCCCTAGCTCTAAAGACCATTTCGAAGCAATTCCGATGCCTAAAAGACACGATCGCTTCGCAAATCAAGGCCACAGGCAAGAGCTTGGGGGAAGAAGAATGCTTGGGAGTGAAGATTGAAGGGTCGAGACTGCGGTATGTCGACCACCATCTCCGGCAGCAACGCGCTTTACAACAGCTCGGGATGATCCAACACAACGCTTGGCGACCCCAGCGAGGCTTGCCGGAGCGCGCTGTTTCGGTCCTTCGTGCATGGCTATTTGAGCATTTCCTTCACCCGTACGTTATTTTTATTTTTATTTTTTAACTAACCTTGCATCATTAAGAGGATTATGTCTTGATAAGACGACGGCTTAAAAAAAAAAAAAAAAAATTTCCATGCCTGCCACTTAAGAGAATCTTCACAGAGTGCTAAAATGATGCGTCGATGAAAAACTTTAATCGAGAAAAGTGATCTCTTATATAGTGATGTACTTAATAACAAAATTTTCACATATCAGAGTTCCTGCCAAATCTAAAACTTTTACGAATTTATAATTTTTAATTGTTTAAATGCTAAAACTTTACGTTTACAAATTTAAGAACTTAATGATGATAACGAAATGTGGACACATATATTAGAGTACAAATCTTAAATATATTGTTTTTCACACTTTTTAGTAAAAACTTTTAACATCGATATTGACATATGCACTGCAGATGGTCTAATATAACGTAGAACCATGTAGTTAATCTGGTGATGGCATTAGCATGTTCTCTTAATGGTGACATATGTAAATGCATATTAATGAATGCTTATAGATCTTAAACAGGAAACTCTACGTTAAGTACGTATTAATATCAAATGTGAGCAGTATCTTGCTGTTGTATAACTGTGCAATCACATGATATTGAAAGTCACATTCCATCACTAATAATAGGTGTCATAATTAGTGTTTTTTTTGACACATGAGTTCAAACTAACGTATTCAAATTCGTATTGAGAATTTAAACAGAGTTGATGTTGAGAAACAAAAATTATTTGAATTTGGAAAAAAGAACCATGACTAAACAAGGGTAAATATTTTACTAGCAGTAGTACTGCTCTAGTAGCATGCAAACTTTACTTTTAGCCTTCTTTACTGTTTATTTAACCTTGCTTCTCTCTCTCTCTCTCTCTCCTCTCTCTCTCCTCTCTCTCTCTCTCTCTTGCTATGAAAGTAAACTTATGTAGTTTGTTTTTGTAGTTATCCCAAGACTGCCGACAAAGTGATGCTTGCCAAACAAACTGGCCTTACTCGAAGTCAGGTATATACGAATAATCGCTTTTTTGTTTATTTTAAATGTTTTCATTTCGAATATTTTCTTCTCCTCATAGTCTTATAAATAACGTTTAAATATATTATCTCATTTTATTATCTCTTTAATCGTCCCTCTAATATTTTATTTTGACAATTCATTAAAATACTCAAGTTTTATTTTTAGCCTTTAGCATGCATTTGGTTGGTAGGTTGGAGTTAAAAAATTTGGGTTGAAGTTGTTTGAATTTTCAAAAACTAGTTAAAAAATTAATTGACTTTTTAGAAAAAGATAAAAATAAGTTAAGTTTTTTTTGGGTTTGGATTGGAGTACCGAACATGTACTTATGGTGTATTTGAAATACCGATTTGGAATGAAATTTTTATATTGAAATTGGTTGACTTTTCAAAAACTAAATATAGTTTTTTTTTTACTTTTCAGTAAAAGACAAATTGAAATGCATACTTTTGAGTTTCGACATTGGAACCAAACATGAGTTTAGTATTTGGTATGTAGCTAAACTGTTTAAATTTAGATGATATACACATGAAAAAAATAGTATTAAGGGATGGTAAGGAGACAGAAAATTAGGGAAGTAGATTTGGATTCTTATGAATATGCATCAGTGTGTCTAATTATTATGAAAAATACCAAGCAAATGAAAATAAAAGATTATGTCCAAAATTTACAGGTCTCCAACTGGTTCATAAATGCCCGAGTTCGCCTGTGGAAGCCAATGGTTGAAGAAATGTACATGGAAGAGACCAAAGAACAAGAGGGAAATGGTACAAGAAGTACCACTTCCAAA
Source organism: Ficus hispida (assembly GCA_025413025.1). Lineage (NCBI taxonomy): Eukaryota > Viridiplantae > Streptophyta > Magnoliopsida > Rosales > Moraceae > Ficus > Ficus hispida. The sequence goes on from CM046363.1 coordinate 1,611,515, forward strand.
TCTGGCCACACAAAGAAAACAGAAGTCAACAGGGAACCATCAACAACTCCAGTTGTTCAAGGAATGAATACCGCCTTTAAACTCGATCAAATCCAAGCCTTCCAACCGTCAAAACCTAATCAAAACTTTGCGATGGAAATACCGAACAATTCTCCACTTTCAACCTCTCCATTAATGGCGGGATCATTTCATTTTGGAACGTCGACGTCGGAGATTCAGGGAATTAGTCCAAGGAAACAAAGGAGTGCTACTACTACTACCACCACCACCTCGGAAGTACTGAACTCTCCGAGTAGCATTCTCTCAATGGACGTGGAAATGAAGGGACTAAGCGAGCAACACGACGGAAGATTGCATCATTTGAATAATCAAAGGCAAAGTGCGTTTAATCCGGTTGGATTTGGTGCATACCCTGTTGGTGATTTGGCGAGGTTTAACTCGGCGGATCATCATAGTCATCATCAACTAGCTCCGAGGTTCCATGGAAATGGCGTTTCCCTCACTCTCGGTCTTCCACACTCTGAAAACCTCTCTCTCTCCAACCCGAATATCATCGATCCGTTGGGGACGAGACTCGACAATAATATCGGAATGGGATCGGAAAGTACCGGTAATTTTGACAACATGGATATGCAAAGCAGAAAGAGGTTTGTTGCTCAATTGTTACCAGATTTCGTGTCCTGAGAGAGAGAGAATTTCCTTGCTACCTAAATAGTTAAAAAAAAACTCCAATATTCTAACTAGAAAGTCACACAAGGAGATTAAGATAAGGGCAAAGAGAAAGAAAAAGGAGATATAAGTAGGTCATCTTTTGAAGTTCACGTAAGTCGGGTCATTTCAAGTTCGCTTTCAGTTATCTTATCTATGGAAGTGGAAAAGAAACTTTAGTATAGGATTATACTTTCAGAGAACAATTTACTGTTTTTTTTTTTTTTCCTTCCTTTAATTTCTTGTCTATGGGGAGTTTTTTTTTTTTTTCTTCTTTTCTTTTTTCTTTTTTTTTTTTTTTTTTTTGGGTGGGTGGGGGGGGGGGGAGCGGTGGGCTTGGAAAGCTTTATATTTTCTTACTTGGACTAGGAGGTTGGTTCGCTATAGTTTCTGGAACCTCTATATTTTATTTGTCTTGATAGATCTAAATACTGATTATATATGCAAATTGGCTGTTGGATACATGGTATATATTGTCAAAGTAAATTGGATGTTTGATACCAGTCGCCCCTTTTTCGGATTTTTTTTTTCAGAAAAAAAAAAGAAAAAGAAAAAAGAAGCTAATTTATCACGTTGTTTATGCATTTTTATGTTTTATTTTGCATCCTACATGTCTCTTTTTTTAGTAAGTGAAAAATTTTATTGATAGTAGAAAAAGGAAAAAGAAAAAAAGTTGTAACAAACCAAAAAACTGAAACTATTAATGAACTGGAGAAAGGAAAAAGAAAAGAAATCTAAAAATAAAAATAAAAAATAAAAAAGAGAAAAAGATAGTTAAAGAACAACATTTTAGAAAAGATTATTATTTTCTCAATTTAAAACCCATTACGAGAATTGCAGCAATAGATGACGAGAAGTAAGGGAAGTTTATAGTACCGTCGACGCTATTAAGCAGCCATGCTGGTCAGTGTCAGAAAATTTCAGCCAACCTTTATTTCCCAACACGGGCTTGGCGGGAATAAGTCCCGCCAATACAGGATGATGTGTTCACACCTTCGAACAGGTGCGTTCCCGACACAATGTTGCGTCCGGAATTTGATCTAGCTTGTGTCACGGCACAAAACGTAACGCCCTGAAAATTTTCATTTTACGGCCTACTAAAATTTCAGGAAATTTTAAATTTTTTTTTTAAATATTCCCCGATGCACCTTCATCGGGAAATTTGGTTTTAAATAGTCATCGCTAAATCTCTTCTCTCCCATTTGCTCACTGATTCTCATTATTTGCAATTCCCTCACCGATTCTAGCACTCCTCAGACTTTTTCTCCTCCTCTCCCGCTGCAGCTTCCCTCGCCAATAGTCTCTTCTCCCACTCTCTATTTTCACTACATATATTTTAAGGTATGGTCTCTCTTATATTATAATTAATTGTTACTCAAATTATATATATGTATTTTTTTTTTTTTTTTACTCAAATATCTCTATCCTCACATCTCTTTCTCTTTATGTACTCTTCTCCAATAAGTTTTCTATAATACTTGAGTTGTTTGTTATAAAACTTTGAGTATTAATTTGTTACAGATATTTGTTGATAGAGTTTTGTTAATTTATGTTTTGTAGATTTTATTCTGTGGTTCGGGTGTAACATATTGGAAAGCATAGAAAAATTTTTCAAGTCATTTCTGAAAAATATGTTTGGGTGTAACATATTAGAAAACTTGTTTGTTATACAAGTTTTTTTTTTTTTTTAACGTAAAACTTTTTCAAGTGACTTCTGAAAAATTAGAAATAAGGTCACTTAAGTATACCACTACGTCACACCCAAATATGAAAAAATAGATAATTATCAATATTTCCTCGAATTTAGCCGTAAATTGAAACCTTTGAAACAGATATAGTGAATAAAGATATTTTTTGTCTGAGTATCCACAAAATATCAATACTTTCTAGACAATATATGCAACCTATCAATATATGTTTTCTTCCTTCACAATTGACTGGAATATCCAGAGACATACCGATATTTCTATAGATATATATATCCATTAAATATCTACCAATATTCATGTGTTAAAAAAAAATCATATGTTCTCTACTTTGTGATACTGTGTTGTCTATAATAATAATAATTGTAACAATAAAGAATTCTTCCTTAGTTGAATATAACCTTTTGTTTGCTCTTCATGTAAATTACTTTTTTTTTTATAATTGGCACTTTCTAATCATGAATAAAACTACATAGCTAGCATGTCAGGAATATAAAGTTATTTTAAAAAAGAAAAAAATGTTTGTATTTAATTATTACCTTACATGCTTTTGTTGTTATGTAAAAAATTGTGAGATTTTAAAATTTACACTAAATGAGCTGTTTTTCTATCAAGGTATTATTGCACCATAGTAAATCACTTTTCATCCTCAATATGGCCAACGTATAGAGTTTTTTACTCTCAACTTTTGGATGAAATTATTTGGGTTTGTGGGGAATAATTCCACAATCAATTTATGGTTGGATAATTGAATTGACTATCCGATTAGTTCGAAAATTTGGATCAAAGATAATGTTGATTTAAGTCTAAAAGTGGGAAGCCTTATTATCAATGATCGTTGGGTCCTTCCTCAGCAATTTCTAGACTCCTTTCCAAATATTGCCCGTGACATTGGGAGTGTTTTTATTGCTCAAGATTCGATTGATGAATTACGTTGGCGACTTCTTCCTCTGGACTTCCAAAGGTGAAGTATTTCTATGACAGCTTACGGCCAAGGGATCAGATGAAAGCTTGGAGATCAGATTAAATTTGGAGAAGCTCTTGTCAACTAAGACGCTCACTTACTGTTTGGAAGGCCTTCCATGATCGATTGGCAACTGAACAATTTCTTAATCTTAACTATAATAAAAGAGTAGATATGGATTTACCGTTCCTTTTTGGTAGTCAAAAACACACCGTTTAGGTGCCCTCTTTCTTTATTTCTTTGTTTTTTTTTTTTCCCCTCTTTTCTTTTTTCTTTCTGCTGTCCTTCCTCACAACTACTGCAGCTGACATTTGTATTTTCCCTCCTACGTGTTGTGCTCTTACAAAAATTCTGAAACTTGAACTTAAAAGAATATCATTTAATTCAAATTACAGTTTTATCATATTGTAACTACATATTTATTATTTTTTAAGTGCAAAATGTCCAAAAAGAATAAAAAAAAATAGTAGAGTTTTTTTAGAAATAATAGAAAAGCAACAACATTTTTTTGCAGTCATGTTGATAGGAAAGCAATTTGCAATTTTTTTCTTTTTTTTTTTTTTTAGTTCAACCTGCATATTGATATTCACTTTTTTTTTTTTTTTTTGGTGAATGTATATTTATATTCACTTTATATTCAAGTTAAATGAAGCCCTTTTATATTAAAATTACATCAATCTCAAATATGAAAAATATTATTTAAATAAAAAGTATCTCAATTTCTCATGTTGATTTTTCTTTTTCTTTTTTAAGTTTTTTAATACATTATAATCTTAAATACATGGTAAATTGTAGGTTTTTTTTATAAGGTTTACCATTTTTTTTATGAACTTTGTGTTTAAGATTTATTTTCTTTTGGGCTATATACACATCAGTCCCTAATATTATTTTCAGATTATGATCATTTGATTCATTATTAATTTTAACACTCAATCCTTAAATTATTGATTTAGTTACAATTCTTAGTAAAACTAAAAATATTTTATAATTTTGAGAGAATTTACTATGTATCCAGCACATAGCTTAATTTTTCTTAATTTTCTATCCATTTGACCATCTACAATGCAATGCAAAATTTATGTACCAAAGTCAAAATTTGACATTTTGCAACGAACATCACTCCCCAATATAATGTTATTTTCAGTGGTAGATTATGATATTTGATTGCTATTTGTTGTCTTGACTTTATTAATATTATTATTTTTTAATGTATTTAAATATTAAGGATTACTTTATTTAAAACTTATGGTTCATTTGGAAATTAAATACATTCATTTTGTATCATGTTCGAATGTAATAGATGGAAAATAATTAATATGAGTTTTGATGTCTCTTTTATACATTGCATTAAAATATAATATGTGTTTGGATTGTTTATTTTGAAGAGTCATTCTGATATGTGTTGGTAAGAGAGAGTATATAATATGATTAGTAAAAGTATATAGAAAAAGTTAATGAATGAACTATTCAGATATATTTGTATTACAATGAAATATATAGGTACTCAAACATTCACTACATTGCATTGAGATATAATATACATCGAATAATGTTTTGAAATGCACCTTTAATAATTATAACAAAATGTACATATGACGGTAGAAATTGTATTATAAATCGAAGCATGTATGATAATATACCAAATATATTATAGTAATATTTTTAAAACAAAATATAACATTGGCATTTACATTTAGAGATGATCCTAGAAGTTCAACTTTTATCATTATCTCTTTTAGAGATTTTTTTTTCTCATGTTTCTATTCTCAATTTCCTCACTGAAAATTTTAATTTCCTTACTTGTGATCAAGATTGAGTTTTGATTGCAATGTGTTTCGTTTCATTCTTTTCCTGATCAAATTTGTATGATATGTATTTTTCAACTAGGCTATTATCGATTTGTATTTTTTTTTTTTAATCTCTAAGAAATTTTTATTTTTTTCTTTTTTATATATGATTATTCGTATTCTATATTTAGATTATTAAAATTTCAGTAATTACTCATCACGTGTCTTGACTCGTGTTAATAAAAAGAAAGGATTTGCCATGCCTTCCTATTGTCGCTTTTGTTATATACCTAAAGAGACAAAAATCACATTTTACTTAAATGTGGTTTTTCTAATATAATCTGGGACAGTTTGCAAGCTGCTTTTAATGTTCGGATTAAAAGATTGGGAGATCTTAAGGATCTTTTTCTCTCAGCTTTTAAAGCCGGTATGAGTGCTCAGGTTTATAGTCTTTGGATTAATGGAATTATTTCCGCTATATGGAATACACGGAAATTGCCGAACGCAGCAATGCTTGAGGACAAGAGTCCGAGTTTGGCTATGGAATAGCATTAAAGAAGTTGATTTTATTGACTTATGAATTATGAATAACTCTCTTGCAGACCTCTTGATTTTGAAGGCTTTTAAGCTTCCTAACAGGGCTTCCAGAGCTAATCGCATTTTTGAGATTCAATGGAAGTACCTACTCCAGATTGGATTAATGTTAATACTAATAGGCCGATGAGTGGTTCTCTTGGTATTGCAGGTTGTGGAGGTATTTTCAAACGTTTAGAGGATTCTGCTAAAGGTTGCTTTGTTAAGCCTTCGAGAGTTCTATATGCTTTTGAAGCTGAATTATGGGGTGTTATTACGACAGTTAAATATGCCATCAGTTTCAAGTGGACTCATTTATGGTTCGAATGTGACGCAACTTACATGGTAAATCTACTCCAGACTAAAAGTAGAAATATACCTTGGAAGTTTCTCTCTAGATGGGGGCGAGAATTGAACTTTCTTGCAGGAATCACCTATTGTGTATCTCATGTATTTCGTGAAGTGAATCGCATGGCTGATAAATAATTAGCTTCTCCTACAACTCATCTGGATAAAGCTAATTGGTCGTTTGGGGTCATGATTAAGGCCCGTTTTTTTAAGGTTGGAGTTGATTTGAGTTTTGAAAATTTTCATTTAGTGAAAATAAACTGTTATCCTTGACATTTTAGCATTTTCTAGTGTTAGGGGTTAAATTTCTAATTCCTAACTACAATAGTATTTAGTTGTCCTTGTGCTGAAACACTAATGATTTGTTCTTTCATTTTATGCAATTTTGTGTTTAGAAAGGATTACATGATAACGATTTTAAAATTATTGAATGGTAAACATATATTTAATTAGTTTTTAGTTGTTGCTAAAAAAATTAGTGACAAAAAATTATTATGACTAAAAGACTTTAGTTTAGTCACAACAAATTATTGTGACTAAATGCCTTTTAATTACAAAAAAATTCTGAAAAAACCATCGTGGTAGGTGACCATTCCACGACCATTTTTTCAGAAAACGATCGTGGAAAGTTAACCTGAAAAACCGTCGTGGAAAGTTACCATCTGCCCCCTATTTTGCGCCAATTTTGTCTCTTTCATGACAGTTAAAAAATCGTCATAGAATCCAAATAGATTCCACGATCCTGGATATCATTATGGTTAAAAACGGTCGTGATATCCTCTTTTTGTACTAGTAGTTAACAAAATTTAGTGATAAATGGAGTTGTAACTAAAAGTATTACTAGCCACAACTCAATTTTTGTTATGGTTAAAAATTTTAGTACGGATTTTTAAGTGACGGAAGTAATCAAAACATGTTGTTGTGACTAAAACTTTTATTCACTACAAAATTGACTTTTCGTCACAATTATTGCTGTGAATAAAAGTCTTTTTTTTTTTTTGGTGATATATGTATAACATTGATGTTATGTGTATGTAGTAAATATTACGTTGTCAAGACAAAATAAGTGCTACACATTAATTATTTATTTATCAAATTGTTCAAAAATAATTATGTGAAAAATGAAAACATATTATGTATTAATATATTTATATCAAGTTTTAGTCCAAACTGATTACTGACAATACAGCTGTTGGCCTATAATTGGAGAGTAAAATTATGAGGAATAATTAAATATATGTGTGCGCCCACTTCCTCCACAAGAGTGCGCACAAGGAGTGCCCACTCCTTCCACAAGGAGTGGGCACATGTCATTAAGGACAGGTAGGTAATTTTTCTTTGCCACACTCAAACATGGTGATATTATAAAGACTCTTACAGCTCTTTTAGGTTAGGTGTTTTTACCTCCATCTAAGTTTTCTATTCTCTCCCTTTTAGCGAAAAAGAGGATTACAACCATTAAAAAGGCTGAGAAGTGCTGAGAATTAAGGGGGATTTGCAAGAATACCCTAAATTTGATACCTCCTTATAATTTTATCATCCATAAGAGTAAAGTTGATAATTTTACAATTTTGTAATATTTAATTAAATAATTAAATTAAAAAAGTAGTAAATAGACAAAAATGCATATATTTCTTTATTTTCGTTTATTTTTTACTTATTGGAATATTTTTTTTTACATATCTTTGACTCTGTTCACGGGCCAGTCGCCGGTCCGTCTCAGATCGCCTATCACTGGTCGTTGGAAAATTTTTTTATCATATTTCAACAAAGATGACTAGATGTATCTTGCACCGCTTGCAAGTCTCCGGAAATTTTTTTTTTCATATTTCAACAAAAGATGACCGGATGTATCCGACTCCAATCATCGGTGTCAATGTTGGTCGCCAGAGAGATTCTATTAGAAACTAAAATGGACTCTGACAGAATATATATTTTTTTGGATTTTAACAATGATGCCCGAACGTATCTGGCTTTAATAGTCAGAGAGATTCCATTAGAATCCAAAATGGATTTTATCAAAATTCGAGAAGGAAAAATGGATTCCGATATAATGCAAAACATATGAAAATGATTATGATAGAATGCAAAACAGTCAGATTCTGATAGAATGTAAAACCGATTCTATCATAATGCAAAATGGATTCTATCAGAATCCGACAAGGCAAAATACATTATGATAAAATGCAAAATATATTATGATAGAATGCAAAACGAATTGTGATATAATATAAAATGGATTCCGATAGAACCTGAGAAGGCAAAATAGATTCAGATAGAATATAAAACAGGCAAAACGGATTCTAATATAATACAAAACGAGCAGATTCTGATAGAATGCAAAACGGATTCTATCATAATGCAAAATGGATTCCACCAGAATCCATTAAGGCAAAACACATTCTGATAAAATGCAAAACGAATTTTGATAGAATCTAAAATATATTATGATCGAATTCAAAATGGATTCTCATAGTTTTTTTTCCCATATCCAATTGAAATACAAAATCATTTACACTTTTATTTTCACTTTACAATACCAAAAATTTTCCTGACAAACAAACAAACAAAAGCAAGAAAACCGACAACAAAATCACAAAAAAACAAACCAAACCAACAAAAATAAATTTTCTCGGCAAACAAACCACCAAAAATAAGCAAATCATTCACAAGAAAAATAACACATGCTTCCAATAGATTCTATCAAAATGTTCAAGTATTTTTCCAAAGTTCACAACACTAAAATCATTAATTCATTGTGCCTATTGTTACACTTGGTTCTAAATCAAAGAGATGGCATGCACCTGGTAGGCGTCTTGATTGGATAGTGATCAATGATCCCAATGGAATCCTTAAAAAACTAGGGTCCTCTTTCTCTTTAAATCTTTCTGACTTTATATGTAATTATATACATATATGTGCATATATATAGGTGAGTGAGTGTGTGCATATAATATATATAATATACAGCACTGAACATAAAATAAATTTATAATGATTTTCAAAATAAAAACTTCAAAATACTTTTCTCTATGTATAAGTTTTGCATTCTATTATAATTCGTTTTGCAATTTATTAGAATTTGTTTGCCTTTCGGATTCTAATAGAATTCATTTTGCATTCTATCATAATCTGTTTTGCCTTTTCGGATTATGATATATTCCAATACTGTTTTGGATTTTGATAAAACTCATTTTGCATTTTATCAAAATTTGTTTTATATTATATCATAATTTATTTTGCATTTTATCGGTGATTGGCCGCCGGCCGGCAAACGGAGTCGGAGATATATGAAACTATTCTAATAAAAAAAAAAGAGAAGAAAATAAAGAGTTAATGATATTTTTGTTTATTTACTTATTTTTTATTTAATTATTTAATTAAATGTTATAAAATGGTAAAATTAACAACTTTACTCTTATTAAGTGTAAAATTATAAGGAGGTACCAAATTTATTGCTATTTCGCTAATTTGATGGCTACACATTGTTATTCTAAAAGAGAGGAGAATAGCATAGAAGACTTGAGGTTGAGAAGGCTTGGTGATTCAACCACGTTAGGAGAATTATTTGTTATGTGAAAGAACGATAGACCTTATTGGATTGTTCATATATAATTAATGTTTCTTATTAATTATTATATATAACAAATATGCAAGATCCTGTGCTATATTCTTTTAAAGAAGATAAAGAGAGAAACCTCGATCTAAAAAGATTATGGAGAAACCTAATTAAGGGTAAAAGTAAAATATAAAATTAAAAAGCGCTATTAATGTTTAATTTCTCTTCTCTCTTTTACTGATTTTTCTAGTGGGGATGTAGCGTCCAAGTTTAGCCGTCTTGGCTTATTAATAAAGTCCAACTATCAATAAAATATATAGATTGTGAAGGGCAGTCTGGGCTGTAAGAACTTCATTTCTGTAAGAAGTATTTTGAGATTGTTTTAACAAACACATAAGATATATTAGGCAACTACATTATAAGAGTGGTTTTGGATTTTTTTATTGAAAATACATAATAATAATAATAATAATAATAATAATAATAATAATAATAATAATAAATCAATAAACTAATTTTAATATTATTTCTAATATGTATTTTCAGAGAGAATTCCAGTAATTTTTTTTAAATCTTTAATAACCTTAATACCTCTTAATAACTCCGTCAAGTTTTAGATAAAATAACTGTCTCATCCTTTTTGAAAAATGAGTAGAATATCTAAAATAATCTAAAACTTAATTACTTTTTTTTTTTAGGTAACTTGATTAAATTTATTATAATTATTATTTTTGAACTTAACTTGATTACATTTTGGTAAAACATTATCCCTTAAAAAAGTAGTGTTAGAAAATATCTTTTTTCTATATTGGAGATAATAAATAATAATAATAAATATTTTGGTAAAACATTATCCCTTAAGTGTTAGTAAAGGATTAAGGGCCTATTTTGGGAGATATTGGAGATGTAAATTTTGGAGATATTTGGATTGAAGTTGAGATAAGTTTTCAAAATATATGTTTTGGTTGAAAAATTTATTTGGAGTGAAAAGTGTACAAAATTGAAATATATTTGGGAAAAAAAAAGTATCAATATAAATCTATTTCGTTACTCCTGAAATTCTATGTAATTTCAAAAAAAAATATATCTTATTTGAACTTGAAATAAAAAATTATGGACTTTAAAATTTACTGTAGATGTTTGCATATATGAATAATGAAAAGTATTTGAAGAAATGACCCCAAAAAAAAAAATGGAAAGGTGGTTTCCAAAGCCTCCCTCAAACGGCCTCTACGATATCTTTTCTTAAAAAAAAAAATTTTTTTTGACTAATGGAAAATAATTAACGAAATACTAAAAAAAATTAATCCTAGATTTAGATGAAAGGTGTGAAATGTGACTTTTCGAGAAATTGAAAGCCATAAATAATTTTTCTAAATTAAGGGAACAAAATGAAATAAATGTGAAAAGTATGCATGTTGTCACAAAAACTTCTAGAGGCATAAAAGATTTTAAAAAATCAAGAGATAAAAGTTTATTTATTTGTTATCTGTATTAAGAAGTGACGGGAGCACTTAAAATAAATAACCTCAATCCTACAATTTAAATTAAGGAATATTTAAAATGTAAAATAAGTTGGGTGATCTATTTTGGCTACCTAAACTAATAGATGGCCGAATTTTTTTTTTATTTTGTAAAATGATCATTTTTTATTTTTTTTACATTTGATCAATTAGTAATTGATTTTGGTCAATCAATGATTGACTTAAAAATTGATGATTTATGTTATATTCAATCATTGATTAACTATAGTAAATAATTAATAATATTAAATGGTTAATAACTAATTAATTATTTAAGAATATTGATTTAATTTTTTTTAAAAGGGACTTTTAACTAAGTTTTAAAAGAGTAATTAATCATAATGATTCATTAATTCTTTAAAATGTGATGATTTGATATATGTTTTTTTTAATTTTGATCAAGAAGATATTTAACTCTTAAAATATTGATAATTGTAGTTCTTTCTATCTAAGTGTGTTAAGTTTCTCACAAAACTGGCCGCAGGACCCATCACATTAGTTCAATGAATCATCAAAAGACAGAAACACCCCTATCAAAAATAATAACTCAAACAGTAACACTTAAAAAAAAAAAAAAAAAAAAAAAGGGTGATAAAAACAAACCTTCAGACTCAAGCGCCACGAGGATTGCTGGAGCGCCAGCGCGATACCTAAAGTTCAAGCGCGTCGCCGACGCCATCAATTCCGAGCACAACGATGGCCCCAAGTCCCGCCGGATGGACACCCAAATTTCTAGGGTTCATCACATTCACAGTCTGACTAAAATCCTCAATTTCCCAAATACCCATTTTTGCGACAGAAATGGAGCTGAAATCTCCCCTCTTTTAAGAGTTCTAAGCCCAATCTCTCTTCCCTTTTCCTTTCCAATTCAAACGGTAAAATTCTGCTCTTCTGCTTAGCTTTTTTTTTTTTTGAACTGGGTTTTCTCTTTTCATTCCTATTTAATGTTTCTAAAAAGTTACGAAGCCAATCTAGTTTTTCACAATATTTTCAAGCCAAATCAATAATAATCTTACTCTCTCTCTCTCTCTCTCTCTCTCTCTCTCGTTGTCGTTGGAAGAGTTTCTCTAAATGCATGTTTATAATCCGTTGAAAGTTCTGTCTCAATCGCGGAAAAGCTCTTCCTGCCGCCAGCTCCGGCCTTCGAAGGTTATCCGAACCGTCGCCGTCAGCATGGGCGCGGTACTTGCCGCTGTCAGTCGGTCCCCTTACGCCATCCTCACGCCCCGCCCCTACCAAATTAGGGTTTTTTTTTTTTTTGCTGGAAATCTAATGGTTTTTTCTTTTTTCTTTTTTCTTTTTTTTTTAAAGGTAAATCTCATGGGTTTTAGTCATTTTGATTGAATTGATAGTTTTTTTAAATATATATATAATTTAATAATAAATTACGCATTCCGTTTAGAATTTATTGATTTTGGATGGAAAGAATTATAATTATCAATATTTTAAGAATTTAAGGTATTTTTAATCAAAATTTTAGAGAGAAAGAATTATAATTATCAATATTTTAAGAATTTATGGTATTTTCGATTAAAATTAAAAAAAATATATGGATCATTTTGATTAATTATTTTTTTTAAAACTCCAATTATTTATTAAAAAAATATTTAAAAAATCTTATTTCCTCTAAATCGCTATCTAAAAATAAGTGTAACAATGTATAGTAAAATATTTTCTCACATTATACAACGTTTGGATTTTCTGATTTTGACTCATAAAGCGCAATCAATGATCGCTTTATGACCATATTATGAGAGCATCAATGTACTTATGTTATTTACTCATTTATTTTGACAATTTTTTAACCTACAAAATTTATGATATAAAATATATATTTTTCTGTTTTTAAAAAATTATAATTTTATCTTATTGATAAATATTGTTATTTTAATCGTTAAATAAATTTTATAATAGCCTGATTTGTAAGTGTATACGTTAAATATTTATATTTAACAACGCAACCCACGTAAAAATTTTCAATTATAGAGAAAACTCTAAAAAAGTTGATCAATGATCGATGACAACAATATTTAACAGTACTAAAAGTAGTTAATAACACTTGCCGGTAGAATAAAAGTACAACTTGTAAGCAAACCGCATGTATCAGCCTCCTTTGCTTCTCCTACTAACATGGCAACAACTTCAACAGATTCATCATCCGTTTTGGCTGCAGCTAATTCGCCAGATTCTCTTCCAAATGGTTATAAGAACTTATTGTATTTGAATTTTAAATATTAGTCTTAGATTATCTCCTTGTATTTAGCAACTGTATATGGCTGTAACCAATATCTTAGCCTACAAATATTAGTAATTTGTAAACGTATGAAGAATAAGATTCCAATATTCAGTTCATTAAAACTTTATATGGTATCAGAGCCTCTACTGTAACGAGCTCGATCTTCTTCTTTTTTTTTTTCCCCAAAATGTCATCAGATTCTTCCACCACTCTCCCGTCCTCTGTTTCTACTCTCTCTGCCAATCCCTCATGCTGCTCAATTGCCTCTCAAACTCACACAACATAATTGGAAAGCTCAGTTCAATGCTCTCTTTTTTGGTTTGGATCTTCTCGGCTATCTCGACAGCTCATTCCCGTGTCCTCCTTCAACATTGATCCATGAAGGCAAAACCACTCTAAATCCGGATCATCTTCCTTGGCGTAGACAAGATCAACTTATTCTTCGTACAATCCTTGCCTCTATGAGCGAAGCTGTCATTCGCTTGGTCTCCTCTGCTACTTCGACTCATGAAGCTCTGACTCATCTTTCTCGTCTCTACGCCAAGTGATCCACCACTCACATGATTCATCTCAAGGATAAACTCACTATGATTACTGATGGTGATCTTTCTGTAACAGATTTTCTTGTCTCTTATTAAACGGATTGCTAATGAACTTACTGCTCTTAGTGACCCTCTAAGTGATGCCGATCTTGTCTCGGACCAGCTTGCAAGGAGCTTATTACACCTATGTATACGAGGGACTCTGGTGCAATTCGAAGAATTGTTTGATAAAATTATTGATCATGAAACTATTCTCCTTCAAAATGACAAACAAAATTCTGAAACACCTCCACGTACTGCAAATCCAGCCAAACACACTCCACCCTCTACTCGCTCACCCAAACCCAATTTTCCATCTCATATGCCTGGTTTACCTTCAACACCATCACCTACAAATAAACAATACAAACCCAATACCATCTCTATTTCAAATCCCAATCTAGTCATCTGCCAAAAATTCAACAAATGTGGTCACACTGCCAGCAAGTGCTATAAAATCTTTCCTCACCTCCGCCCTTTAATGGACTTCAATTCTAGTGATCCTTGGGTTGATGTTTTCAACGACTTTGTATTAGGATTGTCTGGGACTAAACGTGAGAGAGATTCAATTTTTGTGGTTGTGGATAGATTTTCTATGATGGCACACTTTATTCCATGTCACAAAATGGATGATGCTTCATATGTTGCTGATTTGTTCTTTACGGAGATTATAAGATTACATGGCATGCCTAAAACAATTGTTTCAAATAGATATGCTAAGTTCTTGAGTTACTTTAGGAAGACTTTGTCGTGTAAGTTAGGTACTAAGCTTTTGTTTTCTACTACTTATCACCCACAAACGGATGGGCAAACCGAAGTAGTAAGTAGGAATTTGTCTACTCTATTGAGAGCAATCATTAAAAAGAACATCAAAACATGGGAAGAGTATTTACCTCACATTAAGTTTGCTTATAATAGATCTATTCGTTCTGCTACTAAATTTTCATCGTTTGAAAATGTTTATGGTTTTAATCCTTTGACTCCATTGGATTTATCTCCATTACCGTTTTCTGAGCTTGTTAATTTGGATGGAAAGAAAAATGTTGAATTTGTTAAGCAGATATATGAGAAGGTAAGACTCAACATTGAGCGCAGAACAGAACAGTATGCAAAACAAGCCAACAAGGGGCTTCACAAACTGATTTTTGAACCCGGAGATTGGGTTTGGTTGCACATGAGAAAAGTGAGATTTCCGGCACAATGACGTTCCAAATTGCTTCCAAGAGGAGACGATCTTTTCCAATTCCTGGGGCGCATCAATGACAATACTTACAAACTAGATTTACCGGGTGAGTACAATGTAAGTGCTACTTTTAATATTACTGATTTGAGTCCTTTTGATGTAGGTGATGATTTGAGGGCAAATCCTTTTCAAGGGGAGGGGAATGATATGAATCATAGCACAACTTTAAGGGATCCAATTCAAGTTCCAATTCAGCCGGTTATGAGAGCTCGAGCAAATAAGTTCAAAGATGTACTCAACGGGATGATTCAAGAAGTTTGGATTCAAGCAAATTTGTGTAGACCCATTGAGCATGATCCATGTGTTCAACAAATATGCATCAATATGATTCAAGTTCTAGAAGAATCCAGCTAAGACTAAGCTTAATTTTAGCATGTTAAATTGGGATATTTAGGAATATTCTTTGGCCTAATTGTAAGGCTTGCATATTTACTTTCCTTTTATTATTTAGTCCTTTGACTTTTACTTTCCTTTTTTTAGGCGTGTGTAATCAGTCAATTAAAGAGGCCAATTGTTTCCTTTATTTTATTTAGGCCTTTGACTTTCACTTCCCTTTTTTTAGGCGTGGTAATCAGCCAACTAAGGGGGCTGATTGTTTCTAGTTTTGTTTAGCCTTAATTAGTCCAGATTTTTGGCCTTCTATAGCTATTTTAGGAACTTTACTTTGTAATGTGCAGCCATTAAAAGGATGTCTAGTAAATGTAAAAATCAGATCATTAATCAGTAAAATTGTGAGCGTATTTTCTCTTTGGTTCTTTGACGAATTATTTGAACTTATCAGAATTTTTCATGACGTTCACCATCAACTTATCAAACGAATTTCCACCACCGTTTGTGGCATCTTCCTTATACCGAAGTTCTTGTTTCGCATTAAACAATGGGTTGAGATCAAATATACCAAGGTTCTTGTTTTTGTTAAAATAATGGGTCGAGGTCTCCTATCCAAATCTGATCGTATAACGTTCTTAGGTTCCTTTTCGTTGTCGAGTCTCGTTATTCTTGGCGGGGTTTGCATCACTAATCATGTAGCCATTCCCACTCCTACCCAAAACCCCTGGATATTGGACTCTGGTACATCTCATCATATTACTCCTCACATGTCAAATTTGTCTCTTCATCAACCTCACAAAGGTCCGGATGATATCCATATCAATGACCGTTCAGGTTTATAAATTATTCATACTCGTCCTTTCTCCATCTTTTCATTTATCTAATGTTCTTTGTGTCCCCTCCATCAAATAAAATCTTATTTCTGTTTCAAAATTTTGTTGTTATAATAAAACCTCCATTGAATTTTTTTCCTTCATTTTTTGTTGTTAAGGATTTACGTACAGGGACTCTTCTACTTCGCGGAAGGAATCGACATGATCTTTAGGAGTGGCCAGCTACTGATAATGTCAATAATAAGCAAGCCTCGGCTCTCTCTACTGGTGTTGTTGGCTCTACATCTCTGGCAACATGGCATGGACGTCTTGGTCATCCTTCTCTAAATATAATAAACAAACTAGTTCAATCTGGTCTTGTGTCTTTTTCTCATTATTCTTCGTCTTTGGATTTCTTTTGTCATTATAGTTTATGTAATAAAAGTCAACGTCTACCATTTGGTGAATCAAGTTTAGAGAGTCGTGGACCTCTTGATTTAGTCTATACAGATGTTTGGGGTTCATCTCCTATTCAATCTATTGATGATTTCAATTATTATGTTGTTTTCGTTGATCCTTTCACAAAATATATATGGTTCTATCCCTTACGCTTGAAATTTGATGTGTTCACTATCTTTCGTCAATATAAAGTAGTTGTTGAAAAAAATTTTAATCGTTCCATTATCTCTGTCTATTCCAATGGTGGTGGTGAATATACAGCTCTCAAAGATTTCTTGAGCACATGGGTATTCAACATCTAAAAACCCCACCTCACACACCTCAACACAAGGGTACCGCCGAGAGGCGTCACAAACATATCATGGATACCGGATTAACTCTTCTTCATCAAGCTAAACTTCCTAAAAAATATTGGTAATATGCTTTTCAAATCGCGGTTTATTTAATTAATCGTCTTCCAACTCCAATTCTCAATTTTTCTTCTCCTTGTCAATAATCATTCAATCGCACCCCCAACTACTATAAACTATGTGTTTTTGGTTGCTTGTGTTTTCCTTGGCTTAAACCTTATACTACCAACAAACTTGAACCTAAATCTTCTCCATGTATTTTTCTTGGTTGTTACTCACTTAATCAAAGTGCTTATTTTTGTCAAGATCTGAAAATTAAAAAATTTATACTTCTCCGCATGTTCGGTTTGTTGAAAATGAAATTTCTTTTTCCCCTTCCCAGTCTTCACCTTCTAATCACGACTGGCTCGCGTCTTCTTTTGCTTTTTCGTGTCCAACGCCTTTGCCATTCGCTGACCAATAGCCTCCAATTGGTGATGTCTTGGCTGCTCCTATGCTTCTCGTGCCGTGCCACTCAACAGAATCACTGCCGCCTACTTCTGCGGGGTCACATATTTCCGTTCCAAATTCTTTTTCTTCACTCATTTTAAATTCAAACTCTGTTACATCTCCTTCCAATTTAATTCCTCCTTCACCTAATGCTTCCTCTCTCACTTCCTCTCTCACGCATACTTCCTCCCCATCTCCCTTACCTTCTTCTCCACCGATTCGATCCCAACCTGTCCCAAAACAACCCTCTCATGGCCACCCGATCAAAAAATAATATTTTTAAGCCTAAACGTCTCTACCAAACCACCACGGCTCATCCACTTCCCGAATCTATTGAACCTTTTTGTGTTTCTAAAGCCACTAAAAATGTTGAATGGAGACAAGCCATGTCCGATGAAATTTCTGCTCTTCTTCGCAATAGTACTTGGGAACTTGTACCTCCTAGCTCGTCTCAGAATGTCGTCACCTGCAGATGGGTTCTTCTGTATTAAACGCCATCCAGACAGGTCAATTTCTAAGTACAAAACTCGTCTTGTTGCTTAGGGTTTTCACCAACGCTTTGGCATAGACTTTCTTGACACATTCAGTCTGGTAGTCAAACCGACCACAATTCGTCTCATATTGACTCTTGCGTCAAATGGCTGACCACTTTAACAACTCGACGTCAACAACGCTTTTCTTCATGGAACATTATCGGAAGAGGTCTTAATGCAACAATCACCGGGTTTTGTTGATCAATCTAAACCAGGTTTTGTTTGCAACTTACGAAAGCAATCTATGATCTCAAACAAGCTCCACGAGCATGGTACAATGAGTTGAAGGGGTTCTTGCATTCTTATGGATTTGTTAACTCACATAGTGACACCTCAATGTTTATCTATCATACAACTGCCATCACTCTTTATTTCTTGGTATATGTAGATGACTTGATTGTTACTGGCAACAACAATGACTTCCTCCATCAGTTCTTGAAAGCGTTGGCTGCTCACTTCTCTATCAAGGACCTTGGAGATCTCCATTACTTCCTTGGGATGGAAGTTCTTCCCACAAAATCTAGCTTGCTTCTTACTCAACATAAATATATCCATGATCTCTTGGCCAAAACAAATATGACTGGTGTTAAAGAGTGTACTACGCCAATGTCATCATCTCAACCTCTAAAACTTAATGATGGTTCTCCTCCAACCGATACCACTCAGTTCCACCAAGTTATTGAGGCTCTTCAGTACTTATCTCTCACTCGACTGGATGCGTCATTCGCTGTTAACAAGTTGGCTCGTTTTATGCATGCTCCTACCGAGACTCACTAGTCTGCAGCCAAGCGTGTTTTGCGCTATTTGAAGGAGATGATGCACCACGGCCAATTTCTCAAGCGCAATCAACATCTCCATGTCACTGCATTCACCGATGTCGATTGGGCCGGCAACCGAGATGATTGCACATCAACCTCTGCCCACATTGTTTATTTGGGTGGCAACACAATCTCTTGGAAACGGTTGCCCACTCTTCCACCAAAGTGGAGTATCGATCTCTAGC
Organism: Ficus hispida; assembly: GCA_025413025.1. Taxonomy (NCBI): domain Eukaryota; kingdom Viridiplantae; phylum Streptophyta; class Magnoliopsida; order Rosales; family Moraceae; genus Ficus; species Ficus hispida. The sequence goes on from CM046363.1 coordinate 1,630,719, forward strand.
CTCCTCTGCTTCTGAAGTTCTATGGGTTAAAAATCTACTCCAAGAATTGCATGTTGTTTGTTCATCTGCTCCAAACATCTTTTGTGATAATATCGGTGCCACATATCTCTCCGTAAACCGTCTTTCATTCACGTATGAAAGATATTACAATTGACTCCCACTTTGTGATCATGTTGCTCGAGGTTCTTTTGTTGTGTCTCACATTTCGTTAAAAGATTAGCTTGCCTATGCTCTTACCAAGCCATTATCCTCTGCTTTGTTCAAGCGTTTGTGATTCCAAGATCAGTATCTCCAATGGGAGCACCATCTTGCGAGGGACATGTCTCATTTGCTTCTTCTACAAACATGGCAGCAACTTCAACAGATTCACCATCCGTTTTGTCTGCGGCTAATTCACCAGATTCTCTCCCAAGTAGTTATAAGAACTGATTGTATTTGAATTTTAAATATTAATCTTAGGTTATCTCCTCGTATTTAGTAACTGTATACGACTATAACCAACATCTCAACCTAAAAATATTTATAATTTGTAAATTCAGATAATTAAAACTTTATACAACTTCTATCATAAATTTTTTCCTTAAAAAAAGTCATCTAGTAAACGAAGACTTCGTTTAACAACCAATATCTTATCCTAGACCAGAAAAGGTTTTAAAAAAAAAAAAATTCTATTGAACGATTCTACGTACAAGAAAAAAGACCCCAAAAGAAGGACAGTTAAAAACAACTACTTACTGTAGGGTACAGAATCTATCATAGATTCTTTCTTTTTTATAAAAATAAAAAATAAAAAATTTCCCATATTAATTAATCTTGTAAAGAAGACTTGACAATAAATATCATCTTCTAGTCCAAAAAAAGGTTTAAAAAAAATATATGGAACAATCCTACAAACAGAAAGACGCACCCCAAAACAATGAAAAATAATAATTAAAAGCAACTACCTATTGGTAGAATAAGTACCAAACAGAGTAAGCCTTTGGCTTTCCGAGACTGAGAAACTAAACAACTCCTTAGGGTATCTGTCCGAGATACCTAGATCAACTTCATGGATAAAGCTAGAAAGGCCTAATAACCTGTATATTATCTATCATAATTTTTTATAAAAAGGAAAAACTAATCTCATATTAATTAATTCATCAATCTTGTAAACGAAGATGATTTAACAATAAATATCATCTCCAGTGGTTTAAAAAAAAAAAAAAATCTAATGAACGAATTCTACAAGCAAAAAAGAGAGAGAATAAATAAAATAACCAAAATAACCCCGGGGTAAACAGCATCCAAAAGCACGTGCTGGCGGACCTGAACTACCTTATCCAAAATAATTTAATTAAAATGAAGTTCCGGACGCAATCCCAACCTTCAAATCCAGTTAACACCTGTGACTTGGCGTCCGCCAGTGGACTTCTCGCACGCGCGCCCTTTCGTATGCCCGCAATAAATCTCATTTCTCCTGGTTTTCGCGTCAAATTCTCCTCTTTCGTGTTTTTGTACTTTTGCGAAAAGAAAGAAGAGAGAGAAAGTCGGAGAGAGAGGGAAGAGCGGGAATTTGAAGCTCGAACAAAAATGGCGACGTCGGTGGAGAACAGAGGCGACGACAAAGCTCCCGTCGACCTCTCAGCTCCTCAAGGCTGGAAGAAGACGGTTCGGTTTCTCCTACTCTTACTCTTCGATTTCCAGCTTTCGATTAATTTGCCCTAATTGCTTTTCTTCTGGTCTTTGTTCGTGAATTTGTTGACTCAATTTCAGTTTTTTTTTTTCCCTACTTAATGAATTTTTGTGGATTTTCGAGATTAGATTAGGTTTTTCTTGGAGTGAATTCTGTTTTTGAAATATTTGTTAGGAATTAGGCGGTGTAATTATTGCATTTTCACTTGGATTAGGAGATCAGCTAATTCTTTTGTGTTGTTAGGCCGTTGAGAATTTAATTCAAATTAATTGTTCTCGAAGCAGGCTGTAATAATAGGCTTCACTATTACCTTTGAGTTAATGTTCCTTTGTTATCCGTTAATTTTACGTAACAATGTCGTTTCTTTTTGCTTCTAGATATCTTGCTCTGCTTTCGGATTTTATTTAATTTTTTCTTTAAGATTTTTTGAATTTTTTCTTCAAGATTTTCTATAACATTTTCTTTAAGATTTGGTTTGTTTAATAGGGAGCTCGCGAGTGTGGTCTTGTTTAAGTTACGATTGAGAAAATTCATCATACTCTGGCGTGATTGACGAAACTGTTCATACAGTGTGTTTGACTTACACCTTGAGTGTTTTCTTTGTTTTTACACGTTTTCTTTTGATAACTACACGTTAAGTCTATCGTTGACCCCACAATTGGAAGCAGTAACCGTCACGATGATCATGTTAGATGTAGCACAAGATAGAGATGCTGAAGTTACATTGTCTCTGAATGCACTTACAAATTGGTATAGTGAGCCTCATTTCCTTCCCAAGGTTCCAAGCATATCTTTCAATGCATGGTGTCAAAAAAAAAAAAAAAAAAAAAAAAAAAAAAAAAAAAAACCCAACTTGGTGTAACAAGCCAGCGGAGCGTCTCAGTTACTGCTATTGTTATTTTAGCTGTCATGGATAGAAACTTATAGATGGGATAGGATGCTTTTAAAGTCGGGGATTGTTGGTGAAAGGGTTTGGGGTGGAAGCAGATTTTGGAGCAGCTGTGGTGTTGGACGTAGTTGCCACATTGTGAAGGCAAATAATTGGGACTTTTTTATGGCTTCTGTGTTAGGGTTATGGTAAATTTTTATAGCGCTGGGAATCCGACCCACAATTTAATATTAAGTATTAGCATTTTAAAAACTGTTGAGAAGCATTTTCAGAAACTGTTTGACGTAAAATTGGAAATTTAAACTTCTATCTAGCAATTTTTTTTTTTTTTTTTTTTTGGTGCAACTTTTTTGGTTGTGTATGTTGCAAGCAGGCTTTTCGGCTTCTAATTCTCTGTCCCACTAAGTACATAATCAAAAATTGTTACTTAAACAGGTCTAGAATTTTAATTAGATGAGAATAGTAAAAAACAGATGTCACCATAAAACCAAAATCAGATTTCGTGGTCACAATTAAGATTCACCTTAATGAACCAATGATTGGCATAGAATAATCAGATTAAACTCTCAAATTTTATTGGTTTTAGTTTCTGTTTTGGTTGTTCTGAATGTATATCCACTTAAGAAGTAAACTATTATTCCTTTTTCTCACTTTTGTTTAATTGTTAATTCAGTGGATCCCACAAGTCAACTTAGATAATCGTTGAGGCTTCTATTCTTCTGTAATCGTTACCAGTGTTTATTTGCTGTAGGAACTAAGATACATTTGAACCTCTATCTGGTTTGCTTTCATGATTTCCTTGTATGTATTTGGGGACTTTGACCAGTAAACGTGACTTCTATGCAACTTGAAGCAACCATTCGTCCTCTTTTTCATTTTTTCTTTTTAAATTTTTAATGTCAGTTTTCTCTTCGTGCTCTATTTATTAAGAGAATCATTCTTGTGTTTTTATAATCCATTCTTTAGTACCATTTCTTTCTCAGTCTTCTTAGAATGATTCTTTTTTTATCTTTTTTTTTTTTTAATCTTTTTTTTTCTCTCTCTCTCTCTCTCTTTTTAAGTTCCCTTGTTTATATTATTTGTAATTACTATACCACTTGGGAACAAGGTTTGTCTTTGACACATGATTCTCAAACGTTAAGATCAATCCATTTTGGTGCACTTAAAAAAGGCGGTTCAGATTGGAAGGTTTACTTTTCATAGGCGAAAATGCTTGTTCTAATACTTCATCTTTTGTTTGTTAGACTGACCGGAGATTATTGCAATGTTACTGTTTGTAGTTAGAGGGTTTGTATGTCATAGTGATATTGTAGATAAGATGCTAAAGTTTTAATTTTGTGGTTTTGCACAAAAGATGGTGACAATGGGAGCTATATCTTGGCTGAGTACGCCTGCTCCATTATGTGGGAGATTCCTTAGATGAAATTTTTATAGGGATTGTTTCTCTTTCCCTTATTAGTGATAAATGTAAAATATCTTCCAACTCGGTCTACAAAGATTTGAAGACATATTAGTGTCACTTGCCATGAGGGGAACTTTAACATTATTGGATAACATGCGGTTGAAGAGGTACTGGATGAATTGGACTTTTACGTCATGGCCACGGGTTACAGGTGAATGAAAAATTAGGGAACTGTCAAAAAAAAAAAAAAAAGGAACCATGCTCATGTGTCCCCTGGTTTGCAGGATCTGATTGAGGCTTCATTGTCTTGGTCCGCAAATTTGTTTTGCTTGTTTTACTAATTTAAACTTGAATTTGGACCAGATACTTGTTTGATTATTAATTGGTTTCCTCCTTTCCAACTGAGAAAGAGGGGAAAAGAAAATGTTGTTCTTACGGTTTGCATTACGTGTTGCAGTGCCCTTTGCAGGACAGTTACTTTACTCTTGTTCTTATATTATAGCTTGCCAATTCTTGTGCATGCCTTCTACTCACCTTATCCTGGCAGTTTTCTTCAAGTAGCACAATGGTGTTTGCATTTGCATAGTCGATGGGCTGAGTGTCAGGGTCAAATTTTATGTTAGTTTGCGATATCTTTCTTTCACCATGAGTATCTGATATGTTATGATAGAATTCCTAAAATTGAAATGAAATTGTGGATTATGTAGTAAATATTTCCTTACTTCAACGTAATGGAAAAACAAGTAAAAAGGAACAAAAAGAGGGAGGTTGTAGTGAAGATGGTTGCAACAGAAATGAAAGCTCACCTATAACTGATTGATTTCCTTTGTTTCAATGTTCATAGTATCTTAGCAGTTAGTACTAAAATAGTGTTATATTTAGGTAGTTTTTTTTTTTTAATTTTTTCTGTGCTTCAGGTCTTGCCAAAAAAGAGTGGGACACCGAGGAGAAATGTGATAGTATTTATTTCTCCCACAGGAGAAGAGATCAAGAGCAAGAGACAGCTGGATCTGTATCTCAAATCTCATCCTGGAGGCCCCTCTATTTCCGAATTTGATTGGAGCACAGGTTTGTCACTTTTGTACTGTTGTGTGTGCATTCGCTTTTGAAATGAACAAATATCTTGCATCAATTGAAATATGCCGCAACCTCCGCAACAGGTGAAACTCCAAGGCGTTCTAGAAGACTGAGTGAGAAATCAAAGGAAACAGAGTCTCCAGAAAGTGAGCCTCCCAGTAAAAGGCAAAACAAGTCAAGCTCAGAAAAAGTTGACGATGCTGATGGTGAAGATGAGGTTGTTGATGATGTCAAGGAAGACACCAAAACGAGTGAGAATGTGGAAAGGAAAGAAGTAGAAGATCCAAGTGATCTTAAGAAAGGAGAGGGGTCTATCGAGAATGCTGTTACTGCAGTATCTGGTGACAAGGAGGACACCAACACAGGCACAAATCCAAAAACCAAGGAAAAAGAGGTTAAAGGAGACGAGAAGAGTGTTGAGAGAACCAAGGATCAGGGAACTGATAATAAGACTACTGGTGAACAGGATGAACAGGTTGCACATAACAAACCAGCTGAATCGGCAGGCAATAAGGTGGAAGCTGAAAAGAAAAAGGAACCTGAAGCTCCATCGGAACTGGAAAATGAAAAAGCTGATGAGAAAACAATTTCTATTTCAGAGGAAAAGATCTCAAGCGTCTCACTGTCAACACAAGAACTGGATGACGGCAAGGAAGGCACTGAAAAGCATGCGGCTGCTGCAGAAATTAGAGCTAGCAATGACAACATCAAAGAAGCCGAAGATGGGTCAAGACCTGTGACTAATTATTCGATTCATCACGAAGAGAAGAGGCCACATGAGCCCAAGGCATCTCAAGTTAGCTGTTGAAACTGAAACTCGGTTATTAGTTAGGATATCTCACTGACATTGATATAATGCCTGGATAAAATTAGACTTGGGATCTCTTTGACAGATTGGGGTTGTAGTCCTAATTCCTCATCTTTTGCATTATCAGCTATGTTATAGATACTTTTTTTGTCCAACTCAGTGAGACCCAATTCTTTTTGTTATGATTTGGTTATTTGGTTTGATACTTATTTAAGTTTCAGTTTAATGAATAATGCCTACTCTTGTAAGGTCCGTTTGGTGGAGCTTTCTTTAGGCTGTTTAAGTTGTTATATGTAAGTTGTTTTTGGTTTTCTCAACTAAAAAATTGCTGCAGAAGGGTTTAGATGAGCTTTAACTGTCTTTTCGTCAAGAAAAATATTAGGGGCAACAATTACTTTTGTTGTTTAAGAGAAAAAAAATTTTTAACAGCTGAAATTGTTTCTTTTGATCATCCACCTAAGTAAAGATTTTGTGTTTCCCTTGATCATTATTTAATGTCTTTACAGAAAAGCTAGGAATATCATTTCCTTTGGCAGAAGGAAAATAAATGTTTGTTTGATCTTTTCTCTTGATGGAGTGAAAAAGGAACCACACTGGATCCCAAATAAATTATTAAAAAAAAAAAAAAAAAAAAAAAAAAAAAAGAAGAAGAAGTAAAAAAGAGTAAAATCGGGGGCCTACAAAATTATTGTTTTTAGCCCTCAGAGCACAGGACAGGATCGATTCATAACGAAGGTGACAACACTGAAAAAAGAAGGAAAAAAAAAAAAAAAAAAAAAAAGGGCGCCACAAACACCGTTCTTATAATATTTTGGGAACAAAGAATCTCACACTAATGTCACTAGCTTCTCATGAGCAGATTTCTAATTATTTATGAACATCTCAACTTGTCTAACAGTTGGCTACAGAGTGCACCACTAAACACTAGAGAACCAGTTCTTATAAATGGTCAGTGGGGTCTGGTTCTTATGCGCTTAATCATCAGAAACCGACTTTTCGAACGTGATTTTGAAACTGAAACTGATGCAAGTCAACAATTGACCTTTATCATCCTTCATTGTCATTTTAAGAGTGTATGAGCCCTGCAGATAAAGAAATCACTCGAGTTAATGTGGAAATACCGAGCTAACTGCATTGTAAAAGAATGAAATACGCATCAACTGAAATTGTGACATTGGGATGCCGATAAGAAGGGAGGAAATATGCTATATCTGCTTGAAAACTAGATTTTGTCCTAAATTTCATCTATCCCATATGTTCTCTCCCGGTTTTCTTGAGATTCAACCATGCGAATTCAAAACAGAAAACTAAACACCATACAACCAATATAAAGCAACGCTGTTTCTTTATCACATTACTAAATGAAACAAGTTCTAAAATAGAAGCTGATAACCAAGTAAACTCAGACAGTCCCATATGAGAAGAAACATTTCAAGATAGAATAATATTTAAAAACCACGTGATTTATTATAATATATACAAAAAGTTGTCATAAACAAGAAAATAATAGCTTAGAAAGATTAGTCACTATTGGGCGAATTTTTTTTTTATTTAGGAAAATGGCGTTAATCAGTGTTGAAAATCCGGATTTTATTTTCCTAGTTGTATGTTAGCTGTATTTTTATTTTCCATTTTCAACTTTACTCATCTAGTTGATTTAGGAAATCGGGTAGCATGTTGCCCAAACTTACTGATTTGATTAACCTAGGAATTAGCTTTTAGTTGCTGAAATTAAGGGCAAAGATTCTAAGCCCTCTTGTATATATTCAGCCCCTTGTAATTTTTCACTCAAAACTCTATATGGTATCAGAGCCTTCCCTCTGAAATCGTCTCTCTTCATCAGAACTGCTTTGTTTCACTGTTTTTCTGCTCCTGTTCATCTTCTCTGATGAATACGGCATGGCAACCGACCATGAAAACTCCACCTCTGAAGTCACCTCCAATCAAGAAATTCCAGTGGCAGGCCAGCAGCAGCGGGATTCTTCCAATCAAGGAATCAATGGATGGACAGATAGTAGCAGGGTTCTTCCAATCACGAGTCACAAGCTGAATGGACACAATTTCTTGCAGTAGTCTCGATCTGTTCTCATGTTCATTCGAGGAAAAGGCAAGGATGACCATCTCACAGGCCTCTCGGCAGCACCAGCAAAGGAAGATTCCCAGTACCGAACCTGGAGAGCTGAGGACAGCATGGTGATGTCGTGGTTGATCAATTCCATGATCAATGAAATTGGCGAAAATTCTCTTAAACAGCACTGCAAAAGAGTTCTGGGATGCTGCAAAGGAGACATACTCCAGCAACGAAAATACCTGCGAACTTTTTGGTGTGGAGACCATTCTCCATGATCTCCGACAAGGTGAATCTTCAGTCACCCTATACTTTAATACTCTCACCCATTATTGGCAGCAATTAGACGTGTTCGAAGAGCACATTTGGGAATGCCCAAATGATGGAATTCGATACTGGCAGATCGTCGAGAAAAAACGGGTGTTCAATTTCCTAATGGGACATAATAAAGATCATGATGAAGTTCGTGGGAGAATTTTGGGCACCAAGGCTCTGCCAAGCCTAAGAGAAGCCTTCTCGGAGGTAAGAAGGGAGGAAAGCCGAAATAAAGTGATCCTGGGGGCGCCAAACAACCTGCCTATGGCTAAAGGATCAGCCCTTGCTGTGCGTAGATCTCAATCTTACAACACCGATAACAGACCGAAAAAAGGTAGGCCCTGGTGTTATCATTGTCGAAAACCAGGCCATACCAGAGACGCATATTGGAAGATTCACGGGAAACCTGCTGACTGGAAGCCCTCACGATCGTCTCATGAAAGCCGTGGAAACACCGCATCTTCAACTGACGAAAACAGCAGCAGTGAACCTGTCCTCTTCGGGAAAGAGCAACTACAACTCCTTCAAAAGATGATCAATCAATCCTCTAGTTCATCCACTGTTGCTACGGGATCCCAAGCTCAGAAAGGTAATTTCTCAAAAGCCTTGACTGTTAACAGGGAAAGAAACAATATTTGGATTGTTGACTCTGGTGCCTCGGATCACATGACAGGTGATAAATCTATAATGACTGAGTTTATTACTTGCAATGAAAACCACTCAGTTAAGTTGCAGACGAATCCCTCTCAAAAGTTGCAGGCTATGAATCCGTTACAATTTCTAAAACTCTCTCTTCATTTAATCTTATTTGTACTGAACCTTAATTGTAATTTACTGTCAATCAGTAAACTCACCTGAGATAAGAAGTGTGTTGCTAAATTCTTCCAAAACATTTGTGAATTTTAGGACTTGGATTTGGGGAAGATTATTGGTAGTGCTGAGGCGTGCTCAGGACTCTATCTCCTCAAAAGAAACCATCTCCCCGAAGAACAAGCTCACAAGGCAGTTTCCCAGAGTCAGTTTCATAAAAGTTGTTTTTCTATTTCTTCAAATAAGGGTAGTGAGATTATGTTATGGCACTGTCGACTAGGACATCCTAATTTCTCTTATCTTGAAAAATTGCTTCCTTCGTTTTTTCAGAAATAAAAGTTCAAAGAATTTTCAATGTGAATAGCGTCATTTTTCAAAACATGTACGTAGCTCTTATCCTAGTCATCCATACAAAACGACATATCCTTTTTCTATGATTCATATATAAAAAATCACTGGAACACGTTGGTTTGTATCTTTTGTTGATAATCACACAAAACTCACCTGGATATTCCTCGTGAAAGAAAAATCTGAAGTTGGGGAAATTTTTAAGAATTTCAATGCCATGATCCAAACACAATTTAAACAAAAATCCAAGTTTTCAAAACAGATAATGCAAAAGAATACTTCAAATTTGTTTTGGGTGATTTTTTGAATTGCCAAGGCATGGTTCATCAGAGTTCCTGTGTTGCCACCCCTGAACAGAATGGGATAGCCGAGAGAAAGAATTGGCATCTTCTTGAGGTTGTTAGGTTCTTGATGTTTACTTCCCATGTTCCAAAACACTTCTGGGGAGAAGCTGTCCTTACTGTAGCCTATTTAATCAATAGACTACGATCATGTGTTCTAAATTTCCAAACCCCAAGCCAAGCCCTTCTCAAAGCTTATCCAGAGAGTAGTATAATCTCTTTCATTCCCCTGCAATTGCTTGGGTGCTCAGCCTTTGTCCATGTTCATTCCCATAATAGAAGCAAACTCAATCCCAAAGCAATCAAATGCATTTTCCTTGGGTACTCAACGAATCAAAAAAGGTATAAGTGTTACCTTCTTTGAGTGTCAAAAGGAGATTCTATAACACAATGGATGTCACCTTCTTTGAGCAACAATCCTACAACCCCAAAACTGTCGTTCAGGGGGAGAGTATGTCAAAAGAACATCAGTTTTGGGATATAGGTGAAACTCAGCCCTCTTATGGCCTTCATCCTCCTTATGTCTCCTATAAGTCTCCAAGTACTTCTGATTCTATCATCGAGTCTCCCATCACCGTCACCATGTCTCTCGAGTCTCCTGTTGAAACTCTTCCTCAAGCTCCTTGTCAAGAACTCATAAACAGATCTCACCCTCAAATCCTCCCGAATCTCCTACTAAATGTGCGCTCCATGTTTATTCCAAGGGAAAATGGCATCGAAAGGAGATGGCACAACGAGCACTTCCTGAGCAACTCCAAGAGTCTGAACCAACTACAAGTCCTAAAGTATCATAAGGTAACTCCCAACCTGACTCTTCTATTCACGAGTTATCTGATAATCAGCCTATTGCCTTAAGAAAAAGAGTGAGATCTTGCACGAATCATCATATTTATACCTTCTTGTCCTACAAAGGATTATCCCCAGAATATCGTGCTTTTATCTCCAATCTTGACAAGATACAGGTCCCCAACAACATTTATGGAGCCATGGAGATATCACAGTGGAAGGCAGCTATTGTGGAAGAAGTTTGGGCCTTAGAAAAGAACAACACTTGGGAGATCGTTGACCTGCCCCAAGGAAAATGACCAGTGGGATGCAAATGGATATTCACTGTACAACACAAGTCTGATGATAGTGTGGAAAGATTCAAAGCATGTCTAGTTGCAAAGGGATTCACACAATCTTATGGTTTTGACTATAAGGAGCGTTTGCTCTGGTGGCAAAACTCAACATTGTTAGAGTTCTCCTATCCCTTGCAACAAACTTAGACTGGCCATTGTTCCAGCTCAATGTCAAGAATGCCTTCCTCAACGGTGATTTTGAAAAAGAAGTGTACATGGAGATCTCACATAGTCTTAGATCTGAAACAACAAATAATAAAGTCTGCAAACTCAAAAAAAAAATCACTTTACGGGTTAAAACAGTCTCCTCGAGCTTGGTTTGATCGGTTCTCTAAAGCCTTAAAGAGATTTGGGTATATGCAGTGTTAGGCAAATCATACTCTTTTCATCAAACGATCAGTACAAGGTAAATCATCCATTATCATTGTCTATGTCGATGACATTGTTCTTACAGGGGAATTCTTGGAAGAAATGAACAGACTTAAAAGCCTCTTGCAAAGAATTCGAGATCAAAGATCTCGGAACACTCAAGTACTTCCTACGAATAGAAGTAGCCCGAACAAAAGATGGCATATCAGTCTCTCAACGAAAGTACGTCTTAGATCTCCAAAACAAAACTGGAATGCTCAAATGCAAGCCTGTAGATACGCCCATGGATCTGAACATCAAATTAGGAAATGGGGAGAAGAATACACCAGTTGACAAAGGGAGCTATCAGAGACTTCTTGGGAAACTCATCTACCTTTTGCACACTAGACCTGACATTGGTTTTTCAGTAAGTGTTGTGAGCCAATTCATGAACAATCCTATCGAAGAACATATGGCAGCTATCTACCGTATCCTCATGTATCTCAATATGACTCATGGCAAAGGCTTGTACTTCAAGAAGGACACAAATAGGATGATAGAGGTCTTTACTGATACACACTGGGCAGGCTCAATTATTGATCGTAGATCCACATCCGATAATTGCACCTTCATATGGGGAAATTTGGTCACTTGGAGGAGTACGAAACAGACAGTGGTTTCAGGGAGCAATGCAGAAGTTGAATTCAGAGATATGGCGCATGAAATTTGTGAGGGAATATGGCTTAAGAGACTCTTGAAGGAACTTGGAACTCAAGATAAAGAGTTGTTATACATGTTCTATGACAATCAAGCTACAATAAGCATTGCTAAGAATCCAGTTCATCACAACAGGACCAAACACGTGGAAATCGATCACCATTTCATCAAAGAGAAGTTAGAAAATGGGGTTATTCTGTTGCAGTACACGCCAACCAAATACCAGATAGCCGACATTCTGACCAAGGCTCTACCGAGGTCTAACTTCAAGGATTTAAACACCAAGTTGGGTATGATTAACATCTATTACCCAACTTGAGGGGAGTGTTGAAAATCCGGATTTTATTCTAGTAGTTGGATATTAGTTGTATTTTATTTTCCTTTTTCAAATTTCTTCATTTAGTTGATTTAGGAAATCAGGTAGCATGTTACCCGAATTCACTGATTTGATTAACCTAGGAATTAGCTTTTAGTCACTGAAATTAAGGGCAAAGATTCTTAGCCCTCTTGTATATATTCAGCCCCTTGTATCATTCGATATAGTAATCAGAAAAATTCATTATAATTTTTCAGTCAAAACTCTATAATCAGTAATTTACTATATTGATCAATTACTGATCAACCATGGTCAATCACTCAATATTGATCATTTTTTTAAAAACAGCCATTTTCCTGATTTTATAAAACTTAGACCATTAATTAAAAAAGTTTTTGAAAAATGGTCATTTACCCATATGTCCCTTAATTGATTGGGAAAGGCCTCAAAAAGGCTTTGGTATGAAAGCACGTTATGTATTAGTCTTGTATGGTGGAACTTACAGGTGGAGTGAATCCAGGTAAAGTTCGGGTGTGGGAAAGCACAAAGTTTCCAGCATCAATGGGACAGGGAATCTCCTCACTAAGTTCGTGGGTTTCTGTGTGAACGTGCAGTCCAAAATAAGAAACATCGATAACTAGTTTTCCACCGGAGATGCGTCGACCTGCATGAAAGAAACAAGGTAGTTTATTCACAAAATTCCGGAGGGTATGTCCAGAAATGCTAGCATCCGATATATCTCTCAGTTAATTTGGCTATTGTATCACTAATTGGACATGATTTTAGAGCCCTGAATCCTCTTGAAACCCGACTATTACTCATGTATTTGAAGCACACCACAGTCACAACCCAATTATATCAGGCTCACAACATGAATTCATGGCAGAAACGCATTAAACGAATTTCACTGTTCTACTTTTTAGCATTGTTTCGTGAAAATGACCCCTAATTTGGAAATGCACACTTGTGCCTAGTGACAATGACGACAAGCAGCAGCCCTAGGCTTTAAAAAGAGAAATGCAAGGCTCTTATTTCATAATCACATTAAGACGATAAGCCATTCCAATATTCAAAAGACACAACAAAACACCTCCAACTTTCCAGGAGTGGCTAAGATTTTATGCGAGTCCATTAACGGTTACTGAAAGAATAAAATACTAGCAAGTATAAGAGTGCAAATTAATTACCTTTCATAGATATATTATGTCTTAAGAAAGTCAATATGAGCTTCAACTTTCATAAGAATGTTAACCTTTCTTTTAGTTCAAATAAATTTCCATTAAACTTTTGACAACAAGTCGAAGCCACAATTGTGGCAATAAATGAAGAGCCACATTTGCAGCAGGGGAAAAAGACCACTTTTGTGGTTTTTGGGCTAGTTAGCCCATCAGCTGATGGCTATAAACAGCAAAGGCCTCGGCATATCCTAAGCAGGGCCAATTGAAGCATATCCCACATGGCCAAAGTTGAGAGAAGTCTCTTGGCTAAATTTGGGGCTATACTCTTCTAGGTTCTGGTGCAAAGAGTAAGTTTCGGTGCAAGGGGATTTTGGGTAGATTAGCTCTTTGGTGTATGCTTTCGGTTAAGTGCGGGCCACTAGCTCTTGTAGAATTAACTTTTACAAAGTGGCATTTTTTTCGCTGCTCTTTGACCATCAAAGTAGGCTACTGGCCGAGCCATGTTAAAACCATGTGTCTTTTCTGTGTTCTCAATATCAGCATTCAAGCCCGAAATTCGCTGATTGGAGAGTGCAAAACACAATTTTTTTATTTTTTATTTTTTCTAATTCTTAGGAAAACCATTTTTAAAAACTCTGTACGGATTGTTAAATAGGTGCATGCAGAGCAAAATTCAAAATGGATTCCACACATCTAGCAACCCAGTTGCAATACAGTGGAAGAACAATCACATCATCCACACAATTGGACTCTTAAATGCTTTGAAAGTTTGCTTACAAATTACAATTCAAGATTATGGGCTCAACTTATGTGCTGACTAAATCTGGTATTTTAAAGCCAACCAAAAAAATAATAATAAATTCAACATATTTAAAAGAGGGTTAGTCCCATCTCACAACCCATGCTATGTAAATAGCAATAGGGGCCGTTTGGAACAACCATTGGAGACGGAATTTTTCCTAATCAATTCGAGAACTCTCAAATTACATCTCACTTTCTGTCTCTTAAATTTTCATGAAATCCAAATTTCAAAAGTCCATAACTTTCTTCCTTCTTGTCAAAATGAGATGATTCTTATGTCTAAATGCTCACAATGATGAAAAGAACGAAACAAGATCCATATTACATTATCTTTCCAAACATATTTCAGAATTTCACACTATTCCCCTACATCATAGTTCCTTACTAATTCACATTTCAACCAAACACACATTTCAATTACAACCTACAAAAATCCAACTCCAACCATTGTTCCAAGTGGGCCCTTAATTTCTTTCACCAAGCAAGTATACCTCAATTAATTGTCTACCCATATCAGAAGAGTCACAATAACGACCAAATAACCATATAAATCACGGAAATAAAAAGCGTTGTGGGGGGGCGGTTGGGGTGATAAAAAGCTGAAAATTTTTCACCTGTTGAAGCTGATATGTTGAAGGTAGCTGGCTTGCCGCTCACAACCGGGTCAAGGGAAATCTTAACTGCGTTAACCTTCACAGCATAGTTGCCTTTCTTATCTGCAGTTTTAAATCACAACCCAGTTGAGAGGGAACAACAAAAACCCAAATGGTTTTTAGATTAAATTTAGCAATGGATCCGATAGTCTTCGTTCTAACATAATATTTTCTGGGTTTTTTTTTTCCTCGGCAACCAAACAATATGAGCGGAACCCATTTCAGAAAAGAGAAATCACTGCATGCATGTGCCGATTTGTGCATATAAAAATCAAGAAAAAAAAAAAAAAAAAGGAGATGAAGGGAACACACACCGCAGTATTTGACGTTGGTGGAATGGGAGGAAGGAAGAAGCAGGAAAAGAGAAGAGAAGAAGAAAGCGCAACAAAGGAGAGTTTCTCCATGATTTTCTTCTCTCTGGTAGTACTCTGGTTGCTCAGAATCCAAGCTAAGACGAAATAAAGAAGTCGGATTTTGCTTTTTATTTTTCAGGGTACAGTTACAGAACAGACTGGGAATGTGCTAGCAGGACAGACTCAGAGGGTGGAGTCAGGGAGAAGAAAGGGTAGCCTGTGGGCTGTGTTCAGAGCTCCTCGCAATTCACAAGCAAAGTTTTTCCACTAAAAATAATTAGGATATGTGCGAAAATAATTTTTTAAATTTTTTTAAGTATAATGTTTTAAAATTTTGTTACATAAAGTAAATGGTTGTATTTTTAAAAGTTATTATCAATTATTTATAGATGATCATTAATTTATATTAATATTTATTTTTATGGATCAATAATTTATCTTAATTAAATCAATCAATATTTTAAGGGTTAATTTCAAAAATAGCATATATGAGAAAAATATTATTAAAACTAGCATTATTTTTATTTCCTTTCATTGTTAGCACTATCATGTCATTTTTTCTTCTGATTTGTGGGACTCATAAGCTTCTAAGGGATGCCAAATTCAGAGCTTACCCCCGTTTCCCACCCACCCACCCAAATCTCCCTCTAATGCCCTACCTTTATTTCAAATCATTTTCAGTGTTTTACAAAGAGAAACTCCCATTTAGAAAGAGAAAGAGAGTAAACGAGAAAGAGAAAGAGAGTGAACGAGAAAAAGAGATCACCACCCACATAAACTATTGGAAACGCTCCATAACCTCTTGAAAGCCGTCGAAAACCATCACCAACGTTTTCTATATATATATATATATATATATATATATATTTATTGAAGAAGACTTTCCCAAAATTCTCTCTAAAAACAGTTTAGCTATTCATTTTTATTTTGTCTTGTTTTATTTTGTTTTTACTTTTCTTTTCTTTTATTTGTTGGTCAATATTTCTTTCATTCTAACCCTTTTCTATGTGTTTTGTTTTCGTTTTTATATTATCTTTTCCCTATTTTTTAGCTGCTATTTTTTGCCTTAGTTTTTTGTTTTCTTTTTATTTTATTTTCTCTTCATTAAAAGCTCAACATCCGACAATATTTTATCTTTTAAGGTTTTTAATCTTAGTTTTCTCACTAAAAATTCTAATTTTTTTAACTATGACCAAATCTAATTTTGGTAAAGGTTTTTTTTTCCCTTCTGTTCATGATTTTTTTTTTCTCTTTGGATTTTCCTGATAAATTAAAGAGGTCTTTGTTTTACAAAAGAAGACTATTATAGTTACTTTTGTTATACTTTAGTTATTTTGAATACATTCTATGTAATAATTTAAGTTCCTTTGCTATGAAGAGTTGTATCATTTTTTTTTATAATACGTTTTCTCCCTTTATACTTAATATAATTAATGGATTTAAATTCAACAAATTATGCATTAACAATCTCATTACCAATGCAAATTGTTATTGTTTCACTAATCCTTTTCAACACAATTATATTATAACTTTTATTTTGAAAATGAAAGTTACATATTTTACCAAAAAAAAAAAAGAAAAAAGAAGAAAGATGAGTTATAGTCAAATTAGAATGTTTTATATTGTAATTATAATATCATGGCGATATTATAAAGATAAATTACGATTATTATTTTATTCTTTTAAAGAAAATTTTATTCTATTTAGATATGTTTGTACATTATTATACTTGTTTCACATGATAAAAACTTCAATTATAACTTATTGCATGCACCGCATGTGTTTTAACTTGTAGTACTAAAAGAGCGAGTTTACTTGCACAATTCATATTGAGATCGTTCAAAACACTTCATGGAATTGTCAATTTTAAAACTCGTTATTTATTTTGGGCTTTTAGAGTATCTCTAATACAATCTAAAAAGTTATGTTAATGGTAAATTTTTACATTTATAAAAAAAATGCTCTCTAATCAAGTGTTATAATAAATTTACCTTCGGCTTAATTTTATAGTAAATTTATCACTAGATATAGCTAATGATATATTTGAAATTCTATTCTTATTGATTATTGGTTTAACTTTTATTATGTAAGCATTACAATATTTTCATTCTTAATTTATTTGGATACTAAATATTCACTTTTTTACAAGTTCTAAAATACAATAATAATTACAAAAAAGTAGCAATAGCATATACTAAATTTTGTGATAAATTTACCACAAAATATAGTCAATGTCAAATTCAATATTTCATTTTTATTGATTATAGGCTTGACTTTTATCATATAATTATCGTAATATTTTTATTTTAATTATTTAAATACTATATGTGTACTTTTTACAAGTTCCAAAGTACAATAACAATAACAAAAGGTAAAAATAGTATTTAAAATATCATTGTATATTAGGGCATAAAGTAATAATGTTATTTTCATACATTTTTATAACAAATATAATATTGATATAGATCAATATAATGTGTTGGAGATGAGCTTTGATGAGACTTAGGGTTCGTTTAGTAAAGTTTTTGCTTTTGCTTCTAATCAATAGAAGAAGAAAAGTAAAAGCTGTGACTTATTAGTAAGTTTATGGAATCAAAGAGCTTTTGAGATCAAAATGATCTTTAAAGTATTCCAATAGGTACTAAAAATGTTAAATGGAGTTTATAATGTCTAATTTAAATTCTATTATAAGTTTTAAAGTCTACTCATAAGAGTTTTTGCCAGAAGCCATATTTTTTGATTTTGACAATATGCACTTTTAAATACTGGAAACTCTTTTGATAGATTATCCAAATACTTTCAAAGCTACTTTTGGACTTGAAAAGCCAAAAGCAGCTTCTAGTAAACTTTGTCAAACAAACCCTTAGAGGGGTGGAATAATTCAAAGTGGGTAATTAATTATTGATACGAAGATTTAATTGTGAAAAAAAGGTTAGTAGTCTTTTTTTTATTATTTTCAAAATATAAAAGGTGGATTAAAGGGAATCTAATTCCAATGTATCACGCCTTACGATGAAGACGAACAATTCATCCTAATCCTAATTAATGTGTAATATGCGTGTGTGTGTGTGTGTGTGTGTGCGTGAGTACTTGATTTGCCATTACCAAGTAAATATTAAATTTGCCTAATAATGAATTCCAACTAACCATCATTATGTATTCTTGGAATAACAGATCTCTGTTTGTTCTTGGAATATACAGATCTAGAAAATGTTTCTTCTAATAACAGACATTGCTAAAACAATCACATCCCTTAAATGTCAAAACTTAAAGAACTCTATATCAAGATGACACAAACTTTTGATATTTGACCAAGTTAACACACAAGAATATGGTTAAAGGTCAACTTGATCAACCTAATATGTTTTACCTAAATTGTCCCTGTAAAAAAGATTATTTTGATATCACCAATGGTGTTGGTCTCCGGCTACGATCGTCAGAGCCAATAACCGGAATATTCTAGTAGAATAACCAAAACATTGAATTTTTTTTCTCAATGTGAATGACCAAATGTTTCCAGCTCCTTTCCGAAATATTCTAGTACAATTTTTAGCACACAATCTCATTCAACCTAAAATCACGAACAGTTACCGTAGATTACTCATGATGTTCAAGCTTTTGAAAGGTGAGGAGTTATCAACACACATGTTGAACGAGTATGGGATAACCAGTGTAAAGTCATGCAACTGCCATGTAATATGGAGATATAGAAAGAATCACTCAGATAATTGAGGAGTTAGATGCGTTCTTGATACTCTGAAATAAAGAGCCCAACTCTGTACCATTGAGAAATCTAGTGAATATATTACCCAGCACAAAGAGGATGTAGCCTAATCTAAGACTAACTTCTATAATTATCTTTGTATTGTTTGCTTTTTGATTATTTTTATGAGAGAGAAAATCCTGAGCGCAACGTGGAGAGGAAAACTTCGGGTTGATAATTTTTCACCGTCAATACTATGTTCTTAGCTCAATTTAATAATTAGCACAAAAAAGAAACTTACAATAAGTGTTAATAGTAAAGGAAAAACAAGAAACAACCATAATGGAAGTATTCACATGAAAACGACAATAATACCTAATAGCAAAGAACTATTCAAATAAATAGCTAGTAGCAAAACCTAAAGGATAAAACCTAGACCTTCACTTCAGAGAAAACCATCGGTAATACCTCATTAAAACCTCTCTAGATAAAACTCAAAAGGGAAAACCTCTACAGTGAAAAGAAAAAAAGAAAAAAAAAATACATCAACCCTTTGCAAAAAGCTCTGAAAAGATGCGATAATATATTAGCGTTATATTGAATCCATCTCTTCACTTTCAGTAACAATGTTTTTCCAATAAAAACAATTGGCCTTTAATTGTTCAAAACGTAAAACAAAGTAGGAAAATCAAGCACAATAGTTATGCCCCTGCAACCAAACAGAAAGGAGAAAATATTGATAAAAGCTCTTCTTCCCAAGCAAAAATTGAAAAGAAAAAAAAAAAAAAAAAAAAGAAGACATTATGTTTGCAAAATGGATGAAGTTGTTAGCATATATTGAAAATGAAATAGTGATTGATTAATGTATAAAAAAATATCATATGCAAAATGAAAAAGATTCTGAAATGATGTTTGATTGTATAGTCTTGAATTTAAAAAATTAGCCTATTTGGGAAATGAGTATCCCAAAATGGCTAATTTTGTTGTGTGAAATTAAAGAATCATCCCATATTGAGAATGAGAAAGTGTTAAAAAAAAAAAAAGATGTATAATTGCATTTGAAAAATGAAAAGGTTTCATTTTTGAAGTGGAGGGAAGAATAGTGAAACACTTTTAGGGAAATTTTCGATCGTTTATGAAATGTGTGTATCTCAAACAAACAGTATCATATTTCTTCATATTGAAAATAAATATGCGATCAAAACAAGCGCATAATATTCAGTTAAATAATCATAAGTAACCATATTTAAACTGTAGTATATTGTAATATTCAATATAAATTAAATTGTTGTATTATTTTAATGGCTATTTGAATTCGGAAATTGAAAATGAAAATAAACTATATCACAACCATAGTTCATGGGTAGGGAGAATAACGCCAACGATATAGATAAAGAAAAAACGAGAAAAGATTTTAGCTTTTTAATTTAGCTTGAATGATGATGCACAATTCACAGCCTTCATGATAAATTTTATCAGCCTCTGCCAATAGGTGTGAGAATTTATATTCGTGGAGGCAAAGTAATATAATTGATTGTTGCTAGGGCAGCACAAAATGTTAGATATTATGAGGAGACTTCCAACTTTTAGGTTTTTTGTATGTTGGCATTTATGGCAACTTTGTTAGAAAAACAAAAAACAATATTTTGTTAGCTAGCTTTAGGAGTATGTTTTTGAAGAGGTGGCTAGCTACTTATTGGGAAAGTTACTTGTTTTGAAAGTTAGGTAAGTTACTTGTTTTGGAAACTGACATATCATAGTACTTGTGACTCGGTCTACATATTGGCAGTTTCTGTTTTTGATAAAAATCATGGATGATCGAGTACATTAAATTGGAGATTATTTTAGGATTTCATCATCTAAAAGGAGATTTCTAATTTGAGTAGCTTTCTTTATCCTATTTAAATTAGAAATTCAAACTATCCCAGAAAGAGAAGAATATTGCATTTGAAATTTGGAAGGTTGGAAGATTTTATTTTCGGAGTTTCATGAGGTTTTTCATGATTTATCAGTAGCAATGATGAATGAAACTTAATTTGGATTATAGAGGAAATTTCCATATCTGAATTTCAGTAAGTTTCCGGAAGTATTGCAACAGATTAGGAAACACTTTGAAATTTAAATTATTTTTAATCCAAGATTTTTTGGTGTTTTTGTATGGCTGCTTATTTATTATCTCAAAAACAGATTGTGTTGTATGAGCATAGAGATTCATTAGAGTACTTTGAGACTTTTCGAAGCTATTGCGTTCTCATGTCTTTCAGGAGAAAGATTTGAAGTCTTCAGGATAAGGCATTAATTAGCGGTTAAAGGGAGTTCAACGTAGCTAACGAGGGGATCTCATAGAATAGATTCATTGACTTGGTTCAAGACAACCAGCAGCAACAACGAGATGGTGTCTTCGGTCTGTATAAATCTATTCGTACTTGTAACCGTTTGACAGTTCATGTATTATTTACTATCTGGGCATGGCCTCGAGGATTAGGATAACTAAACATCGTAAAAATTGTTTCGATTTATCTATTTACTTTGCTTACAATAATTGAATTAATTAACTAAACTTGGTAAATAGATAAAAACAAATCTTACACCATCGTACTATAAATCCAAATCTCCCACCTCTATTCACCTCTGCCCGGCATCTTATTGGATCAAAAACCCTAATTCGTAAGCCCCCTCCAACCAAAAATCAGCCCTTAACCTTGTTATACCACCTCAAACCCAAGCGTTGCCTGTTGTCTGAGGGTTGTTTTCCTCTCTTTCTATGTTTGTTCTCTTTTTCGTTATGGTTGAATGAAATCCATCTTTTAGCCAAAAAAAAAAAACAATTAACACCTTTAGCATTTTTTTTTTTTTCAATTTCATTCTCTCAATTTTTACCGGGTTTCCCTCTGACACCGGCTTCTTTTTTCCTCTTTGTCCTCTATTAATCCTTCTCAAGCGTTGGATATCATAACTGAGGCCGAGATTGGAGTGCAGTTTTTGTTCTTCAAATTCGGTGTGGAGGACCTAAGTAATGCCCATAGATTAATGCTATAATTGTATGAAATATTAATAATGTTTTAATTTATCGATCAATCTCAAAAGCTTAAGCTATTAGGAGGATGTATACCAATAATAGCTTTATATTCTAACAAATGTTGACATCTACATATCCAACTTGGTTTATCTTTATGTTATAGCCGTAGTAAAACAAATTCTCCAGTTGATGGCCCACTGGCTACAACTGTGTGGTTCAAAATAGTTCTGAAATTACACGATCAATGGTAATAAGGTACTCTATCATCTTATTGTTATTATAATTTTTTAAAAAGACAGTCACAATTGTTCTTTTAATTTTACGGTTTTATGTGTGCATGGTTGTGAGATCGGAAGAGTGATAGTAAGATCAAAAGTTAATGCAAAAGAAAATTCAACGACATTCGAAAACTGAATAAGGAAATAATCGAATAGAGAAGAACAAACAAAGTGCGATACTTACAAACAGAGGAATTAAAAGGAACTTGATGAAGAGCGGAGAGTTTTCCTTAAAAAAAAAATAAAATAAAAATAAAAATTGTTCACTTTGGCTATATGGAGATGTGTTGTACTATCAAGTAACTAGAAAACAAAGACTAAAAAAAATTTGTTCACTTTGGCTATATGGAGATGTATTATACTATCAAGTAACTAGAAAACAAAGACTAAAACCTGCGTATATGATCAGGGGTCAAACATTTTCTTTTTAATTGTAATGTCAATAATCTCTTCTATTAATAAGACATACAGTTATGTTGATCTTCGAACTCTTTTTCTTGATTGATCGATCCTAATTAAACTTGTTAAAAAATACAAATTGATCATTTTCATTAATTTTTTAACGGAACCAATAGCAGATACTATTTTTTGAACAAAATTGTTACAGTAGCCCTCAAAAAAAAAAAAACTTCTTCAAAAAAAAATTAAAAAAAAATCTTTTTGAGACAATCTAAAAGAACAATGTTAAACAAATATCTGACATCTCATGGTCAGTACTTTTGACCCACAAATATCTGATATTCATTTCTTTGATCCGTCACTGTTGTGACATCTCCCATGCGAGATCCTGACCATGACCCCAACGAACCCCAAAAAAAAAAGTTGAAGGATCAAACGACAGTATCATAAAGTATTCGAGGACGAACAATATATTTGTCTTTACCCTTCAATAACTAATTGACTCAATTATTATTATTCTAATAACTAGCAGTCATTTAAAAAATAATAAAATAAAACATGTTACGGTCATTTTTTTCAAGTATCTGCCAAAATTTTCCAATATTAAATGCGAGCTAAACCAGAAAACAAGAAGTCAAAGATTTCAAATTTTGTTGACGACTTGTGAACTATAGAACAAAGCTGCACGAATCAAAAATAGAGAGAGAAGATAAAGAGTTGATAAAAAAATGCATGGGCATACAGCTATTATTGAATTTTACCGAGACCAAATTCGAAAAACGAAAGAAGTAGGAAAATATATGAATTTCTAAAAGGGAGCAGAGGATCCGCTAAATAAAAAAATAAAATACAAAGAACAAAAAAAAAAACTAATAGGGTGTTTGGTGTGTAAGTTTGAGTTAAGATTTTTAAGTTTCAATAATAATTTTCGTTGACTTTTTCAAAAAAGACAAAAAAATTTTTTAAAAAAAGATAAAAATTGAGTTAATGAGTGTAAGTTTAAACTTACACCCCAAACAAACGCGACAGAAATAAAGCATGTTCAGACGCGACAGAAATAAAGCATGTTCGTTATCGTACTAATGGATTTTTTCTTTTCGTCAGAGGTAATTTTATATGCTTTAATGGTATAAGCCGGTGATTTTGGGAATCAGGTAAACAGGCAAAAAAAAAAAAAAGTAAAAGTAAAATAAACAAAGTAGTAAAATCAAAAATAGATAAAACATACCGAACTTCACAAGCAAGCATTCACAAATTCTTCACAAATGAAGGCAAAAGACAAATATATATATATATATATATATATATATATCTACCATCAAGATGAGAGGTTACAAAACAAATCAAAACGATTTTTATTTTGTTTGTTATTTCAAAACATGTAAAAATAAGACAAAGTTAAAAAAAAAATTATTACAAGAGGCTGAAAATAAAAAGGACAAATTATATATTTTCTTCTTAAACTTTAAGTCTTGTCATAAAATACCCCCGAACTTTAATTTGTAACATTCTTCCTCTGAAATTTGAAAAAATTTATGAATTTTCCCTTTCAATTAAATTTTTGATTTAAAAAAATACATCTAACACTCATTGGAAGTATCAGTTTGGGATATTAATTATAGAATCATAAAATGACAAACATTGGTGGCACTCCTAACACTCGTTACCCTTATTAAATGTGAAATAATGAAATTACCTATAAGAGAGAAATATGAGGAAAAAAAATGATAATCAACCCTAAAAACTTACTTTTTAAGTTGATTATAAGTATTACACATTTAATATGTACAACTTATGATTCAAATGAGTGCTATGTGTATTTTTTGATAAAAAATTAATTGAGGGGGAAAATTCACTAAGTTTTCCAAAGCTCAAGGGGGAAAATGTTAAAATTAAAGTTTGAGAGAAATTTTGTAACAGTACCTAAACTTCGAGGGGAAAAAATGTAATTTGTCCAAATAAAAAATAAGAAAGAAGCAGAAAGCTGGGGATAAACTTTTCAAAGTGTTTTTGATCTTTCGAAAAATAAATACAAAAGATTTTAATTGAAGCTTCATCTTGTAGGGTATAAAATCGTGCTAAAGTACTCCATTATGTTATTGTTATTTTATTTTTTAAACAGACCAGTCACAATTATCCATTCAATTTTAAGTTTTATCGGTGTGAGGAGTAGAATAAAAAAAAAAAATCAAAAGCTATTGCAAAATGAGATTCAACAACATTCAAAAACTGAACGAAATAATTCAATAGAGAAGAACAAGCAGAGTGTGATACTTATAAATAGAGGACTTGAAAAGCAACTTGACGAAGATCGGAGAGTTCTCCTTAAAAGAAAAAAAAATGTTGTTTCACTAAAATGCCCACACAATTATTTTCATGTGATGCAAGATTGTGATAAATTAAATGTTAGTTAATAAGAATTATCATTTTGCACCTTTTTATCACATTTGGGGATCGATCATTCAAGGAAAAAAATATTAGAGGACCGAATGGAACCTCATAAAGAGTTTTTATTGATCGATCAATAAACCATGTATGAACTAAAGGATTTTTTTTTTCTTTTTGTCTGAATTTATCTATTTATTTACTTTAATAAATAACAACAACCAAAAGGTACAAACTTAATATGCGGATAAGTTAAAATAAATAAATACTTCTAAAAAAAGTTAAAATATATAAATATAGTAAGATCAAACATAAAATGAACGTAACTAAAAAAAGAAAAGAAAAGAAAGAGAAGATTACATGATGAAGAGCACTTCTCCTTGTTTCGTAATGGGGCAAGATGAGCTTGTATAGCAGACGGTTTTATTTTGGTTTTTGGTTTTTGGTTTTTTTTTTTAAACACCAGGTGCCGAGAAAGAGCGAAAGAATTCACAAATTCCTAAGAAAAACATGTAAAAATAAAACAGACTAGTGCAAATCAAAAATGGAGAAAGAAGAGAGGGAATTTCACCAAACAAGCATATTTTACAATTTCTTCACAAATCAAACCATTATATTTTTTTCGTTTTTGTCCTTTTTTTTTTTTTAATGACTGATATATCATTCTACCAACAAGATGAGAGGTTACAAAACAAAACAACAACAAGAAGCAAAAGACAAAAAAATTTTAGTTTTTTTAGTTTTTTGTTTTTTTTCAAACTCGCGAAATAAAACAAAGTAAAACAAAATAATTACAAGAGATTGACTTAAAATTCAAAACAAAAGAAAGAAGAACAAAGCTGGGGATCGAAAAACTTTTCAAGAGTTTTAATGATCTTTTTTGGAAAAATAAACACAGAAGGATTGAGTTGAATCGCAGGCAGGTAAAGTGATATATTGGATATAAATGGAAGAGCAAAAAGAAGGGTGGAGTATTGTTTAGATGAGACTTGAGATCAGGAGGAATTATTGAGAGGAGGCGTGAGCAAAATATTATTGACGAATACCAAGACCCAAATGCGATAGATAAAATGATAGCCATGCAATAAGATAAGGTATGGTCCACTTCCACATATTGACATTAAAAATAAAAATAAAAAGTCGTTGGAAATTTTGAATGGTGTAGAAGATTGAAGCTCTCTAATTTATAACCAGCTGTGGATGCTTTATTAAAATCTTTTCTGTATTTTAGGTTAATAACAATTATTTTGAACTAAACGAGATATTAGATTTTAAATTTAAAAAAAAAAAAAAAAAAGAGGGCTTGGCTGCATTTTTTTTTTTGTATATATATTGTGTGTGTATTAAATTTTAAAAACAGTGGGGTACATTTCCTTACCAAAATAGATAATGACTCGTAAGAAAAAAAATCACTACAACACAAAATAACTTAACTTAAAATTTAAATAGTAAATTGTGATAGAGTAAATAATAAACAAACTCTTGTAGTTATTGTTATACTATATAGTATAATATCTTTATCTTTATCTTTACTATATTAAAAGAGAGTAAAAGTGCTCTTCTTTTGCAATACTGGCCTTTTCTTCTTCTTCTTTTTTTTTTTTTTTCTTTTCCCTTTTCTTTTTTCATTCTTTCATCTACTTTAATTTTTTAGTCTCAATTGAAACTTTTTCCCCCCTCAATTGTATCTCTATTTAATTTTTTTTTCCAATATATCTCATTTAACTACTATTTTCTTATTACATCTCACAAATAACTTTTTATTTGATTTACTCTTTTTTTTTTTTTTTCAATTGTGCATGGCATGTAAGGAGCATGTGCTCACTATTAGTATAGATAGATAGATTAATTCTAACAAACATCTTTATCATTGTGAGCATCAAAGTAAAAGGGAATATATTTACATATTAATTATTTCGTCTTTAGTAAATTTATATGTCTTCTTTCCCATTTACAATACATTCAACAATTATACAGCCATATAGAACTCATGATCAAAAGGTATCTTTCTAAAGGATCTCAAGCAAGCAATGGGAATTTGAGGAAAATCTTTCTGCATTTGAAAATCAACTCAGAAATGTCATGTATAATCTATAGGCAGAGAGTCATGAAGAATCTAGAGAGAAGACGGATGTCCCAAAATTATTGGTGATCACATGATTAACAAATAATGCTAGTTGTAATATAATAATGATAACAATTTCTATTAAAAAAACAAAAAATACATTAATGATTACAAAAGTACAAAATCATTCTCACAAAAAACATTCCTCTAAGCATGTTTACTTTACATAAAAGAAAAAAAATAAAAGAAAATATGAACAATCATTTTCTTTCCTACTTAATCATATATTTATTTATAAAATTGATAATGAAAGGTTAAAAATGGATAATATAATGAATGTGGAAAGGGAATGTCTTTGCAATCTCTCTTGATATTGATTTATTGTCCAAAGAAATGAATGAATGTCACATCACCATGAGTATTATAAATTAATGACATCTTAATCATTGGGAGTGATGAACAGATAATACAAAGTTATAACATTTGCAAACTCTATAATTTGTAAAGTTTATTAGAATTACTTTTACTTAGGGAGAATTTGGAGCATACACTCCAATTAAAGTCATGGAAATACTTTGATTAGAAATGAGTGAATGATAGAATTGTGGTTGATTGAAAATGAGTGAATATTTTGAGTGAATATTTGCATCATCTTATTTTCCTTAAAATAAGAATAAAACAAAATTTATTCACCTTAAATTGCAATTTAGATGGTGATTGAAGTTAAATCAAACTAAAGAGTGGCCCCAAGCAAACAATTAAAAAGATGGATCTACACAGTACGAATTTGTTTTTCTTCTATTTTCTTCATTCTAAAAAAATTAACTATACAATTACGAAGTAATATTTAATAAATTTGGTACGAGTCTTTCTTTTTATATATGTATATATAAATAGAGAGAAGAGATGAGTGTTTTTCTCTCTGTTTTTTTCCCCCTGGTCTAAGGATGTGTTTTTTCCTTAATGTTTAATTTCAATACATTTATGGATAATTTACTAAATTCACTGAAGTTTTTTAAACTTACTGCCATTTTATGTCTAAATTTTAAAGCACTTTTGGAAAGAGACCAAAGTACACCCTTTTTAGGAGTTGAGGACTTTTAAATTTAAAAAAAAAAAAAAAAAAAAAATCGGTGACGAAAAACAACTTGGTATAAAGTTCAAGACCAGTGGATCAATTTATCCTTTTATTAATCATTAATTTAGTTTATCTACACAATGTTTAAGTTATAGTGGAAATATGCTAATGGTGGTTTGCGGAGTGATTTTGTAGCCACATAATTTGTTTTATCTATTCATGAGTCGGTCTTACAAAAAGAAAAACACATACAGTCAAAAGTCAGTCTAAATTTACATATAAATGACAATGATAATCAAACATGAGCAGTAAATTATGAAAACAAAAACAACCATTGAAATGAAATCTAAAAACAACTACTTTGAATTAAGTTCTAAAGGATCTAATCATCTTGTAAAGAAATAAAGAGAATGTCGCGTTCAAAAACCTTGTTAGAAAAAGACCCAGCGAAAAAAGAATCTAAATAAGGAGAAAAGAGTGCGTGTTCTTAGAGATATTCCGATGTCTGACATACTTCCAAAGGACCCTCCTTATTCTTTGAAAGCCGTGATGAAAACAAAGCCCAGCATTATTAGTACTTAGAAAGTTGGTTTCAAACATGCTTGGATATTGACGGTCTTCTGTAGTCTTTTGGAATGGCTTCCACGTAGTATTATTAAGCACTAATAGTTCTTCTAGGCATGAGAGCAGAGAGGCATGGAAGTTAGATTGGGGCCATCCTTGTTCATTTTATCTCCTAAATTTTCAAAACTGTTCAAACCGCTACCCCTCCCTCATGTATAGAAAACCGTTCAAAATGCCCCCTCCATCAAGTTTCGTTTATATGCTTAACAGATTTGCTAATATGTAATAGATTTGCTGACATGTAAATAATTTTGATTTCTAAAATGTCCACCGAACTATTATTCTGATGCCAACTTGCTCCCGATTTTTTTTAAGTGGTTAAATATTGCACCCCCTTAATTAAATAAAAGTGTTCAAAAACACTCATTTCACATAAATCTACCTATAAATTAAAGAAATATCTGACATATCTGAAACAAAAAAGATAGCTGATATAACATATTAAAAATGGGTGAATAAATGATGATATGGTAAAATTGATATGAGTAGGTTTAAAATTTATCTTATAAACTCTAATTACAAGTAGGAAAAAGAGAAAATCAAACTAAGGAAATAAGTTCTTTTTAGCAAAATATAATAAAATAAAAAATCAAGGCTTTAAAATATGATTTTTTTTTAATTAAATCTTCTTGATTAGGTTAAGAAGATGTCCTATGTGTTTAAGATTAAATCTCATGTATTCTTTTTAGCTGACAAAAAAAAACACTTATAAACATATATATATATATATATATATTTTAAGAAATATCAACTTCTTCTGGTTGGTTTTATAGATCTATATACAACTTAACAATGTATATATATATATATATATATATATATGTATATAATTTGTAAAAATTATAATTAACAGAAAATTTCAAATTAAATATTACTTAAAAACTTGAAAAATAGTAGCAAAAGTTAGTATGGTTGCTTATACATATAGATTTATAACTTTAGTTAGGATTTATAAGATAAATTTTGAATTTACTCGAAACTATTTGACTAAATCATCCTTTAATAATCTATTTTAAATATGGGCATGGCTGTGGTAGAGACCCTCTGAGGGTCACTACCGATAGAGGTCACTACCGGTAGAGTCATTTTTTGGACCGTTAAGATTTAATCAAACGGTTCAAATGTTGATGGTGTACAATATTTATCATACACCTAACCTCACATAATCATTCCTACCTAAACTCTTCTCCGTCGCCGGCGATCTTCCCGCCGCCGGCGACTCATCCCCGACGCCGGCGACCCAACTCCGGCCACCTCTGACAACCCAGCCACGGACGCCGGTCGTCGGCCGCCGACGACCCCGTTTTCTCTCTCTTTCCTTTCTCTCTCTTCTCTTCTCTCTCTCTCTTCCCCTCTCTCTCTTCCCTTTTCTCTCTCTTCCCCTCCCTCCCGCCGGCCCCCACCCCCGGCCTCCCCCACCCCCGGCACCCCCCCCCGACGACCCCCTCTCTCTTCCCCTTTCTCTCTCTTCTCTTCTCTCTCTCTTTCCCTCTCTCTTCCCCTCTCTCTCTTCCCCTCTCTCCCGCCGGCCCCCACCCCCGGCCTCCCCCCACCCCCGACCGCCACCCTCCCTCGACACCCCCCCTCTCTCTTCCCCTTTATCTCTCTTCTCTTCTCTCTCTCTCTTCCCATCCCTCCCGCCGGCCCCCAGCCAGCCCCCCGGCCCCGCCCCCTCCCCCGACCTCCCCCTATCCCCGACGACCCCCCTCCCCTCGGCCGCCACCCTCCCCGACTCCCCCATCCCCCTATGCCTCTCTCTTCTCGCAATTCTCGTGAAATCGCAAAATCGCGATACTCGTGAAAAGAGAGGAGAGAGAGGCAGAGGGGGATAGGGGCGCCGGGGAGGGTGGCGGCCGGGGGAGGGGGTCATCGGGGTGGAGGGAGGCCGGGGGAGGGGGCGGGGCAGGGGGGCTGGCTGGGGGCCAGCGGGAGGGAGGGGAAGAGAGAGAAGGGGAAAAGAGAGAGGGGAAGAGAGAGAGAGAAGAGAAGAGAGAGAAAAGGGAATAGAGAGGGGGGTCGTCGGGGGGGTGCCGAGGGAGGGTGGGGGGAGGCCAGGGGTGGGGGCCGGCGGGAGGGAGGGGAAGAGAAAGAAAGGGGAAGAGAGAAAGGGGAAGAGAGAGAAAACGGGGTCGTCGGCGGCCGACGGCCGGCGTCCGGGGTAGGTTGCTGGAGGTGGCCGGAGTTGGGTCGCCGGCGTCCGTCACTGGTGGCGGGAAGATCGCCGTCGACGGAGAAGAGTTTAGGTGAGAATGATTATGTGAGGTTAGGTGTATGATAAATATCGTACACCATCAACATTTGAACTGTTCGATTAAATCTTAACGGTCTAAAAAAAGACTCTACCGGTAGTGATCCTCAGAGGGTCTCTACCACAGCCATGCCCTTTAAATATATCATGTAGTTACTCCTTTAGTTTATCGGTAAATTTAAATGAAACGACTGTTTTGAATACTTTTATTTAGTTGAGGGGTACAATAATCACTTTAAAAGATCATGTAATAACCGAATTTTTTGACAGACTTGTGATTTCTTTATATATATAAAGAAATTTAAGCCTGTATTATGTGTTTATGTGATATTTCAAGAAAATTATGGATATAAATGTAAAATTCATAATTTTATTATCACAATATGTATGAGCACTTATAGTGCAATAAGACTCAATGACAGTTAATCAAATCAAGTAAAAGGTCTTAAGGCAAAAAAAGGCAAAATCATAATTTATAGTGTTGTTATGGTTAATGAATGACCAAGATAGCTTATAACATGATTAAGGTGGTATTGCAATTTTTTTTAAGCAGTATTGAAATTCTTCTATGACCGACCATCATTGCAAATACAGAATTAAGAATAAGGACTAAGAACATTCTAGAATTGTCTAGAATAAAATTTGGAGCAATAAAAATTAAATGGCAGATAAACCTATATGCGATACAGTTATGTGCAGATAAATTTTGGACTGTAATTTAGCATCATCAGACTACTGGTTGCTAGACCAATATTTATATTATCAGGATCATTAAGAAAATGAACTTCTTATTAGGAAGTAAGGCCAAACATGGCATTACTTGAAGACCAAGTAATTGAAGATAATTACACAATTATTTGATTTATGATAATTGTGGAAAGAAATCCAAGAGACAAGATGAGCGGATTTTTTTTTTGGCTCAAAACCTCCACATATCCGGTTTTTTTTTTGGACAAGGAAGTCAAAAAAATGTATTTTAAGGCCAATTATGTAAATCAAGGAAATTAGAAGATAAAAATTTTATTGCAAGAAAATTCAAAAATTTCACCTATAAATAGGTGTAAATGATGGAAATTTGGCCATTTGCTACCTTCTCTCCTTTCTCTCTAGTTCTTAGTCTCAAAAAAAAAAAAAAAAAAAAAAAAAAAAAAAAAAAAAAAAGAACACAAGGCCTCCTTGGTGGCCGGATTTTATGGAGAAGTAGGACAAGGATTTTCTCTCATATCCTAGACCTAGAAACCACTTTCTTCAAGCCTTAGAGGTATATTTCATGATCCCTTAATTAAATCTTTAATTAGTTTTGGTTTTGTGAAATTTAAGTGTATTTAATGCTATTGGATGTAAGAGCATAAGCTCATATTCAATTATTTTTTCAATTTTAAAGCCTCTAATGCTTGTTTTGGTTAACTTGATTTGCTAACTCTAAGCTTTGGTTTGATTTTATACTTTAAGATGAGTTTTGGAGATTATGTACATGTGATTATGTTCTTATATGTTCAAGTATGGTGATTATATGCATGTTGGCTAAGAGATCAATATAAAAACATAACTTGGTAAGTTAGTGAATTATCAATGTTGTGTTTTTCCAACCCAGTAAGTCATTACACATATAAATCTAATAAGAGCTTTTAAAAATAATGTTAGATATATATATCATGTGATAACAAAAAGCCTACAGAAGTGTTGTTTAAAAAAATTTGCCAGAATTTGTTTGGAAAATGTTCAAAGAATAAGATTAATTTTAAATCTTTTTTTTTTTTTTTGAGAGTAAAATATTTGAACACTAAATCTTATAATTGGTCACCCTTAAGTCAAAATTGGAATAGTTAAAAATAAAAATTTAGATTGTACATACATCTAAAAGAATAATAAGAATTTCATGGCAGGGTATGGAAACACCTTATCAATAGGGTTGATGTAGAACTAGAGAAAGATGAGGAAAGAAAAATTATATATAGAGAGAACAAAGAATTTAGAAAGAATAAGATTGAAGAGAATAAGAAAATAAACAAGAAACAGATTGAAGGAGGAAATTAGAGAAAACAAAGAGATGTCATAATTAGAGGAAAGAAATTAAAAAGAGAACAAGGACGTAGACAAGTTAATTCTTTTATTCATTATAGTTGTGGTCTGAATTATAATTAGCAAAACATAGGAAACTAACTTAATCGGAAAATATAATTTTAATTACTCAAAATAAATTATATCTTGATAACAAATTTAAGTTACCCCGATACTAATAATTATAATAATGATGATAATTGATAATTCTTAAATTATAGTTTTCTTATTCCGCATCAAGGGTTGTGTTTTAATTATTAAATATATATATTATGTCATATTTTCTTTGAAAATCATAGTAAATAGCATTTTTACTTAAAGAAATAAAAGTAAATAGAAAAATTTAAAATATTTAAAGTAATAAATAATCAAATTACTAGAAAACTCCAATCAACCTAAAAGTAAATAAATTTGTTATTTACAAGAAGAAAATAAATTTCTTATCTAATGAATTTTTTGTTTACTATAAACATTTTTAAAACTTACTATTTATTTTAATTATTTACTGTAAAAATGCTATTTATTTCTCCATTTATTTATTTATTTTCTTTTTTTGTGATTTTAAACAATTCAAATATTAAGAAGTGAGTCACATGCACTTGGAAAACTTGTTTTGAAAATACCTCTAGAATCAAAACAATTTTTCAGAACAAATTTGTGCTTGAATATTGATACATCGAGAAACTTTCTCGTTATCGAGTCTCGATATATGTTCTTCTCTCTTTACTTTATCAGATTTTGTTAATGAATCTAATGTCACTTGAGGATTTTATTTCGTATACTACGGAGTCATTCTCGTTAGTTTTATGTAAGCTTTGTTCAATTAAATATAATTTCTCCTTTAAAAAATAATTAAAAAAACTCCAATAAAAAAAAATAAAAATTTTGCCGTAGTCTTCCTTTTCTTTATCATTTTTTATCCAAAATTTTACTATAATATCTTTAAAAATACAAGTTGGTTATGAAAAATAAAAATGAATCTGGTAGGGGGAGCAAGGTTCCATTGCAACATCAAGAGGAACAAGGCAGGGTAAATCTGACTCGGAGGAAGGGTGGTCCATCACTGACGTTGACAAGAAGTCACGAGCCTCGGGGAAAAGAATTGATTTTTTTAAAATTTTTTAATTATTAATCTATATTAATATAATATATGATGTATTATAATTATTATACATAAATGATATTTTAATTATTTGATTATATTTTAATAATTTAAAAATAAATTTCATGGATAAAGTATAATAAAGTGACTCCATGGCTGTCATTCTAACGGAGGTGGGAAAAAAAAAAAAAAACTTAAAAGCAAACGTGGCAACGAGGTGTGGTCGTGTGGGCGCCAAGTAATTGTGCCAGCCACTTCTGACACCCTCTTCATGACTTCATCTGTTTTTCTTCTCTCTTTTTAAACACTAGTTTGGATTTGTACCGTGATGAAAATTTTCATAAGGTTTAATAAGAAGGAATATTTTCTAAAAATTATATAAAAATAGATTAATAAATAAAATTAAAGAATTAAAAATTTATGATATAATTAATAAAAATATAGGTTTTCTTTCACCAATCCAAGCCCATCTTTGTCTTAAAATAGATTGATCAATTAAGCCAATAATCCAAACCAATGCAAAAAAATTAATCTTCCGAAACAAAAAATCTTACCATTAATTTGAAATAAAACTTGGGCAATTAATTTTCCTTCCTAGAAGACACATATAGTTCTAAATTAACATTCAAAACTACCATCATAACCCTACAATAGCTTTAGCAATAGGAAACAAAAAGCAGAACATCATTTGCAAGATAAAACAAAAAATTGTTAAGAGGAAAAAGCATAATAATCAACTAACAAACTTGTCATTAAATCATAAAATCAGAACAATTTTAGAATCACATTTCCAAGTAGTCAAACATCTAAAATGGGCACTATAAAAGGGCTCACATTGATGCCCTTCATTTCACCTAGTAAAAGTATCTAAGACTAATTTAACACTTGCATAACATTCATTGTTTGAGACATAAAATATTCTGATATTGTCACCATCATAGATTTATCAACTGATTGAACTTTCAATTATTACAAGACGTACAGAAACATATCAACAAATAATAAGTCAAATATATTGATCTTCAATGATGTGCTTTTAAAAAAGTTAATATGCTCATTTGTTACACTATTAAGATTAAAAAAAATTATACATCTTAAGTATCTAAAGAAACGAGAAGCGATTCATTAATAAGTTCTCTTCTTAAAGCTAGAGAGAGGGAGAGAGAATTACACTTTATATTATCTTCAAAGTCACGGTTACTTATAGATGATCGAGTATCTAATCCATATACTAAAATTATACGAAGAAATCATATTTCCCGAGAGCATAGAAATTAATAGCGACTTTTTTAAAAAACTAAATATTGAGAAAAGAAAAGCCATCTAGCTGTTTAGAAGTTTCTGCTTTCCTATATCAGAAAATATAATTTGACCAAGTCTAGTCTAATCTACTCCTGCATCATATCGTAAAAATTCTTCCCTAAATGCAATAGTCTCTTTTAGACCCCCCAGTGCTCTTCTTCAAGATATCTTGGAGATCAGGATATTGTTACCCAAACTAACTGTTGCAAAGAAAATAGTGAAAGTTTATTGGCTTAAATGAGAAATCAATGCCTCCCAAATAATATGAAGAGTCAATAAAATAGTTTGATGTCCTTTATTTAGAATCAGTCAAGCCTTAATGACTTGCTTAACGTTTACATGCATGAAAGTAGGAAATAATAACTAAGAATAAATCAAGTTCTGATGTGTACAACTAATTCAAATTATAAATAAAGAAAAACAAGGAATTAAATAACTACTGCTTCAAAGATAAGTTCATCCAAGATTCTTCAAACGGCATTGTAGAACATAGGACTTAAATGATATTGTAACAGATATTATCAGCCCAATATGAATGGACAATAGATAAGAGGAAATTCTGAAATTAAAGAATTATTCCAACCAAATTAACAAAGACAGTTTAAACCTATACAACGGCTGAAATTGTTAATGGAAAGATCAATAAAACAATTTCACAATGTATACTTTCAACGGAATAAAAATACTTCATTAGGCATTGGTAAAATAAATATTTGAATCTAGTCTTTCTTGAACGATTTAACTTGATCGAAATAAATAAAATCTCATTTCAGGCACTAAAGCTATTGGAACTCACCAATTAAAAATTTTACTTTCCAGAATTTGTTAAATATTATTAATCTTTCAAGTTTTCATTTTAGTATTTAAAAAGTTCTTGAACATACTATCTGACACATAAGTATTCCTTTTCAATTCCTGTATATGCATCATGATAATGAAGATTTTTATAATACTTGACAAAAGACATTCCTTTGTAGTAGAAAATACTTGAAATTTTGAGAGTCTTCTGTCCATAGATTATCTAACATGCTTTTTTATTTTTTATTTTTTTTGTGAAAATTTATCACATTTTCTTTCAAAGTTTTCATTCTCATTTTCATAAAAGAACAAAAAAACAATTTTGAAGATTTTTAAAAACTTTAGACAACATTATCCCTTTTGAATTCCCCTATATAAGTCTCGTTCGAACCGTTGCGACGAATTAAAGAAAAAATAAAAAGAAAATTCTAAAAAAAGGAAAAAAATAGTGTTTTTCTTCAAAAATTTCTCTTTTACTTATTGATGTCCCGGAGCACCAAAAAATAAAAAATGAAAAATGAAACGTATCAAAAAATAAATAAAAACGATTTAGTAATTCTGTTTATTTTCTTCCAATTTTCCACTAACCAAACAGAGGAAAGGAAAAAAGAAAACATAAAAAAGGGACCTGAACATATCTCATAAATTAGAGGGGCAAAAAAAAAAAAGAAAGAAACCCCCAAATTGAAAATTTTAGGGGGGCGGAAACAAAAAATCAGCAAACATGTAAAAAAAAAAAAACTGTCGCTAAATCGCCGAAAACCCACGGCAAACCCACTCACCAAGAAGAGAGATCGCGAGATCACGATCTAGAGGTAGAACGCGTAGATGGCGGTGCATCTCGCGATCTCGGCCCTGCCGAGTACGATTGAGAGGCTGAGATCATGAGATTGCGATTGCGAGGCTTGGATCGATATTGACAGCACGATAGCTAGATAGGAGAGAGAGAGAGAGATAGAGACAACGTTGATAGCGTACAGTGATAGGAGAGAGAAAGGAAGGGAGAGTGAGAGAAAGATGGTGACGATCAAATATCTGAGGGAGGAGAAAGAGTGGAGCGGTGGGAAACAAAGGGGCGGAAGGAGAGAGAGAGAGAGATAGGGCTAATGGAGGAGTGAGTACTGGGAGGAGGAAATTAAAGAAAGAGATGGGCGGAGGAAGAGAGATGAAAGATAGAGAGAAGAACTGAAGAACGAGAGGAAGGAGAAATAGAAAGGAAGCAGCATTTTCACAAAGAAAAATACGGAAAGGAAAAGTTAAAAAGCACCTAAACGGTGCGTTTTTTACTACGAAAAATGAACAGTAAAATTTTTTCTACGAAACCAAATCTCTCTCTGACCATTTTACCCTCCTGTACTCTCTCTCTCTCTCACACGACGACCTTTAGAAGTTCAAAGTACCCCACCACCAACACAATGCAAAAATAATAATAATAAGTCTCCGCCAATTTATCATTTTTTTCCCCAACCAACAGGAAAAATAAAAAAGGAAAGAAAAATTATGGAAATTTACTCTCTTTGTTCATCAACTGCCTCTTTGATCACTGAATTTCTTCAACCAAAATGGACCTTCTGATCCGCAAGTTCCGCCTTCGTCTTCTCGCATGGCTTCACCGATCTCGTCGCGGTACTCCAACATATTCCTTTTTTTCTTTTGCCTTTTGGTTTACTCAATTTGATTAAATTTTGGTTTTGATTCTTGATTTGAATGAATTCGATTGGTTTTCGATCCTAATCGTGGTATTTTTGGATCTGTTTATGGTGATAATCTTTGAATTGTCTCGTTGCTCTGTTTTGCTGTCCGTTTTTGTGCTTCAATTCTGGAGAATTTCACCAGATTTGAATATTATGTTCTGAGATTTTAGTTAATTTAGACCTTTTCTTGTGTAATTTATATGAATTTTAGGGAAAGAATTGTCGGAATGGTGTTATGATTCGTCATCGTGAGGAAATTAGAATTAGACAGGAAAAACAGTATTTTATTGTTTCATATTTTGGAATAAGTATTGACATAAATTAGAGCTTTAGAACTATAAGATCACTGAGTTGTAACTTAAGGATGAAGTTTCAGGGATTCAAATACTTTCTATTGGAATTTGGAAACAAACGTGTACTAAACAATCAACAGAAAAATACATGTTTAATAACTGATTTTTTTTTTCTCTGTGTTTACATTAACATTTTTTTTAGAAAGTCATGTAATTATCCTCGGAAATTGATATGACAACATCTGCAGTTGGTTACATTAAATTGTTTGAGTA
This sequence comes from Ficus hispida, assembly GCA_025413025.1. Taxonomy (NCBI): domain Eukaryota; kingdom Viridiplantae; phylum Streptophyta; class Magnoliopsida; order Rosales; family Moraceae; genus Ficus; species Ficus hispida. The sequence continues at coordinate 1,669,258 of CM046363.1, forward strand.
GAGACGTCAACATAAGAAACTTGCTTCTTGGTCTCTCTGATAAATTTCTACTTCAGGTCGAATATCGTTTATCAAGTACTTCTCTTACAAGGATATAAAGAGGGCAACAGATGGTTTTCACAGGATTGTTTATAGCAATTCTCAAGGAACTGCTTACAAGGCCAAATTTCAAGATGGTGGGGTTGCATTGGTAAAAGAAATTAGAGATTTGAATCAAGAAAAGGAAGTGTTCTACAGGGAAGTGCAGCTATTGGGGCGTCTGCATCATCGCCACCTCCTGGCTCTCCGAGGTTTTTCGAATGGACGTAAGAGGTTTGATGCCTACCTTCTTCATGCTTGTTATGGTAGCTCCTATAAAATACCAATCCTTATTGAAAAAGCTCGTAACTTAAGCTTGAATTGGGCAAAATGATACCTCATGTCGCATGGTATAGAGATATTTTACCTCTTTGTATGGTATACCCCTTTTTTTAAGACATAAATATTCTCCAATTTTAAAGTTTTCCTTCTTTCTATATTTTCTTTTACATATTCTTTACATTTTTGAATTAGATACTTTGTGTTTTTTTTTTTTTTTTTCCTAATTGGAAATGAAATTGGATGCTTCTTGTGCGGACTAGCTGCTCTATTCAGCCAAAAAAGTTGCACTATCTTTGTGCTTTCTGTAGTCAAGATTCCGCACTTTTTATCAAGGACAAGAGCTGCATTATCTTTGTGCAGATAAGTTGCACTTGCTGTGCATTTTTTTTTTTTCACTTGGGGTTTTCTAGTTCATCTTTGTGTTTACCGAATGAAGTCATGAATTTTAAATATACATATTAAGTAAAGATGTGACCTTGTGTGGAATCTTTCTCCTTGAAGCTTCTCTTTCAATATTCCCTCAAGCTGAGTTCCTTTTCTCTGGTGGATAACATCGTAGATCTGTTCATGTCTGTTATAGTATCTATAATAAAATTCTGTGGTGCCGGACAAATCACTTTGATAATTTTCTGTTGCTCTGTGCAGATTGCTGGTTTTCGATAGTATAGAAAATGGAAGCTTGAAGGAGCATCTTAATGGTAAACTTGCAAAATTTGTATGCATGTGGTTCTATTTATGCATACAAATATATCTTATTCTTTTTGCTTGCCTGGTTCTTGCAGACCCCCTCCGGACTCCATTGAACTGGAGGACCAGGCTACAAATTGCTGTGGGAGTTGTCGCTGCATTGGTATGTTGTGCAATCATTTTATCGTTCCAATCATAAATACTAGTATTTTTACTCTCTACGCTTAGAAAATCTGATAAAATCTGAAAGAGACCGATAATCACATTCCTTAGTTGATTACGAGTGACTTTAATTTTTATTTTTATCTTTTAATTTTTTGTTTATTTGAATTACTCTTGATCAAATGAGGAAGTTTCTTCTTATGCATAGTTAGAGGGCTTGAATTTGTTTGTATACCTTTATTGGCTATTTTTGACACAGGAATATTTGTTTCTCTTCAATGATCCCCCAATCTATCACGTCTCCATCAGCTCAAGTAACATCATGCTAGATGAAAATTTTAACGCAAAGGTAAAACGTAGTTGCAACATTCAGCAGTTTGACTTCTGAAAATCAGTCTTACTTGGTGCCTTTTGGTGTTGCTTTTGTTAAGTAAATTCTCAACTCCAAAGAATGCTTAATTTCCCTTTTTCTTATCACAGCTCTCTGATATTGGCCTCGTAACTTCCGTCGGAGATGATGTCACAATGCCTCATACCTCATGTTCAAAAGGTTGACTCTTTTAACTCGTGCCCTTTCGAATATCGAACGCCTTCCTCTGTCGATTGTAACTTCCGTCTTTTCTTTCGTTTTCCTGTAGATTGTATGGGCCAGGAATGTGGTAACATTATATACCAACTTGGTATGCTGATCTTGGAGCTCATCACTGGTCAGTCATCGGAGAAGGGAAGTGCCGATCTAATCCAGTGGATCCAGGAGTCTCGGTTCCGAAGTTCAATGCACAACATGATAGATCCTGATTTGGGTAACACATATGATTTAAGAGAGCTCAGAAGTCTCCTGGCTATAGCTAAGTTATGTATTGGATCCGGTGATAAGCCATCCTTTTCAGTTGTACAAATATTTCGGTATTTCCAGAAGAAGGTGGACCTTCCACAGTGATTAGTTTTTTTTTTTTTTTTTTTCGAAACAGAAATTTGAAATTTTAAAGTGGTTTCATAGTTCATTCAAATTTATTGGTTGATTTATGCAGTGTTGGTAGTTTTTGCTTGAATATTAATGGCATTTGTTTGTTTCTATGTTCCTTTCCTCTTTCCTCCGTATATGGTAAAACAGTTTCTTTGCTAGAAATGTATGGTAAAACAGTTAAAAGAGCATTGCCAAATGTTTTGGTGGGGGTTACGAAGAAGGTACAAAGACTGTCAACTAGCATGACAGTGTGATGACGACTTCAGATTAGAATATTTGAATTTACATTGCATAATTTGTTATCTTTTATCCTTCATATTTAATACGAAACGTAGATTTACATTTTTCTGTCAGGATTCAGATTAATTTTTTTTTTTTTTTTTTGGTTAGTTTAGATCTCTTTAAATAGATAAGCCATTATAATTGTTCCAGAAGAAAGAAAATTGATTGATGAATGAATATTACATTTGTTTGAATTGCAATCGTCTAAACCTAAATTTTTTCATCTCAATTTTTATATTTTTAAAAAAAATTATAAAATTATAAATAATTTTTAAAAAATCAATTTTAACTCAAAAATTTTATCTCAAACCTAAAATTTCATCTCAAATCCATATTCCGAAGTCAAAACTAAGTTTCTAGTTTATTTTAAAATTCTGTTTCTACCCTTAGTGGTTCTATTCACTTCTTGATTTTGTTTCTTCCATCTTGACTCTTCATCTTCTACCCTGTCCTACATCACAGTGTGTAGATAATGTACCGTGGTGATATATTCATTATACAAGTTATTTACTCTTTTGAAGTATTGTCACCCTAATTGAAGGTGGTCAAGAAAAGAATGTGTGAAAAATGAAAAATCATTTCTTTCTCCAAAATTTTTACAAATACAGTTCTTAGTACTTAAAAACATGTCACCAAAAAACAGTAGAAGTTCCCAAGATCACTCCACCATAACCTCCCAAGTGCACTTTCAATTTTCTGTTTACCACAACTCAATCAGCTCTTTTCTTCCTTTTTTTTTTTCCCCCCTTGTTTACTACACAATCACTGTTGGGCACACTGCACTCTCTGGGCACCACCGTGCATGTCCTCATCTTCCTCGTAGGCCTCCGCCTGAGCCTGCTGCTTCCTCCGCATCTCCTCCTCAATGTTGACATCGTGTAGAGTCGTCTCCTCACACTCATCGAGCTCCATATCCAACATTTGAGACAATGGCTTTGGCGGTAGAACAGCCTCCAGCGCCTCAACCTGTTCAGGACTCAAACTATCTGGGAAGTCCACTGTGAAATGAATGTACAATTTTCCCTTCATGAATGGCCTCTGGTACATTGGCATTCCCTCATTGTTGATTGCCTTGAACGAATCTGCCATTTTCAACCACCATAAATCATCTTGTCAAGGTGCCGTCTTCTTTCTCTCTATAGTAGCCTCTTAATGTTTTCGAATTGAATTCATTACTTCAATCATAGTGTTGTTTTTTTTTTTTTGCCCCCCATCTCATCCACTTGAATCGTATTTAGTTATATGTAAAATATCGGAAAGTTGACCAGTGAATTGATCAATTTTTTAGACCATTTTTCAAGTCTCTCTGATCATTTGTTTCATAAACAAAAGAATACATATTTTTCATGCATATGACTTACCGGGTTTGACAAGTTCACCAGGGTTCGATTTGATAAGCAGCTGTCTGCCATCCAAGTGAGTCAACACAAACTGGAAGCCGCACAGAGCTTCAGTGAGGGACAAGTTGTGCTCCACAAAAAGGTCATCACCCTTTCTCTTGAACTTCGGATGTTCCTTCTGCTGAATGATGAAAATTACATCTCCGGTGATTGTATCAGGCTGCAAAAGAAGACACAAAAGGAAACCAAATCAATCCTCACGTATTAGTACAAGGGGAAATCCATGTTCACTGTAAAATTCTTATCAAACGTACTGCTTCATCAGCTGCACCAGGGAACGTGATTTTCTGTCCATTCTGCATCCCCATCTCCACAACAACTTCCAGAACCTTCTTCTCTGGAACAAACTTCTCTCCCTTGCACGCCGAGCAGCGATCCTTCTCGTTAATGGTCTCACCAGTGCCCTTACACTCATTGCAAGGGTGCTGCATCTGCTGCATCATGGAGGGCCCAAGTTGCCTTATTGTCACCTTCATGCCACTTCCTTGACAGCCAGGACACGTCACCGAATCTCCGGATTTAGAACCCTTCCTAAATTTACACCGATAATAGTCAATTCAGTACGCCATTCCACATTTGCTAAAAGAAGATACCAGCTTAGAAATAGCAACATAAATGGTTTTAAAAACACCAACCCTTTGCACTTGGAGCAGATAACATTGCGGGTAAGTGAGAGCTTCTTCGTAGTCCCAAGGTAAAGATCTTCCAACGAAACTTTCAATGGGTTAACAACATCTTGACCCCTCCTCTGTCTACGCCCTCCTCTGCTACTACCTGTCCTCACAAAACAAAGCAAAAAAAAAAATTTAATTCACACAAATTCTATGTCATTTCACTGTTACCAAATACCAAAAACAAAAACTCCAAGGGAAAACACTAGCAATGTTAGGCCTTTTCTTTTTCAGAGACACTTGGATCTTCACCAAATTTCGTTAAATTGTCAAACTTGTTCTAATCTAAGTTATAACATGATTATAATCTTATTTGACATTTTAGAGCTGTGCCCTTTTCGTAGACTTTTCTTTTTTCCTCAAATTCAGTTAAATTGTTAAACAAATTGCCTATGAATAACCTGAAAATAAAATAACAATCCCAAATATATTCACAATTCACAAATCGAGCCAAACTCAATCAAATCACGTAGTTCTCAAACTTTTCAAAGTCAATCCTTAATTATCATCCATGAAATCAATTTCCAACGATTCGCAGCCTTAAATGACATTCAAAATTCATTGGAAATCAAGTACCCACATACAGATATTAAGATAACATACAACAAAATAAGAAATTCAGAGCGACATCACCCTAGTGAAACAAATTCCGTTAAGTTGAAAAACTTGTTTAAATCTACCATGATTATGATTTTTTTTTTTTTTTTTTTGACCTTTTTGAACTGTGCCCTTTTATAGAATTATATTTTTCTTTGTCAAAGTAAACTATATATAAACATATATGTAGACACACACGCACACAAACACATACAAATATATATTGGGCTACCAATTCTCACCTCCGAATGGACTGCCACCGAAGAAGGATTGGAAGATGTCAAAGGGGTCATGGCCACCAGCACCGCCGCCCATTCCTTCCTTGAGCGCATCCTCGCCATATTGATCATAGATTTCACGTTTCTCAGAGTCACTCAGTACCTCATACGCCTGTGCCAACTCTTTAAACTGTTTTGCACAACGACAATCGTTGTAAGCAACAAAAACGCACCAACCAGCAAAAAAAAACAAACAACCAAGCCACAAAATCTTCAATCTGGCCAAATATATACATATATATAATGTTTGTATGTATATGTATATATGTCTGTGTCTGTATATATGTATCAGGAAAAACAGCTTCAAGACCAAGAGCCCATGTCTCAAAATTTATCATGTATCAAAATCTTCAACTAGGCCAAAAAAAGCATAAATTCCTCTATATATATATATATATGTATATATGTATAAATATATATATATGTATATATGTATATATAAATATATATATATATGTATATATGTTTTGGGTGATTGATTAGATTACCTTCTCAGGATCGCCACCCTTGTCGGGATGATTCTTCATGGCGGCTTTCTTGTAGGCCTTCTTCAAGTCATCCTGCGAAGCGTTCTTCGACACTCCGAGGATATCGTAGTATCTCGTATCGTCGCTGCTCTTCTTCGGCGCTCTTCCAAACATCTTTTTTTTTTTTTTTCTTTTTCTTTCTTTTTCCGTTTGTGTTTTTTTCTTCTTTCTTCTTTCTTCTTTCTTCTTCAACGGTTTCTTGTAAGGATTTTACCACGGGGGGTGGGCATATATAAGGTGGAAGAGTGTTTGGACGGTTCAGATCAAGTCGTTTCAGAAGAGTCTAGAATCGCTCTGCGGTTTCTCGTGCCTTTCGTGGTGGAGTTTGAGAGTTGATCTCAGCCGTTGGATCTGGATTTCTTTTTTGTTTCTGGGTAATTCTTTCTTTCTAATTCTAGATGCTTCCTTCCCTGAAGCTTACTCCAACTTTCCCGCCACCTCCGAAAAAATAAAAATATTTCACGCGTCTATTGCGAGTCTAAAGGTGAATTTCAACTCAATTTGTTTTCGATAGTAAATTTATGTGAATTTTTAGAAAAGATAATAAATTTTTTAAGAAAAAGACCAAATTTTTTGAGGAAAAAAAAAAATTTTTGAGTTGGATGATTTAAACCATCCAATCAAATTCCCGCTTAAAATAATTTGAGGGATTTGTGGGATACTGGTCTTTTTAAAAAAAACTTTTTATTTGTTTTTAATTTTAATATATCTAAGGTTTTGTTAGGTATTTAAGTTTAACCATAATTAAATTATATGTTTCATCTCAGTTTTTATTTTTTTTCTGAAAAAATAATAAAATTTTTAATTAGTTTTAGAAAAATCAACCAAATCCAACTTAAAATTTCATATGACGAATCAAACGCAAACTAAGTTTTGTAAAATCAAGATATTGATATGATTAATCAGTAATTAATAATGATAATATATATTTGTCATTGATTAATTGTAATAATTATTAATGGTTAATCAATAATTAAGGGTTTTATTTTTTTAAACTAAAAGGATCTTGACCATTTATTTAAGTGGGTATTTAAAAACTACCTATTTACCTAATTTTTTAAAAGAAATAATAGTAAATATTATTTTAATGAAAATAATTGAAGTAAATAACTAATTCAATTGGTTGAATTTTTTAAAAAAATAAATCATAGTAAACAGTATTTTTATAAAATAATTGAAGTACATAGTACAATTCTAAAATATTTGAAGTATATAATAAATTTATTAGGTAAAAAGAAATTTTATAAGGTACTTTAATAGGTAAATTACTTTTTTTAAAAATAAATCATTTATCAAGTAAATTTATTATTTATATTGTTTATTTTAAACATTTCTAAAATCTATTATTTACTTCATTAGTTTTTGTAAAAATGTTGCGGACTGTATAATTATGTGTTGTGGACTGTCAAATAAAGTTAAATCCAATTAAAAGCGATATACTAAGTTTTTGTTGATTTAGGCTTTAATGTATCTGATAGAATATGGGCATTTAATGTCTAGAGAGTTAAATGGTAATTTTTATTCTTATGATGGGCTAAAATAGAAACACTAAAAGATAACATGGAAGTTATCTATATATAGTGGTTATGATTTCCAGATCGCATATATTATTATCATTACTCAATTTTGACATCCCATCATTAGAGAGAGAACACAGAGAAGAATAAAGGATTCTCTTGAAAAACGTGTTGATGTGGAATGCCAACCGCATGGCTCTAAAAAGTGATTAACTGTTATAGATTCAGGTACGCTTCCACTTATTCGTTAATAGATTTTTGGTGATCCAACATGAATATCCTTGGAATTTTAGATGATGGTTTTCGTCAAAGAAATTTATCTGACAAGTGGTATCAGAGCGAGATTCATGTTGAATCATTGAGAAATTTTTCACAATTTTGTTGCCCTTGTCATTTACAGTTTCTGGAAAATTTTTTTTCCAGTTTTGGCTACATTCAGTAGATTTAGGGTTTTCCTTTTTCCATACACGGGCCTAATTCGGCCTATGACAAGAATGGGCTACGGGCTAAGCCCGCGACAATTGATATAAAAAAAAAATTTTAAGGGGTGGGGCTTGGGGCTGGTGTAGGATCCGAGTTGGGCTGACCCGACTCGGCCCAGCTCCAACTAGACCCAGTCCAGCTCCTCCAACCCGGTCAACAATCAATGATCAATTGTTGACTTTGACTGTTTGTTTTTTATGCCAAAAAAAATCTTTTTTAAAGGACCAATTTTTGTTCAATTTTAAATTCGAATATTGATATGTTTATATATATATATATATATATACATATTAGATGAATTAATTGAAACACATGTTGTCAAAATAACATCTCTTGTGAAAATTAATTTGTATTGAAATATAAACGGTTGTGTGCGTGTAACTTATATGAATATTAACCGGCCCAAAGGAATGTGAATATTTTACAAAATTGCATGTGCACCTATGATAATAAATGCGTGATGATTATTTGGTTTTATATGTTAACAATAAATCGGCCTACAGGAAGATTTCTTGTTTGATGTTCTTATCATCATTATTTGATTACTATACCAAGATATCACTTACAAGTTAATATTTTGTCTAAAGACAAAATACTAATAGAGTGTCCAGTATCTTGAAATAGAGTTTACTTTTATTTGATTTTTTTTTAGACTTATATGAGCTTGTTTTGTTTGTTTGTTATTCTCTATTCAACTGTGAGCCCTTCTAACATTACCACCAACATCAACTCTATTCCTATGCTAAATGGCACTAACTTTAAGTAATGGCAAGAGAACCTCTTGATAGTTCGCGGAGGCATGGATCTCAACCTTACGTTAAGGGTTGATTCTCCTACACCTCTTACGGATAAAAGTACCTCCGATGAAAAGAGGGATATGGAAAGGTGGGAGAAATCAAATCACATGTTTATGATGATCATGAAGAAGGTCATTCCGAGAGCCTTCATGGGCATAATGTCTGAAAATATCACTACAACTAAGGAGTTCCTTGTGGATATTGAAAAGAGGTTTGTCAAGAATGAAAAGGCTGAAATAGATATACTCTTGACAAGTTTAATTTCAACGAGGCATAAGGGCAAAGGCAATATCAGGAAGTACATCCTAAAGTTGTATCATCTTGCTTCCAAGTTGAAAGCACTGAAGCTAGAACTCTCTTAGGACTTGCTGGTGAATCTGGTTTTGATCTCCCTTTTGGCACAATTTAACCATTTTAAGGTGAGCTATAACTGTTAGAAAGAGACTTGGTCTCTGAATGAGCTTATATCACACTGTGTTCAGGAATAGGAAAGACTGAAGCAAGATAAGACAAAAAGTACCTACTTGGCCTTAACCTCTAAGGACAAGGACAAAGGAAAGAAATTGAAGAAGTATAAGGAAGATGCATATACAACACCTCACAAGAGACAACAAAAGAAATTGGTTGACCTAGAAGGTGCTAGTTATTTCTTATGTGGAGATGAAGGGCATAAAAAGAAGCAATGCACCAACTATATGCATGACGTGGTAAGAAAGGTATGCTTCTTAATTTGGTTTGTTCTGAGGTTAATTTAACTTCGGTACCTAGACACACGTGATGGATAGATTCTGGGGCAACAACTCACGTCAGTATGTCTATGCAGGGTTGTCTGAGTTGTCGAATGTCAAGTGATACTGAAAGATACATCTACGTGGGCGACGACAAGATTGTTCAAGTTGAGGCAATAGGAAATTTTAGATTATTGTTAAAGATTGGATTTTATTTGGATCATGATGAGCCATTTATTGTACCATCTTTTAGATGGAATTTGATTTCTATTTCTGCTTTGGACAAATCTGGTTATACTTGTTCATTTGGCGATGAAAAATTTAGTCTGTTTCATGATTCAAAATTGGTTAGTTCTGGTTATTTGTTAGGTTACAATAATATTTATTTAATTGATACAATTGCTTCATTTAATGAACCCCTATAATCAAGTATATGAGGTATAAATAGAAAATTAACCAGTGAGAATTCGGTTACGTTATGACACAAGAGAAGAATAAAAAAACTTATGTCAGACAAATTCTAGATCCCTTACATTTTACAGATTTTGATATTTGTATTAATTGTATAAAGGGAAAACAAACTAACAAAAGAAGATTTGAATCCAATAAGACTTTGGACGTCTTAGAACTCATACATTCGGATATTTATGGGCCATTCTCTATGGTTGCTTGGAATGGTCAACAATACTTTATAACGTTCATAGATAATTTTTCCAGATATGGTTATATATATCTTATTCATGAAAAGTCACAATCGCTGGATGTGTCCAAAAATTATAAGACTAAAGGTGAAAACCAACTCAGCAAAAGGATCAACAATGTTAGATCTAACCGTGGAGGTGAGTATTATGGCAAATATGATGGTTTAAATGAACAATGTCCATGACAGTTTGCTAAATTCCCAGAGGAATGCGATATCGTCCCATAATACACTATGTCGGGTTCGCCCACTATGAATGATATTGTTGAAAGATGAAACAAAATGGCCTTAAGGACATGGTGAGAAGTATGATAAGTTATTTTACCTTATCAGAATCACTTTGGGGAGAAGCACTTAAGATTACAGACGTATATCCTTAATAGGGTTCCAACTAAGGCGACTAGCAAAACCCCTTATGAACTTTGGACGGGCAAGAAGCCCAGTCTAAAGCACTTGAATTTTTAAGGATGTCCAATTGAGGTAAGGCCTTATAGGTCTAATGAAAAGAAACTGGACTCAAAGCCAGTGAGTTACTATTTCATTGGAAACTCCGAAAGATCCAAGGGGTATAAATTTTATGATCCCATGACTAAGTCGATTTTCGAGTCGGGAAATGCTTGATTCTTTAAAAATGTCGAGTTTGCGAGGGGAAGATACAGTTAGGAACTTTGTCTTTGAAGAGGAATATGTTGATATTCCCACAGGTGTTATTGGCATTGATCAGGATTCTATTCCTGACCTTATTCAAGACACAACAAATCAAGACAATATCAGAGAACCTCCCATTTAAGAGTTTGTTCCAAAGAACAAACTCTAGCACCTCAAGAACCTATGTCATTAAGGAGATCTACTAAAGAAAAGAGAAGTGCAGTGCCAGATGACTATATTGTATTTCTCCAAGAACATGAGGTACATATTGGAGTAATGGAAGATGATCTGATTAACTTCCGTCATGCCATGTAAAGTTGTAACTCTCAGAAGTGGATTGATACTATGAATGAGGAGATTAAGTCCATAAAGGATAATGATGTGTGGGATCTTGTCCCATTGCCAGAAGGTAAATTAGTAATTGACTGTAGTCAATAAATCACTAGTTTTCAAGCCAATCAATGATGGATCAAATCAGGAAAATATGACAAATGACTATTATGCTAAATAAAGAAAAAGTTCGACTATCTATTATATTAGGTAATTAAAATGGACAACCTAACCTAATTTTTCATTGTCAAGGAAAAAAATAATATGGTAATCGAATAGTCATTTAGATACAAATGGAAACATAACTTTAAAATTTTTGATATTACAAGAATAGATACTACAATACTCACATTTTTTTAATTGAGGGGAAAAAAAATATACTCACACTTTTATTGAGGAAAAAAATTAACAATCATGCGTTTGTATTGAGAATAATAGAGAATTTTAGTTGTTATATAAATATTAGTTTGGTAGAGGTAAAAAGTGGGAGGAAAGAAAAGATTACCGAATTTTTAAAGAGAAAAATAGATTTTTAAGTTACATGATAGATAAAAGGACTAATGAATTTCATCGTTTTTTTTTTAATCACTCTAAAAGTGAGAAATTTTGAGTTTAATAATGTTTTTTTGGTCTTTGTTGAGGTCAAAATTCGTACTTCATCTTTTACCATCCACGTGTTAACTTGAATTGCCCGAAGATTAAGGATTAGCCTGAAAACAACCCAAAAGACTTCATCAGCTGATAGGGAAGCTCGACTTCCAAGTTGACGGACATCGATCACTAGTCGATCGACATCACTTCTAGGTCAATCAGAGGGCATGAATTAGCTGGAAGGCAACTTAAATCGACTCGAGAACCTGCCAGGCTAAGCCGCAGACCAGCGACTCGAGAAATCGACTCCACACGTCGACTCAGGCACCTATCCTTGGTCAACACATAAGAAGATCAGGAAACTTCCCAAATTCGTTTCTGCACGAGAATCATACAAAGATCACGCTTAATCAAAGAAATAATAAGCCTAAAAGGAATACTTTTCGGATTCAACAAAACAAGCTATGTAAGGAAAGTCAACCTATATCAAAGAAGGCAATTCTTCATCAACAAATATGGCAAGATCTACACCAAATCAGGCAAATAAAGTTAGTAATCATCATCTATAAATAGAAGGTATCATCACATGCCTAAGGCACCCGATATCATCCAATCTCATTTTCAAGATCATTCCATCTTCACCAGAAACATGCCCAAAGAAGAGATATTCGCCTGAGACATATGAGAAATCATTGAAGATCCTCCTAATTCATCGGATATCATCTCCGACAACATCAAGATCATCCCATAGGAGGCCAAATTATCTCGGAATTGTCCTAGAATTCCCATAATTTCTGGAGTTCTCGCTTCTTCACCTGATTCTATCTACTCCTTGATATCTATCTCTATTTCATGCATTCTTCATCTTTATTCTTCCCATTATCACTGCTATGGCATTCACTATATTATTTCGTCAATTATAATGAAATCTCTGGATTCACCATAGAGGACCAACTTTCACATTAAAAGTAAACCTCTATAAATCTCTTGTATTCTTTATCTTATTTACTTTACTTTATTGTTATTTTACAGTTAACCTGCTCGGTTAACTTAAAACGTGCTTAATCGGTTCAATAATACAGTCATAGGTCCTAATCCAACTTGATCTGATTTGACTGTAGATTTTAGCCTCTACAGTCTTTATTTTTAAACTAAAGTAATATTAAATAATGATTTTTTGAAAATTTGATATTAAATAAATTTTGTAATTTAATACTTAATAATAATCATTTAGATTTCTTCTTATCAAACGAAAAATCAATTTTCTTTTTTCTAATTCATATTTTCCCTGCTTTTATATGTGTATTTTTTTTTCACCCGTTTCCTGTTACCAAATGGAGTGTAATTGTCAAAATAAATAAAAAATCATCAGTTAGGTAAGAAACGAAGCTCTACAAATAAATTGCCAGCCCTAACTTAATGACTACCCTAATCCCTAACAAAAGTTAGCGGAACTTGAGGTTATTAATAAAAAGTATTCACACAAAATATTCATTTTTGAATACGATTTTTAAAAAATGAACATTTTTAAACTTATTTACAAATTTGAATTTCATGCTTTTGTTGTTTCATATTTATCCTTTCTCGTTTTGAGCATAGTTTGACTTTTAAACTTGTTCCCACCAATTTTTGGCAACTTTTGTTTTTTTGTTTTTTTTTTTTGTTTTTTTTTTCCGAACTTCAATTTTTAAATGGAAATTTATCTTTTAACCATTTTTGTGGAATGATTGTTGGGTTTTTTCTTTTTCCTTTTTTTCCTTTTTATTTTTTCATTGTAATTACATCTACGGATCTTATGTGTACTTTTTTTTTTAATTCAAATTCTTTATTTGAAATTTTATTTTCTAGAAACGTAATCCTACATATATGATTAGTTGGATTTTTTATTTTCATATTTCCTATTTATTTCAAAGAAGAAAGTAATCATATATTTAGAATTAGTTATTCTTGACTTCATATATCCTAATTCCTAATTTTATTATTTTTAAATCATTATCATATTAACTATGTCATTGAAGGGAAACATACTTCACCGAATATAGTTCTAATATTTCATAAAAAATCAACAACATACAATAAAATTTATTCATAAAATTATTCAAATACATAAATATGGATAGATAATGTATTTAAGGATTTTTGAATTTCTATTTTCAGATATAAAATTGGCAACTGAAATTAATATGACTGATTTTTAAGACAAAATCTATTTTTTTTATTTCTAAAATTAAATTTAAAGGTATTTTTGTCAGTACAACATAATCAATTTTATATCTTGTTTAATTTTACAAATAAGTTTGTTTTTAGACATTTTTTAAAAGCATGACTCTAATTTGACCATTCATGTAAATTATCCTATTAATAATTCACCTATTCAGAAATCTAATTCGTGATTGTATGGATAATTTAAAGGTAATTTAATGCATGATTTTGTTTTAAGTTTGTAGAGTTTAAATTAAGTTTAAACTTAGTTATCAGGAATATGTCGCAAGTTTATTAGCTTCAAACAAGACAAATTCGACCAGTGTGGTGTTAGAATGTTACTTGTGATTAAAAAACAAAAAAATAATAGTAAAAAGAACTATTATTATAGTAAAGATGCTAGCTAACATGCGCAGGAGGCATAGAGAAACAAGTGTAGAAAACGTGGTGACGTGGGTTCAAGCAATCATGAAAGGGAACGGTTATCGGTGGGAGGGGCAAAAAGGCTGTCCCCGTGATTGACTCTTTTTGCCCTCCACGGCCGACAGCGACGCCACGCACACTTTTAACCTTTTAAAAACATTGAACTGAATGAATAATTAACCTGCTAACTATATAGTGTCTCCATAACGTTTAAATTTTTTTACTAAATACATTTTCTTTTACTATTTATTATATTAGGTGATCAATAAAATCAGTGACTCTAAAAAAGAAACTTTCCTCTTCTCTCTCTTCTTCTTTCTCTAATGTGTGAGAGTTAGGGTTTTCAATTATTTTCTTATCTTGAGGCCAGACTCTAATGGAAGCCTTTAGACTTATTTGGTTTCTCAACCTTAGGGATGGATGTGAGAATCATATGGTGAAAGTTTTGAAAGAGACGACGATGCAGATCAAGATAATATTTCAAGCTCAAGCAACACGTTTTTGGCAAGTGTACATGGCTTTTATGGCTTTAGTCTTGGCTCACAAGCTTGGCTTTCAAGCTCAACTTTAATTGCTGATTTCTGTATTCTAGCATTTACTATACTTTCAAGTTGGTTTTAATTCTGTTTAATTACTAGAAGTTTGTTAGACTCTTGGGCTGTTATGATGAGAATTTATTCAGTTTTGGTGGTTGAAGTAAATTGTGTAATTATAGGAATATGAAGTATTTGTAACTGAATTTTATTTATTTTGGGATGTAAAATTCATCTTAAAAAGGGTTAGAATTATCTGTATTGGGACAGCTTTCTGTTGAATGAGAAAATTCAGTTCTTATATGAATTGTGAACTCTTATCTCTTAGGTAGATTCCTAGATTTGGTGAGTTTTTGACTTATCTAACGTGTGGAAACCGTTAGTGGCGTCCTCTTGGACTTATTTTCAGTCTGAGTTATTTTTTCTCAACCCAGCCCTTTACTACTGAACAGTATTCCGTACCATTACGGAATCCACCTAAGAGATAAGAGTTCACAATTCACACAAGAACTGAATTTTCTCATTCAACAAAAAGCAGTCCCAATACAGATAAATCCAGCCCTTTTTAGGACGAATTTTACATCCCAAAATAAATAAAATTTAGTTACAAACACTCCATATTCCTATAATTACACCCTCTACTTCAGCCATCAAAACTGAACAAATTCTCATCATAATAGCCCAAGAGTCTAACAAACTTCTAGTAATTAAACATAATTAAAACTAACTTGAAAGTGTAGTAAATACTAGAATAAAACTGAAAATAAACACTCAGAAATCAGTAATTAAAGCTAAGCTTGACTCAAGCCATGAAAGTCATGTACACTTGCCAAAAACGTGTTGCTTGAACTAAAAACATTGTCTTGATCTGCATCAGACGAGCTCATTAGAGGAGGATTGGAGTTGCGAGAAAGAGCAAGACGCAGATGTCCTATAGCGGCTTGGCTTCGGCAGTCTAGTTTCTCTCGATGACGTGGTTCTTGTTTTTAACAAGGACTCTTTCTATGTGATTATTTTTTTTTTTTTTTGGTTTGTAGTTTTGTGTGTAATAATAACAATGTCTTCACTGTCTTTAATTTAGATATTGTGTTTCATTTTGTTAATTCTAGTAATGAAGGTGATCTTCCCATCTTCCGCGTTAATTGTTTGTCCACTAGATCTGAGTTTTAACATTATTTAGATCCCGTTAGAATTGCTTCTATGCGGATTTAGTGGTGGCCCTAGTGCTAGTGAATCTTAGCATTCGATCGATCGGGATATTCTATCGATTGTCGAGGTTTTGTCAAAAAGAGACTTACTTGTACTCAATTTCAGTGTATCGAGATATATACCAGTTATCGAGCCTAAAATATACGTCTTTCCCTTTTAGTATCATCAAAATTTACTGATAGATCCGTTTTTATTGAAGAGTTTTGTCTCTTGTAATACGAAATCATTTGTTATATTTTGTGTCTTTGTATCTTTTTATTAAATTTTCTTATTAAATTTAATGAAATTCTCGTTTCAAAAAAAGAAATGTGACTAAAAAAGACCACCCTTATTACAAAAAAGACCACCCTTATTACAAAAAATAAACAATAAATATGCTAATTTTTATTTATATCCTTTTCTTATCTATGAAAATAAAAACTCCTCCCAGCTTCAAATTTTAAAAAGATAAAAAATAAAAAAATGAGATAGACAAAGATAAAGAAAGGTGAATATCAAAAAAAAAAAAAAAAAAAAGAGTGTGAATATATATGAAATGGTGGAACAACATTTTTTTTTTTGTAAAAAAGATAATTTTGAAATTTGTTGGAGTGTGTAATAAATAAATGGGATTTATAAATGACATTTTTTAAAGAAATTTTTTAATAAATGATCGAAAATTTTAAAACTTAATAAAAAGACTATTTTTTTTGAAAATGATCATTAATTTTCTTAAATGATCAATTAATAATTGATCATATAACGTAATTAATTTAGTCAATCAATGATTGACTACGGTCAATCATCAATTAATCATAACATAAATCATTAAATTTATTTGTCAATCACTGATTGATCAAATATGAAAAAATTATAAACGGTTATTTTATTAAAAAAAATCAACCATCTAGGTAAATAAAAAAGACCCCCTAACTTAATTTTTTAAAATAAATTTAGTTATTTTATAATTAAAAAAATATATGTATTTAAGAGAAGTTGTTGAGAGTTAAGAGATCGATGCTAGAGAACCATCCTTATTAGATTTGATAACAAATTAATCCTTAAATTTCATATTAAAGGTTTTATGGCCAATTCTACGATGAGACTCTTTTTTAACCTCATCGATGAGGTAAAATTTTTGACCGATAGATCTCATTTCAACAGTCTAGATGTTATGTGCACAAAAAATCTATTATACATCGAGCTACATCTGATCACAACTCAATTAAAAAAAAAAAAAACCAGCCCAACTTTACCTTTCTTCCAGTGCACTGTGTTCGTCAGTGGCCAGCGCCGGGAGTGCAGGACGGCGTCTGTGGTCGTCGGAGGTGGCTGATTAAGTCGTTGGAGGTGGCCCGGAGGAGATTTGGCCGTCTTCGTCTTGCCGGTGGCCTGATGGTTGCGAGCATCTCTCACTGCGGAGGGGACTATCTGGGTGGTGGGTGACTCGCGAGGCCGGCGAGCTCGCGCTTCTAGTGTATTGCCGGTGACGCTCAGACCCGCAACCACGATGAGCCGAAACCCAGAACTCTGCCTCCACCCTCACGCGGACCCAGTTGCGATTCCTTGTGCTGGCATCCACAAGATTGCGATCTCACTAGAGCGAGACGTTCGGGGTTCCCAAGCTCACCTGAGAGGATGATTTAGGAAGGGATCTGTATTTTTTTTTTTTTGCTTTTTTGTCGGATCTGGCTACCGTCGCCGGTGATGGTGCAAGGCCTAGGAGCTTGCGCTTTTAGTGTACTGCGGGTGACGCTCAGACCCGTAACCACGACGAGTCGAAAACCAGAACTCCACCTCCACTCTCGCGCGAACCCAGATGTGATTCCTTGTGTTGGCATCCACAAGATCGCGATCTCACTGGAGTGGATGTTCGGGTTTCTCAAGCTCACCGAAGAGGACGATTTAGGAAGGGATCTGGTTATTTATTTATTTTTATTTTTTTTGGATCTGGCCACCATTGCTGGTGATGGTGGTGCCGTCAGCGTCGGACTGTGGCGTGGTCGTCGCGGTAGTTTCTTTTTCTTTTCTTTTTTTTTTTTTCCTTCAAATTTTTTGAAATTTTTTGTAAATTAATAATCAAGTGTGATAGATTTTATATTTATTAATCTATCTTTTGGATCTCAACCGCAAAAACTTAACAGGTCTCATTGACTCTCCATCAATTAAAAAAAAAAAAGTTTTTATATGTTAGACTTTCACATTAACACAATAATTAGATTATTCATTTTCACTGAAGATGCTCTTAAAAGGTGCCAAATTATGAAAAAAATTTAAAAAAATGAAAAAAGAAAACAAAATAGTACCAAGCATCCACGGCGTACGTTAGCCGACACCCGTCCTCACTGTTGTCTTCTGTCTCTACTCTCCCTCCCTACCTCCCTCCTTCCCCTTCCAAGCTTTCTATCCTACTTTATCATCAAATCACATCAAATCAACACACCCTGAGAAAGAAGAAAGGCTGGAATTGAATCAAATTCAGCTCCTGAAAGTCGAATTTGGTCCAGAAAAATTCAAAAAAAAAAAAAGTTGAGAGTTTGATGTTGACTAGCTTGGCTTATGGATAGATCAAGGCCTCAAAAAAAGGTTGCTCTTTTACTCTCATTTCTTTTCCTCTTTGCTGTCGATTCAACTGATACTCTCTAGAGCTCAGTTCCTGGTGAATTTGAGCCTTTTTCTTTTGCTCGTGATCCGTGGATCTGCATTATTTCAGTGCCCAATGTCTTTCTTTTGAGCTTCACTTATCCTGTCGTTTAAGTTGCCCTTTCCAAAGTGCCTGCATTTTATGTTCTCTTTTTGTTTTCCCGAGATTTGGGAAGGCGTAGTTTAGTCGCCAATTTCTAGGTTATTGTTAAGTTCTTGCCTTATTATTATTATTATTATTTTTTAATCCATGGCGTGAATTTGGGTTGCGTGGGGTTACTTCACTTTCGGCTTTGGTTGATCTGATTTTGTTTTCTGAGTTGTTTTTGCACTTGAGTTTTCGATGATTTCAACTGGGTTTTGTTCAGAATGTGGGTTTGATTGAAGAAAGAAAATGGTGTTTGGGTTTTAGTTGACTTCCTTGAGTTTTACTGTTATATGTAGAGTAAGAGATCTGTAGTGGTGTAATTCTGTTTTTTAAGGATAATTCTGGTAAATGGGTCTTTTGTTATGCAATAATTTGACCCAAATTGTTTTTTATCTGAATTCTGTTCAAAAAGCTCTTCTAGTCGTGTTGGTCTTTTCCAATTGTAAAAGGGGCTTTTTTCTTTTATCATAACTGCACATCATGGCTGCAATAATGCTTTTGATTTTGACTGTTTTCTGGTTTGCAATGAATTTCAGGACTGAGTTTTTTCGTTTGATATAAGCAGGTTGCGAGAAATTCAGGACTGAGTTTGGATATCAGTACGTAAAGGTTAGTGAGCAAGGAATGGAAAACTCTCCTTTTGAACTTTTGCATATAAAGTAAAACATACTGTGTTTCTTCTTACGGTGTGGTTCGTTAATCATGATGTTCTTTGCAATTATTTTGATCTGTTCGTTCATAATTCTTACCAGAATTGTATGTTTTCAGCCAATGATTGGAATAAGAAGTGCTATTTCTTCCGAAATAAGGCTTGTCTGGCTAAAGTTTGGGGATTTTTTTAAGATATACTAATAGGAATCCAAATATGCTTTGAAAGTCAAACCAATACGAGATTATGGTAGAAAGTTTGATTTTCAGATTGACAGAAAGGTGGTGGTTGAGCCATTAATCTGTGTAACATGTGGAACGTATCCATCTCTGAAACAAAGATAGTTGGCCGGAAAAAGTGGAACATATTGTTCATAATTCCGATTCAACTAACGTTAATTTGGTGTAATCAAATGTCCTTGTTTGCAACTTTGCCTGTGTACTGTGGCATTGAATTTTTGCTTAATCAACGTCAAGCTTTTATTAATGTCTTATAGTCAATTCAGTGCATGTTAAACAACCCTTTTGGATGATTTATTAACGTCAAGTTTGGCAAACTTCAAAAACAACTTTCTGGAACTTGTTACGTATAGTTTTTACCAAATATAATCCTCAGTACTATTCTGTTTACAATCATTACAGGCAGTCTTTATTATGATTCTTTATTTGGTTATTGGGTGAGATGGAAACAGCTTGTATGCTTAACTTCTGAATGTTTTTCAATGGCAGGTCTGTGTTTGATTGAGCTAAAGTGACTGCCACCATGGGTGTCTCAGGGAAATGGATTAAAGCTTTGGTTGGTTTAAAGAAATCCGAAAAGTCGCAGTCTTCAGAAAAGGATGAAAATGTGTGTATAAGTTTGTCTTCTGAACATTTAATTTTCTAGCCTTACTTAAGTGTTTTCTTATTGTTAGTTGAAAATGGTTTTACAAGTTCCATTTCTAGTAAGATATTCTTCACTTTTACTGAATTATCTTGTTAAAAAAGTTTCATCGAGTTAATAATTGTTATCATGCTTCTGTTTTGAATTTGCTCCTCATATTGGCCACAAGTTTAGACAAGTTCATAATCTTTTCCTTTTTTTTTTTTTTTTTCCATAGCTCCTATGTTTAATTTGCATGGGTGAAATAAAATTGTTGCTCTGTGTGTCTGTGTTTTTGTTTTCTTCTCTTTTATGGTTTTTGTTCTGTAGGTTTTATTTCTTTTTCTTGTCAAATTTTGGTGGTTCTTTTTTTTTTTTTAACCTTGAGAAAAATATAATGTTTTTGCCGCTGATATTGTAAATGGCAGATAACTTTTTCTTTTAGTTTAAAAACTAATAACCTGTAAAAGGAAAATCTTAGGGTTGGCTTCATAAACTGAAGTGCATTTCTAAACGAGACATATACAAATTTCATCACATCTCTCGAGGATTTTCTTTATTTTTCTTGTAAAGATATCATGCACATAACAGTTTTTGGTGTAATTCATGTCGAGTTGAATAGTTGTTTTCCTCTTATAAGTTCTTGCTCTTCAATCATTGCAGAGGGGTACTAGCAAGTCTCGTCACCAGAGAAAACATTCTGTAGAATTCGAATGTGAGAAACTTCAATATGATTTCAATCCCAATACTGCTCCAACTTTTAGAGACACCACTATACCTCAAATAAACCGAGATTCAGCTGATTCCCCTTCGAGTTCACTTCAAGTTCACGATGCTGCACAGAGTCAGCAAAATGCTACAGAAGAATGGGCTGCTATACTTATTCAAACAGCCTTTCGTGGCTTCCTGGTATGCAATTTTTCTGATCATGTACAACTTTCTCTAATAGAGGATTTTTATTTTATTTATTTATTTATTTTTTGTGTGCGTGTAGTTTGGATTTATATCTTCTTGTTGGTAGCAGGGAAAAAGAAAAAGGTGGATTAAACTCCATGTTCTATTTGTGAGGGTTCAGTCACTAATGCACAGCCACTTTAAAAACCTTTGGATTTTTGGGTCCTTTATTTCCTTTCATTTCGGTAAAATTCCTTCAGGGTTAAAGGGTAGGGACAACATCCAATGTAAAAAGTAACAGGTGAAAATACTGAAGCAGAGGATTAAGAAGAAATATTTAGTCAACCCATTTAGATTTTCTAGAGAAAAAGAGCATAGATAAAAGTGAACCTTGTTAACAAAGATTGGGCGATTAGGTGCTGTGAAAACCGAAAATATAGGCGTATTGTGTAATGATGAAAGATATTTAATTAAATTTTAAGGACTCCTTCTCCAGGGATGCGTACGACATACTGGGAAGACATAGAAAGAGATTTAGTGTTGGATTGTGTTAAAAGTTTCACAAGACAATTTCCTTACGCGACTTAGAGATCAAATGAAAATATAGATCAGAAAATTATAAAAGCCACTGTTTCTGAAATTTGCTTGGACCTCATTTTCCTAGTAATCATATCATGGTGGTTTTGTGCCCTAGAGAGGCTGGTACTTCCATTTGACTTCTTCATTCATTCCTTTTTGCATATTCTTAAGTGCTTTTAATATGCTAGCTGCCTAACAATTCTTGGATTATGATGGCTTGGTGAAATGTATCAGGCAAGAAGAGCACTTCGAGCTTTGAAAGGGTTAGTAAGACTTCAAGCTCTTGTTAGAGGTCATGCGGTAAGAAAACAAGCTGCAATAACTCTTCGCTGTATGCAAGCTTTAGTAAGAGTTCAAGCTCGTGTACGAGCAAGGCGTGTTCGTATGGCATTGGAAAGTCAGACCGCGGAACAGAAGCTTCAGCAACACCTTGCAAATGAGGCACGTGTCCGCGAAATAGAAGTAAGTCAATTTTAGCACTTGTGGTTGTATTTACTGGTTATTGTATAATATTGTGTTGAGAGGAAACGAAAACGTCGTTCTGTTCTTGGCTTTTATTACCAAGGTTCTTATTGTCGTTGGGATCTACTTAAGTTCATACCTCGGTTCCCAACTCCTTTACTGACTACATAAGTTTCTTAAAGAGATGTGATAGTTTTTACATGGTAAACTAAAACTAATCTTTCCGAATTTGTATTTTAATTATGAAGATGAAACTAAAAGTAAAAATTAAAAGAACTGTATTTGACGAGGATGTGTTATGGCATAAACACTCTAAAAGTGGTGGCATCTCAGAGCTCACTTCTATGAGTGCCTATAGCTGTGTGAATATCTGATTAAATAGTCTCCGAGTGAATGTATTTCTAAGCTCTACAGAAATACATTGTTATTGTAAGTTCTATTCTTGTTCCACAATGATTGCTTAGTTGTTTTAGATTTGTTGATTGTGTTGTGCCACCTCGTACTACTATGCAGGAGGGTTGGTGTGACAGCGTAGGATCTGTTGAAGAAATTCAAGCCAAGTTGTTAAAGAGACAGGAAGCCGCAGCTAAGCGTGAAAGAGCTATGGCCTATGCTTTAGCTCATCAGGTGAGCATTACACAATCCTCTCTCGGTTCGGAAATAAAACTTTTTGAGCCCTTGGACTAATTTTCTGACTGCATTTAACGAACATGGATTGGTTCTTTGACTTCTAATTAAGATGCTTAAACAGTTAAACTCACTTTATGGACTATATGAGATTCTTGGTTAGCGAACTGCAACCTTGCTAAACTAGTTCATGTGCCTTACAGCCCAACATCATCCAATCTCCAGAAGTAATTCGTGATATTAAATATTTCTCAGGACACTTTTTTGTGCACTTTTTAAACTGTTGTAGTATCGGAAAGCTGTTATGTCTAGATATTCTTAAATTGTTAGACAAATCTCGAGGAAGTATTCAAGTCTGTTGTGGACATTTATCATGCTGTACCTCTGTTTTACCAATCCAACTCTAGAGCTAATAGTCATCTTTAACTGCGAGAATGTATGTTCCAGGCATAAAAGAATACGTATGACAATCATACTTCAGAAAAATGGTATTATGTCCATGCAACAAGAAAAGGGTAATTCAATTTTAGCAGAAAAAAAGGGGGAAAAAGGGTGAACGGAGTAAGGATGCATATATTGCTCATGCTAATTCATCTTCTGTTTCCATTAAAATCGATGAAGCATGTGATGGACAAAAGAGAAATATTAACAAAGTTTTTTCTGTTTTGCTGTGCCCAATTCCTTCTTCCTTAAATATGTAAAGCGGATACAGTCGTTTCAAAAAAATTATCTGTATAGTCCAGCTGACAAGTAATAATTGGTTTGAACAAACAGTATCGGAACTAGCTAACATGTATGATAAAAATTCTCTTTGTGCAGTGGCAAGCAGGATCCAGGCAACAGGCCGCTCCTCCTGGATTTGAACCAGACAAGAGCAGCTGGGGTTGGAACTGGTTGGAAAGATGGATGGCCGTCCGCCCTTGGGAGAACCGCTTTTTAGACATTAATCTTAAAGACGGAGTTATGCTACGGGAGAATGGGTCAGGTGAGGGTAAAAATGTCACAAAAACCCAGTTAAAGTCTGTTGGCAAGAAACCGGCAACATCAAATATTCACTCAAATCTTTCGAGTCAGAAAACCGGTCCTTCTCATTCTGATGGCTGTAGTTCCTCACCGGGCAATTCAGCAGCTGTGGTAGAGGCATCCAACGCACAACTTTCCAAGTCAAAGTCAAAGCCACATGTGGAAGATCAAACTCAAGAAGGCAACTCAAAACCTTCTGTTGCTTCAAGATCTCATAGCAATCCAAAAGAGAGAAGATCCACACAAACTGACAAACCCGCAAAGAAGCGGTTGTCTCTACCCAATAGCGGTGAGTTTGTTCTCTCTCTCTTATATATGCATTAGTGTGTTACACATTCTCTCTCTTTATGTTCCGCATGTGGAAGGTGAGGGCCATTTTTATCTCAGTCCGTTGAGATAAACATATAGCATAGGTATATCCTTGAAGGAGAATGTCGACAGGAAGTAAGGAGTTTGAGTGACTTATAAGTGTCACGAGTTCTCTTCCAGTCAGTAATTGCTTGGAAGCTATAATTTAGTGGCGTCCACTCATTGATCACTAATTTCCTTCTCTTGAAGGCTCTTGTGGTCGATCTACCTCGTGGAAAATGTGTGCTCTTAATTGTGTGAATACCAAAAAAAAAAAAAAGGAATAATTAATTTCTCGTTGATACTTTGAGTTACAACAATATGTTTATCGGACCCAAAACGACTAGAATAAATGAAAGATACAGGAGATAAGACAAAAAAAATACAATCCGGTAACAATAGGAAATCAAGTGTTCACGAAAACGAGCTGCCATGTTCATGTTTCCAAGTTGCCTGTTCATGAACGTTTGCTGTACAACAATTACCCCCATCTTATTCACTCGTTACATTTCAAAAAGTCCGTTTCTGCTGTTTGTTCCTGCTCTTCCCTTTATTTTAATTTGTGGAATTTGGTTGGATCAGGGGGAGGTTCCGGAGTTCAAGCTGCCAGACAACTCGGTAGAAGTGCTGGTAAAGTCACACCCAATTCCCAGAAGCCCGTGAGGGATAGATCTAAGCCCAATGGACGGGAGGATTCAAATCCTGTGAAGTCTGTCTCGGTTGCAATTGATCCATAGCTCTTCAAAAGTCGCTGGTCATGTGATTTTCTTGGGCCATTCTTCATTCAGATGCTCTGCTGTGCTGTCTGAGGCTGTACATATTGAGCCAATCTCTGAAGGGTATTCATCCACATTGCATTTTGTTATCTGAAAAAAACATATGAAGTGGTGATGCCTGAGCGGTGTCTGGGCGATTAGGCTTGTCAAGGGGGAACGAGAATAGCCGGGATTAATGTGTGATAATCGGTTCTGTTTGTTGTTAATCATGTGATCGTGCAGTTTCTTTTTTCATAAATGTACAAATTTCAGAGCAGTTGGCCGTAATATTGTCTTCCTTTTTTTCATGTAATTTTTGGGAACTCTTTATCCATTACGCGTAAATGACCCGTGAAATGAGATCTACGGTTGTGATTGTACGTATTAAGTGACTGAGAATTATGTAAAAGTTTTCACGCATTTGCTTGGACGTCAAAAAAATTATCATCAATAGTATTTGCTTACAAATTTATAGTGTAAGATGACTTTTATTGTGATTATAGGTATAACTTACTATACCGATAATTTCATATTTGATTTTAAGTAAATATTTTTAGAGTAAAATAAGGTAAGGTAACAGTTTTTGGATACTTATTTAAAATGTTAATTGACTTATCTAATCAATGGGTAAATGATCAATAACAATACATGTTATTTTGATTAATCAGTTATTGATCATGATCATGATCAATAATATGAAGGATCATTTTGAAAAATTGATGGATCATTTTATCAAAAATGACAATTTTTTGAAATTTAAAAAAATACTGGCATTAAAAAATAATAATAATAAAAGAAAGCTTGAAACAACCCTTTAGCTGTATCACTCAATTATATGTTATTAGTCTCTTAACAAGTTTTTGTCAATCTTTTTTCTTAGGGGAGAACTGTGGTAGAGACCTCTACTGGTAAAGTCCTTTTTTAGGTTGTTGAGATTTAATCGAACGGTTGAAACGTTATTGGTGTACCGTA
Source organism: Ficus hispida (assembly GCA_025413025.1). Classification (NCBI taxonomy): domain Eukaryota; kingdom Viridiplantae; phylum Streptophyta; class Magnoliopsida; order Rosales; family Moraceae; genus Ficus; species Ficus hispida. The sequence goes on from CM046363.1 coordinate 1,695,290, forward strand.
TTATCACACACCTTATCTCATATTACCCTTCCCACTCAAAGTCTTCTCCATCGCGGGCGACGGACGCCGGCAACCCACCCCCGGCCCCCCACCATTGGCCCCAGCCCTGGCCACCCCCCACCCAGCCTCGGCCGCCGGACCCCTCTCTCTCTTCCCCTTTTTCTCTCTTCTCTTCTCCTCTCACCCACGGCCCCCCACTCGCGGCCCTCTCCCCCACCACTGGCCCCAATCCCGGCTGCCCCCCACCCAGCCTCGGCCCTTGGCAACCCCCCAACCCCCCCCCCCCTGACAAAAGGGGAAGAGAAAGAGAATAAAAGAGAGAGAAAGGGGAAGAGAGAGAGAGAAAGGGGGCTGGGGCCGGTGGTGGGGGGGGGGGGAGGGGTGGGCGCCGTGGGAGAGAGGAGAAGAGAGAGAAAGGGGAAGAGAGAGGGGGGGTTGTCGGGGGTCGGGGCTGGGTGGGGGCGGCCGGGGCTGGGGCCGGTGTGGGGGGGGGGGGGATGGGTGATACGAACCACGCCAACAATGTGACGAAACTCGATACTAAATCTGGAAACAACAACCCAAGATCTTTCAAGTTTGATGGAAACCGCGACCCGTTGCTTAGCGAAACAAGAATCTTGGTATGGTGAAGAGGCCACAAACTGTTGTGGAAGTTCGTTTGATAAGTCGATTTGAACGCCACAAGGAATCCTTGCTAAGTTCGAATAAGTTTCTTCAAGAACTCAAGAAAAATAACTCACAATATGAATAAACATCAAAATCTTGTTTCCAATATTTGAAATCAGCCTTATATAGGCAAAGTTACAATTTGTAAGATTCCTAATATACCCATAACATAAAAATAAAAAATAAAAAAAAGGCCCAAGATAATATAGAAAGAATCAGATACTAAAATTCAAATTTTAAATTAAAACTTAAATTAAATAAGATTATAAAAAAATCAAATCTTGATCAGATTTTTTAAACTTCTTGAATCTTGTTTTGAATTTTGAACTTTTTCAAAACTTGAAAATGTAATCTTTTGACTTGATTCCTTGTTGGAACACGCCTACATCAGCTTGAGTCCTCCATACACATTTTTCCACATGATGACTCAATGGACGTGTATGGCAGATTGGCTCGGATCCACTTGAATGAGTAAAACGAGCCTTTGTAGAACCCTCCAGACTAAGTTATTCAGCACTTATTTAAGTCTTTTAGCTCGAGCCCTCGTCACCGGACCAATTAGAACTTAAATTGATTCATGAGTATTCCTAACAGCCTTGATGTCCTCATCAATTGGTTCGTGAGAATTACTTTGGGCCTTGATGTCCTCCTCAGGGGGGCCGGGGGTGAGGGGCCGCGGGAGAGAGGAGAAGAGAGAGAAAGGGGAAGAGAGAGAGAATAGAAGAGAGAGAAGGGGAAGAGAGAGAGGGGGTCACCGGCGGCGGGGGTGGGGCCGGGGGTGGGTCGCAGGCATCCATCGCCGGTGGCGGAAAGATCACCGGTGACGGAGAAGACTTTGGGTGGGAAGGGTAATATGAGATAATATATCTGATAATATAGTACACCAACAGCGTTTCAACCATTCGATTAAATTTCAACGGTCTAAAAAATAACTTTACCGGTAGAGACCCTCATCTCTACCACAATTCTCCTTTCTTTTTTAATCGTTTCTGCCCCCCTTGTTTTTTTGGTAATTAGACCAGCAATTGGCTTGCTTGGCTTTTTACCGTGTTTTGGAGTTTTTCAAATTTATTTTAAATAATCATATTATTTAAAATACAAATTAATACAATTAATTTGTTGTGCGAATATTAAAATAGAATTCTCAATTCTAAATTAATAAATTGGACCAACATAAAATAATGTTCACATGATTCAATGAAACCGTTAAGAGGAACTATGGACTTTATAATTTTAAGTTCTAATAATTTTGACAATTAATTAACACCTAATTAAAATATCAAAATTATTAATTCCAAATTATTCCACTAAAAATTTAGAATTGCACTCTTAAAATTATAAAACTAATTATATTCAAAAAATTTGAATTGCCCATTGATATAGTCACTACATATAAATCAATCATGCATAAACAGTTCATAATTAAAGCTAGGTGTTTTCTGTTAACATCTTTAATTATATCTTTCTCATTAAGTACCATTGATTCTCTAATGAATAATATATTTATGATCTAATAATAAATTGAGTACTCTTATTATTCAAGTCCCGAATCAACACTTATGGGAACCGTCTATCTGACTTCTTTACGAAAGAATGGATTTCATCTTATATATTAATATTCCCGGCTATTTATTATATTATATTTTCAATATACCAAGAATTTGACATTATTCATTTGTGTCATTACTCGATATATCAAAAAATATGATACAATAAATAAGAGTCTATTAATTACTCAAAATTAAGATCGATTCATATTATGACCATCATTGATTAATTTTGAAAACTCTATATGATAACGAAAATTATTAGAGATTCATAATTAATCGTGTTTCAGTCCTATATAATCAAATTATATAAAGCACTTTCATTCTAATAATCTTATTATTAACAATCTGGATAAGGTCATTTCATTCAGCATATAATGAACCACGCTAATAATTTTAAATTAAAGATCTCAATTTTAATTTTTAATTATGGATAAATTTAGATTATTTTACTTCAAATATTATCCTCATGTATATAATACTTATATATAATATTTAAAGTCACATTTAAATAATCTAGGGTTTTCGATATTTATAAAACATCTAAACATGCATGCAAAAATAATATTGAAAAAATTCATTAAATTAATTTAACAAAATAATACATCTCATTTATTTATGGGTACACATCCCAACACCGCAACAATAATAATATTTCTACCTCAAATAATAACAATAACAATAACAATAACAATAATATTTTTGATTATAAACATTAATAAAGGCATTTCCCCACTGTGCAAGAACTTTAAGAAAACAGTAGCAAATTTGACATTAAAAAACAGTAAATATAAAATTTGATTATTAGTTATAAGTGCATTTATTATTATTATTATTATTATTATTATTATTATTATTTATCTATTCATCATTATATTATCATTTCTAAATTAATTTATTTCTCCATTATCATTTAAAATTATTTAAATTTTAAAAGTCTTTTTTTTTTAAATTTTAAATCTTTAATGATGATTGAAAAATAGCAAATATAACATTATAAACAATGTTATGCATCTGAGCAACACAACTCAAATTTGCTGTTAAATTTTAAAGTGAAATTTGGAAATATTCAAACAGTCAACGTGTTAGATTAAATAAGAATTTAACTAAGCTGTTAATTTACATAGAGAAATATTGATTTCACACTTTTGGTGAAAGGAACAATTATACTATATCATGTATGTAATTAATAGCTTTCACAAAACAAATAATAATTGTCTGAAACCTGAAAAAGGTCCAAATCCAATTCAAAGGATTAAAAATCACATAAGAAAACGAAAATGAGTTTTCCTTTCAACATATGTTGGTTGTATGATACTTAAGAACAAAAAGTGCATTTTGTAAATATTTTACGAAGGAAAATTTATTTGATATTATTTTCAAGATTATTTATGTAATTAAAGAAATTTTGATCTCTAAAGAAGTAATCTGTTAATTTTTATTGGGAATATGTTAGGATGTTAGTCTCTTTTTTTTATAAATTTTTTAATTTACGATTAATAGTTCTATCAGTCAAATATTATTGAAGAAGTTGATAAATTAAAATTTTAATTGAGAAAATTAAAATTTTTAAATAATAAATATCACATTTAAATTCATACTTAGATAGTATTTAAAAATCTATAACGTTATGTGAGTTAAAACGAAAGACCTTGAAGTCTTTAAGTATTCCTACTAATTTAGTATTACGGAAATATTAAAAACATAGTTTTAAAGACAGTCGATATAAAATAATTTAAGAAGTCTAAATGCAGAAATTAAATTCGTGGTGATGTCCCGTTCCATTCCTTCATTGCTTCCGCACTGCTTTGTCAGTCCAGAAAACATCTAAGTAGTGGGCTGCTTACCCCTTTACCTACAGCTTGAACACATATATATGAGTTTTCACTCAACAAGTACAAACTATATGTCACAAAATATTTTCATAAAATCATAACATTACATGTCACAACATGAATGCTAAAAAATGCATGTGATCTATGTGTGTTCAATTATGCTTCATTATATACATGTCTTGTTACTTAAAACCCTATGTCGTACCCGCGCAATCAATGGGGAGTTGGGGGAACGACACTCTAATAACATCAAAGGTCATAACTTATAATTTTCATTCTTATTATATCCTTTTACTAATTGAAGGTTGATATGACACTTAATCGTATCTTTCGTTAGTTTCATTCTTATTAATTGTGACAATGTATAGATTTATATGTCACTATGTATCTATCACTATGACATAAATAATATCTATGAGGTATGTCAATCATATTAGTGCAAGAGAAATTATACACGTTAAATGCTTAATTCAAGACTTATTAATTGTGACAATGTATAGATTTATATGTCACTATATATCTATCACTATGACATAAATAATATCTATGAGGTATGTCAATCATATTAGTGCAAGAGAAATTATACACGTTAAATGCTTAATTCAAGATATATGTATAACTCATACTCATCACATCATCAATACAAATCATGACAAATATAGAACATCAACAAAGAAAAACACATTGTTCCAAGCTATAGGTGAGGTTTGTACTCACTTATCTTACGTACTTATACTTCGAGAATTATAACTCCTAATATGTAAGTTTGAAGAATTGTTCTGATTTAACAATACTTTGTTATTATAGTGAATCATGGATATATATATATATTTATAAATTAAGGTGAACTTAATTTACTTGTATCATAACTAATCTTAATAATTAATTCATATTAATTATTATGTATAAAAGAAAATTCTACTAATTGTCATTAATTTAATTTAATTGATTAATTAATCAATTAATTAAATAACTAACTAATTAATTGATTGATTAGGTAATATTTAATTATAACTTGATTAGGAAATGATAAATCAATTACATAATTAATTAGTAATTATATCCTCAATAATTAATTATGTTCTTTAAATATTCTTTCACATTTATTAATTAATAATTATATTATTTATTAATGATTAATTAATCTCTAATTAATCATCTATTATTATATTAATAATTATATTAATAATTAATTAATAATTAATTATGTATTTTAGTTATGTAATTACCCAATATAATAATCTTGCTGACACAATTAATAATAAATTATTATCTCTTATAATTAATTTTAATATTTAATTATTTATTTTATTAATTACTAATTAACTTTCTTAGCAAAATTACATTTTGTTATGTATTTATTAGTTTATTTATTTATTTCTTAATTAATTGATCAATCTATATCACCTTGATGACAATAAGTCACCTAAGTATATGCCCTTAAGTGGGTTGCCTTCTATCTAGTATTGCGCTTATAAGGCCCAATCTCATTAATTATGATCATTTAGTTGAGCTAATGTGATCTCTTGATATATATCTAGTAAACCTCTAGTTTATTTTGCTTTGGTCCATCTTAAAACTTATTATTCAACTTGATAAATTTTCACATTATTTGATCATACATTTAATACCAACTCATTTCATCAATATTTATGTCCATATGTTATGACTTACAATTATGTCACATTTTAAATATTTAATCATTTTATCGATATGAGATTTTAACTTGTAAGATTTATTTAAATTTGTGTGTAATTCTATTTTGGATACTTGATGATTCATTGGAAAGCTTGAATTATCTAGTTTTTGTTCTTATAATTTATTTCCAAATTTTCTAAGTTTTAAACATTACTATGGACATTTTCCTCAGTGTACCATAGTAATATCTCAGTCAATCAAATTTCAATATAATGTTGTGTGATTTATTAAAAATTATATACTTATCCATTTTAAACATATGATAGCTTATTTCAAAGTGGTTATTTTCTTAATTTTTGGAGTTTTATATGCCATATAACGAGATTTTATTACTGTTGGTCTCACGTATGTACCATACGCCCAGATTTGTGGTTAAACTTTCAAAAATAATAACAATTCACTTACAAATCCAAATAAGGAAAAAGATATGTCATTGAAAAGCTTATAATGTCTAGTTTATGTATCAAAAACACTTTTACAAAAAATTATGGTTGACTAACCCAAAACATATAAATCCGTGGCTGGTACATAGTTCTAGCAAAACCTCTCAGTTTATGGTTTTAACTTGTAAAATTTACCAAAAATTACGTATATCCATTTGAGGCATTAGATACCTTGTTGGAAAGCTGTACGAATCTAGGTTTTAGATCTATAACTTATAATCCAACATTTTAAGAGTAAGGTGTTCGGATTTTATAAAGCCCATGGCTAGACTATACACCATAGGTTCCTTTTACTTCTAGTTTTGTGTCACAACTTCAAATGCACATAACTTTAGACATGCATAAGCAAACTAAGTGATTCTAAGCCTAAAATGGCTTATCCTCTGTAGAATCTTATCATATAATTTATTTTTCATACCAAAGTTTCTAATGCATGCCATATTAGTACAACTACCACATGCTCTAACAAAGTTCCTAGCTCTTATCGAAATGTTCTGTGGATTCTTTAAGACTCAGACCTCCAAAGTTCTTTTCAAAACCTTTTCGTAGATAAGAATGAGTCTAATATTAAGATTATAACTACATAACATGCTTTAGTTATCTAAAAATGACCAAAACACAAAGAGAACTACTAGGTTACCTCTAGTAACACATCTTCTAACTCCGCTTCACACTACTTCAAACTAGGTAATGGGGTTGCTTAGAGCTTGAAAATGGACGGAGGAGGTGCTAGAGGAGTGTTGGAGATGGAGAATAGTGTTGGTGATTTTTGAGCTTGGTGGTGGCTAGAGAAGTGCTAGGTTTTTTAGCTTAATTTGTGCGAGGATGAAATGGGATGCTAGGGTTTATTTTCAGCTAATAAGTATCTTAAATGGGGTTGTCTTCTGAGGGGATAAAAGTGGAATATGATGGCTGATTTCCTTAGATTGTCGTCACTTTAAGGGGAGGGTTGGTGTGAAAATTTTGCTCTACAAAATGAAAGACAAATGGTCTCTTTCATCTTGTACCACCATGTCATATACAAGTACTTGCTTCTTATCATTTTTGCCTAAATTAACCATACTAATTCTTACTTGTGTTTGCATGTATGCGCAATATACCACTTTCACCTTAATTCAAACCTCCTCTTGCTTGTTTGACTAGAAATCCGGATCTCCCTATAACTCTCTCATTTTTTATTTTTGTTTTTCTTTCTTCTAACTTTCCATCCCGTAATCAAGGGTTATCATCTTTGGTTTCACTCATTTGATCATCCACCACACCAGTCCTTGACCTAACCTCTCATTGGTCACTTAGTATCCAAAACTTAGCCATTGATTTGCCTAGGATCCTTTCATATGAAATCTATACCATTGATTTCTAATCAAATCCCAATTCTTGATCAATCCTTCACTTATGGATTTACTCCTAATCACTTTAACCATTCGTCATCTATTTATGTGATATATTAATTTTCTCAATCATACTCTCAATATTTAAATATTGATATGATCAAAATAAATATTAAGGTTATCAAATTAACCTACTAATAATAGTGGGGGTTCCTTTCTAAAAATTAATATTTATCCCTCTAATACGACATAATAAATTTTTTGTATAAATTTATATGTCTTGGACTCATTTTCTATGTATCTATAATTCTCATTTAAATAGAGAAACCTATCATTGTTAGATCATTGACGTCATCATACTGATGATACAAATAAAATTGTTTATAATTTTGAAATTTGATATTCATCAAAATAATTCCTTAGAAGTATATTAATGAAGAAATCCATTATAATAATTTATGAAATCAAGTTTATGAATTTCTAGGGTGTCACAGAAGGTAGTGGGTTGGGCGGAGATTCGGGATTGCCTCTGAGGATGTAGCTAGGCTAGTAGCTGTTGGTTTGCAGCGTTGTTATTGGTATTTCTAACATCTGAAAAATCGAAATCGTTCAGGGTTTTGATTTGTGCAATAATGAAATTCCTGTGGAAGTGGTAGTTTGGTATTCAACAATGACGATGGTGACTCGTTGGGCTTAGATGACACTATTGGGGCAATGTTTTGACTACACCTTGCATCTAACAAGCTTTATTGCTTTTTTTGGTGGCTTTTTCTTTAGTTATCTTATCGTTGGAGGTTTTGTCCACGGTGCTTGGGATTTTTATTCCGTTTTTGTATATGTTTTGGTTTGTGATACTAATAGTTCTTACTGTATATGGTGTTGTATTTTTTTGTTTTTTTTGTTTTCTAGTGTTACAATGTGTTTTAAGTTCCTTTGATTTGTCTCTTATTGGTGTTTTAAGTGGCCTTGGTGTTACGGGTCTCTTAATTTTGATGGATGAGATTTTTACCTCGATTTTAGATGTTTTATTAAATACCACATATGTGCTTGATTGTTGGTGTCTCTATTTAGATGTTTGTTTTTGAAATTCGGTGCACATATATATTATTTTAGCATCATTCAAATTTACTAATAAAACCTATTATCCATCTTGGTCGTGATTTCTTATGATTTGAGACCATATGAATTATTACTGGTTATTGTAATTTCTTAATTTGGAACATATATATATATTTAATAAAATGCATAATAACTGATTCACATTTGTTTAAGTTTATTTATCGATTGAGAAAGACACATTTATTATGAAATTGAAATTTAAATACATGATATTTTTTTAGGTTGAATTATACTAATGTCCTCCTAATTTATCATACAGTAGCGATTTGTATGACTGTTAATACTAATTATTTACGCCATGATCTTATAAATCTTTAACAATCTACGCTCCATCGTCATACGCATTATTTTTGTTTTGTTTTTTGTTTTATTTTTTGGAAACTAATACGTAAATTGTACATAGGTTATTAATTAAGAGTACAACAAATCTTTTTTAATCACAGTTAACTCAAATTTCTATTTACAACAAAGTTAATTCACATTCTATTTAATAAAACTTAGTTAAAAATCTTAACATTACTAAATTTAGATTAAAATAGATTAAAAAATGACCTTTATGCCATCTGGGGACCTATGTGCAAATCACTTGTCAATTTCTTTAAACAAAATAACATTGCCTTAGTGTGGGTATTTTCTACATTTCTTTTTGAACTTAGGGATTAGGGGATTCAAATTCTATATCATGAGACGGAGTTAAATGTGGAATTACCGCTAGGCTATACTTACAACTACGAGTATATTTCTACAAATTTGTAAATTCAAGATGCTATCAAAATTAAAAATTCAGAGTACAAACTATAACTGATACTAAAGCAATTATATATATAATTTTATTCCATGTCTGGTTGGTCCACTCGAACCAAACTTGTCCAAAAGTTTTTTTTTTTTTTTTTCACCTTTCTGTCTACAAATAAACCAATTTTGATATTCAAATTTTCAAATTTATCTTAAAACCCAAGCTTTTAAAGTCCATAACTTTGTTGTTTGAAGTCGAAATGAGATAATTTTTTTAAGTTGCATAGAATGGCGAAAAAACGAAACAAGATCTAATCTTACTCTTTATATATAATATATATATTTTAAGTTTTTATATTTTTTAACTTCGAATAATTTATTTTCAACCCAATACATAATTCAAATCATCAACTCAACTTTAATCAAAATATCTCTAAAATTCCAATTTAAGTAGACAGAGTAAACAAGGTCTCAAAATGCAAGAGATAAACCGTTTGGGGGAACCATTCGGATTGCAATATTTGGATGGAAAAATTTGAATGAAAATATTTTTTTTTGAGTAAAAACACTTATAAATTATCATTTGAATTGATATTTGAATGTTAATATTTAAAATAACATATTTAAATATAAATATTTATTTTTATATTTGAATGTAAAAATCAACGTCTAAATGCTCTATTTTACATGTGTAAAGTCCAAACTGATGCACCATTTAAATGGAACGATTACCCCAAACAAAAAATAACCAGGGAAAAAAAACAGAACAACAACAGATTGTGACATCACTAGATGCTTCCCATCCTCCGTACTACCATTCAACCGTTTATCGTGACAGACAATTGTGATATCGACACATCAACCAGTCCCAAAATTAAATAAATAAATCACATTTTTATCACCCAAAAAAAAAAAAAAAAAAAGAAAACCCAAAAAACCAAAAAAAAAAAAAAAAACTTAACGATCTTGTGATTACGCCGTCAATTTTAACGGCGCAAATCCTTCTATCCTCAGATTGAGCAAATCCCAGTTCGGCCCGAATCTGAAATCTCAAAAACTCCCATCTCTTCTTCTTCTTCCTCTGTATGATTCCCATCTTCTTCTTCTTCTTCACTCATTTCACTACCCAGATTTTCATTTTCCCTCCCGCCAAACACCAGAAAGAAAATTCTCTCTCTACCATTTTCAATCCCTCCCTCCCTCCCTCCCTCAATTCTCAGTCATTCACCATTCCAGACCCTTCGCCTCACCGGCCTCGGCTCGTAGGAGGATTCTCCAAACCCGCATGCCCATTCCCATTCCCATTACCCGGCTGGTCTTCGTCGGGTTCGATGTTCTCCACCCCCTTCGTCCTTTCTTTCTCTCTCCTACTCTCCCTCCCTATCCTCTTCCTCCTCGCCCCTCGCTTCCTCCCTCCCTCCACCCAGCAATCCGTCGCGATTTCCCCCTCCGACGAGCTCGATGACCTCGCCCTCTTCGACCGCGCCGCCGGCACCAAATTCTCCCGCCTCTCCACCGGCGGCTCCAACCCTCAGCTCAAGATCGCCTTCCTCTTCCTCACCAACTCCGACCTCCACTTCGCCCCTCTCTGGGACCGCTTCTTCAACTCCGCCCCAAACCCTAACCTCTTCAACATCTACGTCCACGCCGATCCCTCCGTCAACATCACGCGCCCCTCCCACGGCAGCAACTTCGACGGCCGCTTTATCGCCGCTAAGCGGACCTACCGCGCCTCTGCCACGTTAATCTCCGCCACGCGCCGCCTTCTCGCCACGGCGATCATCGACGATCCGGCGAATGCGTTCTTCGCTGTGCTCTCTCAGTATTGTGTGCCTCTCCACTCGTTTAGGTATGTTTATCACTCGCTGATTGCTTCCAGATCGTTCGATTTGACCTCCAAGGCCGAGTCCGACGCCGAGTTGATCCGCCTCGGAGTGCGCGGGAGGTACAAGAGCTTCGTCGAGATTCTCTCCAAGTCGCGAAACCTCTGGAAGCGGTACACCGCCCGAGGAAGGTTCGCGATGATGCCGGAGGTGCCGTTCGAGCAGTTCCGGGTCGGATCGCAGTTCTTCGTGCTTACACGCCGCCACGCGCTTGTGGTGGTCAAGGACCGGACGCTCTGGAGGAAGTTCAGATCGCCGTGCTACAGAGAAGACGAGTGCTATCCGGAGGAGCATTACTTTCCGACGCTCTTGTCAATGTCGGATCCGAATGGCTGTACTCACTACACCCTCACTAGGGTCAATTGGACGGGGACGACAAACGGCCATCCGTACACCTACAGTCCTGCCGAGGTGTCGCCGGAGTTGATCTATCGTCTTAGGGAATCGAATTACTCGGAATCTTACTTGTTTGCCCGGAAATTCTCGCCGGATTGCTTGAGACCCTTGATGGATATCGCCAAGAAAGTCATTTTCCGGGATTAACTTAACCGGTGAGTTAATTCTTTTTTGGTCTTACAGTTCAAATGTACTTTTTTTTTTTTAAATACATTAGTTGTTTTTGTTCAATCTAAAACTGGAAACTTGGATAATTTGGATAATTCTGAATTAAGGCAAACATGCGTTGTCCTTGCTTGGATTTTATATTCTTCTCAAAGTTTCTTGCATAATCTTAGTGTCTGATTTTCTTACTTTTATTGTTTACAAATGATATTGCATTGCAACAATTGTCTGGGGCAATGCTTGGGAAGGGCAAAAGTGCAACATGTTTTGGGAATATTTGTCAAAATGACAGCTTTAAAAGTGAAATTAGTTAATAATCTTCTTTCATTTTAACATGAGAATGGCCATCTAAAACACCGGTCTCCCGGTTGTTCTGAAGTTATTTTGCAAAAAAAAAAGTTTTTGGAACATTATTTAACTTAAAAAAAAAAAAAAAAAAAAAAAAAAAGAAAGTCTGAGAGTTTGTTTGTAATTGAGTGAAGGCTGAAATTTGTACGTGACAATTGTTTAAGAGTTTTTAGCAAAAGGTTGTAGTGTTGAAAGTGGGAAAATTTTTCAAGATTTGTTTATTCCTTTTTAACCAATTTTCTTGTAAACACGAACGCATTTAGATAGCAATATCAGAATCGATTTGTTGATTGAACTTGTCCGGCCAAAGGATGCGATTTCGCTCCTTTTTTTTTTAACCCCCCTTCTCCTGCAAATTGAAAGCTCTAGTAGCCCCATTTTTAGTCTCTTCAGATAGCAATGTTTGGCGTTTGGATTGGGAGCTAGTTGTTTGGTGCTTTATTCTGCAATGCTGCTATTGGTTTTTTCTTTTAAATCAAATTTCCTAGAGTTCCCCGCGTCTTGTTGGCCTAGATTTAAGGGGATTGATTGTGATTTTCGCACATTCCGTTCTTCGCAAGAATTGAAATTTGGTTTGACTTTGCATAGGACTTGGGTCTTTGTATCGGGTTTGAGGTATTGAAATTGGAAAATGAAATGTGTAGTTCTGTTTCTTTGCTCTTCAGGAGAAGAAGTCCAGTGTAGATATTTCTGTTGGTACCTTTTTGAAAGAGGAACCGAGCAAGTGGTGTTGGAGCTACATGCTGGGGAATCTATGGTTTTGAAGAGGCGTAAAGAGATGCCCACAACCCGGAAACCCAGTAAAAAATTCCCACTGAGATATTGAACAAGACGTGAAGAGTCAAAAAAGAAATTTAAAAAAAAAAAAAAAAAAAAAGTAAGAAGTAACCAAGGAAGCAAGCAAGCAAGGTACTTTTTACTTTTTGGTTATTGTTAAAAAGTTGTATTCTTATCTTTTTCTCCCTCTCTTTTTTCCCTCCTTGGATATGATGGTTGGTGGTGGAGCACAAGTAGGTCTATTTTTGTCCTCTTGAAGGGTCTTCTGTACATAATGTTGGTATATGGATTTGATTCACATCTACTTTACAAGACCCTGAAAATTTTATTTAAAAAAAAAAAACACAAAAGAGAAGGAGAAAAAAATGAATGTAAGCTAATAGTATTGGCCTGGATCTTGGTTAATTTCAACCAAGTTAAAACTCCTTGCCTTTTTTATCCCCTTTTTATTTTTATTTTTTTTATTTTTTTTTCCACTCCATTGTATTTATTTTTTGGTCCCTTTCAATGACCAAAATTTTGACTAGCAATTCAAGAAAGAAAGTGGGTACAAATCAGGAATGAGCTGGTATGGTAGCCTAGCCGACAAAGTAATGGGCATTTCGTGGAGGGATATATATATAAATACTAAAATCAGTGGCGGTTGGCTAACCTCCAAGGGCTTTTGTTTGTGGTGGTGGTCCATTTTTTTTATTTTGGTAAGGTCTACGAAATTTATTAATAACATTTCTTTCGTTTTATTTTATTTATAAAGAAGTACTGTCTTTGAATTGTTCAAGATGTTAGCACGTCTGTCGTTATTAAATGGTTTCTTTGTTTGGGAATTGGGAGTGTGAGTGAATAATTTATTTATGTAAGGTTTCAAGGACGAAGTTTCATGCCAACTTTCCTCGCCGCTTGTTATGTTCCTTACTTGCAATCTTTTTTTTTTTTTTTTAATTATTAATTGTTTTTATTCGCAAATTATCACATGATTGGATCTGAAACATATGAGATCTCTTCAGTTCTGTAATTATTATATATTTAATGTAGCCGCATTCCAATGTTGTTATATAACTTGTATTCATTCATATGATGATTTCAATAATTTCATATGGTGATACTCCGTAGCAACTTATGTGGTAATTTTGAATCTTGTTTGTTATCTAGATATTTAAGTGATGATATTGTTGGATGAGTTAAAAAAAAAAAAAAAAAAAAAAAACTTGGGATGGAGGATTTGAACACGTTTAACTTCAAGTGGAGTCTAGTGGGGTCTTGAACACGCTTAGGCATCTTGAGTAGAATTGCCAGTAGATTGATTGAACTGTGTTTTTCTCCGAGAAACAAGGTATTCGACCTAATGAGGAGGCAACTTTCCTAAAAATAATAATAATAATAATAATATAATGATAAAACAAGGAAAAACTAACTGTAAGTACTGTGCAGGTATTGTTGTTTCACTTATTGGATTAATTTTTTAACAGATTTTTTGAATTGAAGTGTTAAACGTCAAAAATTATTGTGTGATGTAGAATTATTTCTCATTATAAATTATATCGTTAAAAAATTAATTTAACTATTAAAATAGTAGTATATACAAAGGATGAAATTTTTGTTAGCATATTTCTATGTTAAGTTTCTCTTAAAAAAAAAACTAAAGACAAGGAAATGGGTCTAACACGGGGTGGTTTGAGAGTTTTGGAGGTTGGTTTAGAGATATATATTTAGTAGAGATGTGAATTGGAAATGAACTGTCATATAAAAAATAATGTGAAAATTTAAAATGTATTGGGAAATAAATATGTAATATGATTATTGTAGGTATAGTTTAGCGGTAATATTATACAGTGTTTAAATCCTCTATTCTAAGTTCAAAAAAAAAATAAGGAAATATGTAATATGGATCTTTTTCTATCTATTATTAATTAATTTATTTATTTTTGTGATTTAAAACAAAAAAACATCTTATTTCGATTTAAACTAATTAAGTTATGCACTTTTAAAAATGAGTTTTCGGAAAAATGAAGAGAGAGAAAATAAGATATAAATTTGAGAGTTTTAGCATGTATTTCATGTCTTGGTTCAAATTGAAAAATCTCGACCTAGGTTTTATCTTTTATTAAAAAGTTAACCCAGTTTAACTATTAACGGTTATAATTATAAATTAAAAATTCAAAACTTTTAAAGTGTAACTTTACATAATAAACTTCAAATGAAATGTTTTTTTTTAAATTATATAAAATTTTGATACGAATAAAATAAGATTTATATTAATTTTTTTTTTGAAAAAATATTTAAATATATATATTTAACTTTAATCAGTTAAATGTACAGTCAAATGCATAAATCAATTTAATGGGCTGTTATACTTTTATTTATTTATTTATTTTTGGATGGGTGAGTGTCGTGGACACGTGTTTGTGTGGACTGTTGTTTCACATTTGCATCACACGTGGCCCAAAAAATATTATTTAAATGCAAATAGATTGTAGAGATTAGAGAACAGTGTGATCATTTGTCTTGTTACCATTTAGATCCGACAACAAAAGGGTGTACAATATTTGACTTCGGTAGTTTCTTAACTTTTAATTACTTTATGAGCTGACACTTTCTGTATGATTTATTTATTTTTAGTTTATATAAATAATAATAATAATAATAATAATAATAATAATAATCAAACAACCAAGCTGGCCCAACATTGAGGAAGATAGATCGCAAGTCGGTGTTGTTTATTTGAATATGAAAAGGACACCAAAAAAGTTCGTTGAACAGCTTTTGCTCACGGGGCTTTAGGAAAAATATTGGACCGTGACAATTTGCTTAAACATGTTTATTAATTGTGTTAACATATGATCACACATATAATTTAATAATAATTTTATATTTTAAATTTCTTATCTTAAATTCAAAAAAAAATTTAATGCGTTTAGAAATAATAATCTGAGCATCATCTATTATTAATCATGTTAATTTAGCTACTTCGTTTAGATTAATATTTGAATAAGCAGTTGATACGATTATAATCTATGAGAAAATCCAAAAAATATTTTCTTAATTTTCGTTGAATACAATATTTGACCTTGTGTTTTTGATAATCCAAAAAAAAACCCGTAGCAATTAATATTCATAAATCATTCTAAGTATTAATGATGAAAGAAAAATTAAAAAAAGTAAATTTTTAAGCTGAAAGAATCCAAAAAATAAAAAATAAAAAATAAAAATGGGTCTCTCTTGTCGATTAGCTAGACAGGAGGATTTGTGTTGGTAGGAGCATAGATGAAAATATTGATATCGACGAAAATATCAGTTATCCAATTTTACGTAAATTTTGGAGATATTATCGATATTTGTGGAAATATCAAAAATGATTACGGAAGTTTCTGAAATATACTTTAAAATATATTTTTAACATTTTAGGATAGCATAAATATTAAAAATATATATATAAATGCATAAGTTTTAAATATATTATATCTTATATATCTTAATACCAAAAGGAAGGCCTATGAAGTTCAAATATGGTTAGGATGTCATCATAATTCAAGTAAAATCGATGGCATGACATGTTTTTTAAATAAAGTTGAATGTAGTTGCAAACATTTTAATATGTAGGTTTGTTGATTTCTTCCCGATCTATTTTCATAAACCAGAAGTTGTGCAAAGTTTGTAAAAAGTTTAGGAGAATATCACTCATTTTTTATTTTATTTTTATATTTTTTTATAAGAAAATTATAATATGATATTTGCTAGTTACTCTATCTCATCATTTATCTTCAAAAAAATAAAAGATAATTATAGCATGCACAAAAAGACAATAAATGAAAGAAATTTGAAATTTTGAAAATTTTTAAACTACAATTACCATCCGAAATTTATGATATTTCTTCAATGCTTCCAAATATTTTGTAAAAATTGCACTACGTTTTACCGATATCGATATTTTTATTGATATTTCCTATTATTTCTCCGATATTTTGACGGAAAATATATTACACCTAAAATATATTTTGGTATCCCTCAAATACGGAAATTTCGGTGGAAATTTCAAAATGTCTTGGATATTTGCGACCATGGTAGGAGTGCGGGATAACAGTAACAGCCCCTACTAAGACTTTTTTTTTTTTTAATTTTTACTCCAAAAAATTTATAATTTTTTAAATTGTACTCTCATAAGGAGTAGAAAATATCATATAATCTCACTAAAATAAACTTTACCCTAAAATTCTATGGTTATACTGCTTTTCCTCACTAAAAATTACAAATTCTCACATTTTAAGGGTTTTCTGCTTTTCTTCATTAAAAATTACAAATTCTCACATAATCCCACTAAAGTTTTACCTTTTAGTTTTTATACTTTGATGTTATTAAAAAAAAAATGGTGTATGTACCTATCGAAATATGTGTCTTAGTTCTATCCCTGTAACCAAATGGTCTTTTTACTGAAAGGATAGCTAGTCACACCAATTGCGTGCAAACGGGAGTGGGGGATTATGCATGGTAGAGGCGTCAAAAAGATGCTCCTCAATTGCCCTGTCTTGTGGTAACCGAATTGCTCAAAACGAGAGATGAATAGATGGGTTTTTTTCAAAAAAAAAAAAAAAAAAAAAAATTTTAATTATTTTAGTGATATTGTTTTTGTTATGAATCTATTTTTTAGTTTATTTGTATTGAAGATAATACATAAATAATGTGTAATAAAGGTATTTGTGAAAGTTTTGATAATTTGATAAGTTAAATGGTTATTTTTTAAAACTCTTTTTGAAAATTTAAGCGATAATTTTGAGATAATTTAAAAATTCAAGGGATACTTTTTGGATTATAAAAAACACAGAGGCAAACTTTTTTAACATAAACTCGGAGGTAATTTTTGAATTTCTCCTATGATATAATTATGACATGCCTAATATATTTGTTAATTAATTTATCTTTTCTTATTATTTTGAAATTCTTATAATTTGTATTTGATTGACTATATATTATAATATATATAATTAAGTTGTTTTGGTACACCTACTGGTACTTGTCACCATCATTTATAAAAAAATATATAAATAATAATGTTGTCAACCTATTGTTTACTCAAACTCATTAATAACAAACCAAAAATCGATAATTCAATACGGATTTCGAGCTATGTTACACTAATTATTGTATCATGATCCAAATTGTCATTCTTAAAAGATCTTTGCATTATTGATTTAATCTTAGCACTCTTTTTTATCTAAATAAATTATGTTAGTACTCCTCACTAACTCTTGTTTATATGAGATACGAAACCAAAAAAAAAAAAAAAAAATCACTTTCATCTTAGTTGTCAGATGTTAAATCTTTTTGATATGAAGTATAAAGCATAAAATGGATCTAATTAATCTTTTTTAATAGATCTTTAATATATGTTTTAATCAACTTAACCACATTTCTTTCCAAGTGTTAGTAATTGGGTGAACTTTTAAATCTTCAAATAAAAAAAATAAAAAAAATCAAGAACTCCTTTTTCCTTTCCTTTGGCGGGGAATAAAATGATTTAAATTAGAGAGTCATTTGAGATTTCGATTTACGAATAATTATAACAGAAATATCGATGCCAATAGCATTCCGGTATTGATGGTAAAGAACGCTGGAATTTTGTTTTTTCCTCTATTGAAGTAATTAATATTGGTTAATGTACAATAGTTATTAAAGGAAACGCTTAAGAATGAAAAGTTTTATTTACCCACTCAAAATTGGAAGAAAATGTTTATAATATTTTTGCAGTAAATAATTAAAGTTAGTAACCAGGTTTGAAAATAGTAGAAATAAAAAATAAATTACTAAATTTATTATTATTTACTTTTAAATGTTGTAAAATCATATCATTCAATTTCTTTAGTTACTATACTTTCGACTAAAAATTTGACCAAAAACATTAATATGAATATATTCTGTATAATTTTAATAAATGGATATAAATGATCAACAAAGGAAAAGGAAAAGGTCATGACACTACATTCTCTCACAAGAACCAAAAGAAATAGTTCAATAAAAGCTCAAAAGGATTAAAAAAATTCGAAAACAACAAGAAAGAGATCGTGTACATTTTGACAGTTGTTAGTGGCTCGATTCCTGATTGAGTAGTTTGAACAAGAGTCAAGACGGTGGGTCAAGACTCAACCACCGGTCGAGATGGGGTCGAGTAGGTTGTTGAATTGGCACTGGAATGATACTTGAGAGGGGAGACTCTTTCTACTCAAATCTGTCAAAGAAGAAGTCAAACATGACCATTTCTAGTCAGATGTACCTGGACCAGGGCCAACCTACCGTGGGGGAGCCATGGATTCTTTACAAACTAGTTTTGTGATAAAGTTACAACTTTTGAATTCTAAGAGGATGAGATAATTCAAATTTTATACCTACTAATAAAATTATATATAGAAATATTACAACCATGTTATAAATGCAATCATATTACAAATTATAACTTTATAATATATAATATATTAGAGCATATATAAATCAAATAATGTCGGATATGATACATTTTAGAATCTTAATCGGAACTCTACTTTGTTATCAAGCTCATTTAATCAAAACTTACGGTGATAGAGAGAATTGTCATCGGCATGCATGAATATATTAAACAAAGAAACCATGTGAATAGTATTATTAGTTAATTATGTAAGGGAGAATGATGTACTGTTTTAAAATTTTAGCAAGTAGGGAATTATTCGAAAACATATATTCATTCATGTAGTGGTAGAATTTATGAGCATAACTAGTTGCCTTTTTCGCCTCATTTATTCAGTGGTGAAAGATAAGAAGATTGCAGGGGAAAGAGTTTCTATATAAATCCAGCGAACGTAAGGAAGATATATGGTGTCTAGAGTTGCTAATTGGAATAGGGAGGTCTGAGTTTCAAAATTGTCATAACGTGTTGTATTTCTAACATGTTTCAGGCTTCTTATAAATATTTATGTTAGACTTTTTAATTAATTTTTGTCGGTATTTTTATCTATTGTTCAATATGCACGTAAGGAAGAGTGCTATAGTATAAAATTATAGCCAGTGTACCTCTTATCAACTACAATTTTGGAGATGGATTGGTAATAAATGAACATTGTTTTAACCGAGAGTCATTTTACATGCGCGTATATGAATATTATATGTGTGTGTTTATGCATATCTATGCCATAAATTGAGTAGAGTACTTGAACTCTAAAGCCTTTGGTGTAAAACTGGTTAAAAGAGAATGAAATATATGAAAGATACAAAAAAACAATTCATAAAGTATTCTACTGTTGAGTTTTCCAATCGTAGGAATATTAAATAATTCTAAGGAATATTTATTAGAAGTTTCATCTAAAAATTGAACTTTCTGTTAATGCCGCAGCTCGTGCATGGTAGTGAATGTAGGCAGATGAACGAAGAATTTTCGCCGCAACTTATTGGCGATTGAGAAAAGTTTCCTACCAACCGTGATGCCAAGTACTTCTATGTCAACCGTGTTAGGTTTTTAAGTTGGCATTTATGGCAATAAATTCAATGAAATACCAATCAACGACAGTTGTAACAGCAGACTGTTGTGCAGATTTGAAACTTGAAATTTCTTGAGTTGGAATTCTGTTATGGTTATAGCTGTGATTGAGAGTGATTTGCTGAGAAGATTCTGATGCCATCAAGAATTAAATCTGTGACCAGATTTGGGATTTGAATTTAAAAGAAGAAAAATTCTAATTTAGGTAAGATTTTCTAATTCTATTTAAATTAGAATTTCAAATTTATCCCAAAACTGCTTTCAGATTTTCTCCAAAAAGATTACGAGTTATCTGGAAGGAGATTTATTGAAGATTCAGTCATTTTTTAGCTGGCCAAATCAAATCACTTGATTGTATCATGATCTCGGATTCTGTGGAGGATGTTACATGATGTGTCACAACATCAGATTGCGACAGCTTGTGATTGAAATCAAATCCGAGATTCCATTGTGATTTGGTGTTGGATTATTTAAGTCTCAAGTTTTCAAGTAGTAAGTGGCGGAGTATAGAAGTATAGAGAGAGTTTTGTAGCATATTTTGAGATTTAGTCTTTTGACGTATTTTCACTCTTCGAAGGAAGAATTTGGAGTCTTTGGAAGGAGATGTATCATTTTTTGGAAAAGGAACTTGAAGCGTTTGGGAGAAGGCGTTTTTAGTTTAAGGGAGTTCAACGTCAAAATAAGTGGTGCTCACCAAACACATCCGGCTAATAGATTCAAGAAGACCGGCGGTAATAGGAAGAAGGATTTTTTAAGTTATTTAAGTCTGAGTGTATTTCTTTATTTCATTTATTCTTTCGGTAATTTAATTAAATTGTTAATTTAATTAAATCTGATGAATTGATTAAAATAGATCTAATAATAATTGGTATTAGAGCAAGTTACTGACGTTTTTATTTCAGTTTAGATCTTAGAGACTAATCCATTTTGTAGGCATAGATTTCCTATGTGAAAGAGGATCGGTTTCATGCCCACCAAACTATCCCTATTGAAAGGCTCGGATGAGGCTCTTGATGAGAAGGCCTGGTGTGCTATCCTGACCGGTTGGACACATCCCACAAAAATTGATGATGATAAGAACACAATCCCAAAACTTGAAGAAAGTTGGTCAACGGATGAGGATCACCTTGCAAATTACAACTCAAAAGCATTGAAATCAATTTTCAATGCAGTGGATGCTAATCAATTCAAGTATATCTCAACCTGTGAGACCGCTAAGGATGCTTGGAAGATCTAGGAGATTGCCTATAAAGGAACATCTGTTATGAAGATGTCACAGCTTCAGTTGCTGGCTACTCGGTTTGACAATCTCCAGATGCTTGAAAGTGAGACTATTGTTGAGTTCAATGCAAAGGTGTGCGACATAGCCAATGAAGCATTTGCCCTTGGAGAAAAATATTCCGAGACTAAACTTGTGAGAAAGATCCGAAGGTCTCTTCCATAAAGATTTGCATTCAAAGTCATTGCTATTGAAGAAGTCCGAGATGTGAGCTCTATGAGGTTAGATGAATTAATGAGCTCCTTGCAAATTTTGAGATGAATTTAAAACAGAACAAAAAGGAAAAAAACATCACCTTGCAAGCCAAGGTTCAAAATTCCACTGATGAAGATGACGTTGATGACAAGGAGGATTTGATCGAGATACTTACCTCCTGACTGAAAATTTCAACAAGATTCAGAAGAAGATGAACAGAAGGAAGAACTTTGGCAAATCCAACAACCTCCAAAAGGGAAAAGCTGTTGGAAACTTGTTTGAATCCAAGAAGAAAATCAAAGGAATTCAATGCCGTGAATATGAAGGTTTCGGGCACGTTCAATCCGAGTGTGCAAATACCTCAAGAAAAAGGGTAAATCACTCAAGACCACTTGGAGTGATGGGGAATCTGAAGCCAGCTAGGAGGGTAAATGCCTCAAGACCACATTCAATCCGAGTGTGCAAATACCTCAAGAAAAAGGGTAAATCACTCGAGACCACTTGGAGTGATGGGGAATCTGAAGCCAGGTAGAAGGACGATGAAGATTAAGTGAAAAACTATGTTGCTTTCAACATTATGACTAACTCTATAGTTATTGTTACAAAGACTGTTGCAACACTTGCGGTAACATCGAGTACTGTTACAACACCTGCTATAACATCAAGCACTGTTGCAACACCTGCGGTAACATCGAGTACTGTTACAACACCTGCTATAACATCAAGCACTGTTGCAACACCTGCGGTAACATCGAGTACTGTTACAACACCTGCTATAACATCAAGCACTGTTGCAACACCTGCGGTAACATCGAGTACTGTTACAACACCTGCTATAACATCAAGCACTGTTGCAACACCTCATCGACTGTTACACTGCATAACAACACTGTTGCCACCTCGCACGTCTGCAATAGTAGCCGAAATTGATGATTCGGGATCAAACTACAGCAGTGATGATGATCTGACTAATTAAGATATCTAGAGAGCTTACAAGGAGATGTACGACAAATGGATCTAAGTGTGCAAGATCAACAAGAATCTTGAAAGAAAAACTCCTCTTCTCCCTTGTTGCCTAGACACATTACAACTACTAATTCAATCCCTTTCTCTTTAAATGAACTTCCTAAGATTCAAGACTTCTTCTTCCCTCAAGGTTCTGCGCTAAGTGCTTCAAATCCATGATTGATTCGACTGGGGCCATTGGATCAAAGTTGAGCTCTCACTTTTTTCACACCAATGATTCCAAAACCTCTTTGATTCAAAACTAAACTTTCTAGGAAGAGCCTAAAGAGATAAGAGCACGAAAGACGGTAGTATGCCATGTTATGTAGTACCCGTATGCGGTTTTCTATTGCCATAGCAATGAGAGGGATAGGAAGGCGTACAAGGCCTTATCAGGTGGGGAAAATGGAGACAAGGTCGAAGCTATTGTTGTTTGTCATATGGATACTTTGCAATGGGAAGTGCCTAATCATCCCGCTTTCCACATGCTAGGGTTTAGGCCAAAGGACTGCACCTATTTGCCATTTCCTTGCTGACGAAACTATTCTTTCATACTCTATTTATTTGCATGTTGTTTCCTTCTGGAGTTGAGGAAAAAAACAGGTGAGAAAGGAAGAAGTAATTATGTGTGTCTTTTTTCATGTGTGCTCGCAAGTGAACGAATTGCTACAAGTAAAAAATTACAAAATGTTAAGAATCATCCCACAGAGATTGAAATTAAAAAAACTAACTGAATACCACAATTAAAATGACTCAATTTTATCTAAGTCATCAAAATTAAAAGGAAATGAAATTAAGCAACAAAATCAAGCAATTAAATTGAACTGAGGATAAGCAAAATAAAAGCAATTGAAGATATGGATTGAAGGGAACTCGATGATATATAAGGTTAGGGGCTTTTGATTTCGCTTGACTAAACTATGGCTATCCAACTCAAGGCTTGTTAATCGAATTCATTTAAATCATTAATCGTAAGTGTCAATTTTAATTTCACTTCCTCTCCTGAGTGCCGAGTAAAATAATATGCAAAATTAATTACATTAATATCCCTATTAACTCAACCAATTAAGCACTCATTATGCAACCTTACTCTAGTGATTGTCCAAGTCATATTAGCCTCCCGAACTTAACATTACTATGGGTTATGTTTCCCAAGTCCCAAACATGTAATTAACTCTCTCCAGCCCAATTTCACATATCTAATAACTCTAATTTAATGAAAAATCAAATTAGAAAAAAGCATGGAGAAACACAGAAGATTCCAAATGGGATTCAATCAACAAGCAATAAATTCTTCATAACATAATTATCATCAAGCTACATCATACCCCCTAGTTTAAAAAGTTTAGCTAGACATCAAAGTTCTCAAATCCACAACCAAATTCAAAACAAACATCAAGCCCATATTTAAGCACCAATTCAAAGATTAAATACAAGTTCAAGAGCTACAAATACAGAGGAAGGTAGAAGGAAGAAGAACTAGTTGAAGAACAAGCTCCAAAATCTTCAATCTCCTTGAATCTCCAAGAAAAGCCCTCATAAACCTTGAAGTTTTCACTCTTGTTTGTCTAAAATTTGGGTCTCCAAAAAGCTCCCCTTTGTTTTCGCATGATTCCCTTTTACACCCTTCAAA
The DNA here is from genome assembly GCA_025413025.1 of Ficus hispida. NCBI lineage: Eukaryota > Viridiplantae > Streptophyta > Magnoliopsida > Rosales > Moraceae > Ficus > Ficus hispida. The sequence goes on from CM046363.1 coordinate 1,719,840, forward strand.
ATCAGCTCATTTTCACCTCAAATTTAGTCATCCACGTGTGCGTGCGCTGCAATGGATGAAAAGGGGGCTACAGCGTGCAATTAGTGGCTAGGGCTTCTCAGGGGCGCACTGCAGCGGATGAAGAGAGGGCCGCAGCATGCTTGAAATAAGGCAAGGGCGGGCTGCAGTGGACGTTTAGTGCGATGTAGCCTGCAAAAATGAGCTAGCTGACCTGGGAGTTTAAGAGCATGCTGCAGCAGATGTTTGGTGCGCTGCAGTCCGCTTTGTGCTTCTTTGATTCCCTTTTTTGGTGCCTTATTTTGTTCGTTCTTGCATTTTACCTTCAAAAACAGCATGAACATAACAAAAAACACTAATAAAAGTGCTAAAAAACCAACAAAATACCTAAGAATAAAGATTGATAAAACCACTGTATCAATGCCTGTCCATGTATGTATGTATGTATGTATGTACATATGTGTGTGTGTGGAGCTGTAATAAACGGTGGCTATCAGAATTTGAAGCCAAACATGTGTTAGTATACTGTTTGTATTTGCCTATTCTGCTGCTGCGGCTGCGTATTAGTTATGAATAAAGGCCACAATCATGTAACATGTTGGCATTGAACTACTAGTATTACTTTCAGTGACGAAGCAAAAAATTTTTATCGGGTGCTAATTATTAATTATTGGATAATTAGAGTATATCATGAATTACTTTTCATTTGTAGTAAGAACTAAAAATGTGTTCTTTAATTCGCAAAAAAAAACTTTTGCCCGAAATCTTCTTCTTCTTCTTCTTCTTCTTCTTCTTTTATTTTATTTTATTTTATTTTATTTTATTTATTTTTAAGTTCTGCGCTGCAAGGATATATTTTCACTCTAGTACTAGAATTTTATTTAAAAAACTTCTTTTAAAGGACAACACCAATTGTGAAGAAATTTAGTACGGTTTCAATAAATCCTTCTTTGTCTAGGGCAACTTGAGCGCTCGGCTATTCCTACGAATGGAATCTCTGTTGGAATTACTTTGTCGGTAAATTACATCTTTGCTTGGGAAAGGACAGCTAACAACGACTTAATCACCGGCTAGAGCTGCTACTGATGGACTGCTAACAACGACTTAATCACCTAATAGAGCTGCTACTGTTACTAAATCTCCTAACTTAAACCCTGCTAACAATGCTTTGTGAAGCGGGGAATCGAATCCATCAACCCCCTACAAATAATCCTCATATTAACCAATGGAGTTGCTTCTAGTTTCATTACAGGACAAAGTCCAGTTTCTAATAAATCAAAATACACTAATTATTAAATTAAATCCGAAGATTTCACTTGTATGAATCGCTATTGGTTTGATACCAATTATGGCAGTCGTTTCTTCGCTTTCATTTTTCTCTCCCATCCAAAGCAAGCATTGTTCAAGCAAACACATGTTTTGATTAACCACAAGAACAATTTAACAAATTCAATCTATACAAATTACAATGAGGGGCAATCCACATGCATGCGTTATTTACAACTATTTACACATTATTCTAAAGCTGAGGCACAAGAATAAGTTTGGTTGGTCTTAAGGGAAAGACCAGTCACATAAATGTAGATACATTTTTCCTGTGGTTGTCTGTGGAGGAGTAGCAATCTTCATAGTGCCCTCATAACCACTTTGCTTGTCGTGTGAACGCCCATCGCAGCAACTTTCAGCACCGCACGAGTTTTGTACAATCTGCAATTTAACAAAAAAAAAACATAAATCACGTACAGAAGCTCGGAACAACAATATTCCAGTCCTAATTATTAAAAACACAAAAAGCAATGACCAAATTCTGTCCTGATAATGAAAATATCCAAGATAATTTGTTTTAGCAGCTTCTGCACATATTGAAATAAAGGTCAATCAGGAATTTTATGTGGTCCCTCATTCGGTCACATCAGCTTCTCCAAAAGAGAGGAAGAAGAAGATAAATCTTATGACCTTATATATTTCACAATCAACATCAAGCAAAAGGCGGAAACAATCAAAATTCTGGTCTGAAAAAAGAATGCAAAAGAGCCATATTCTTCATTTTTATAATATCGAAAGCAGCAGACCACTGGTCCGAAAATTCAAAATATAAAGTTTTCTAGCGGGGGAAGAAGCAGCTTACCCAGTAAGGGCAAGTCCCCAGGTGGCCAGGGTATAAAACAGCTTCCCAGCATGCCAAATTCCTAATACCTGCTCCAATTTGTTGACACCACCTAATGCTTTCGCCACAGCTGCAAACAATGACGATCAGAAAAGATGAGAAAGATTAAAATCCCCCGATACTAAAAGAGAAAGATGCAAATAAATAAATAAAAGGAATTCCATTTCTCAGTTCAAATAAGTATGAATAATTCACTTAAGGCCATCAGAGTCACACCTGGGAATTATCAAGAGAAGACATTGGAAAAATTAAAATTTATGACTCATTTTCTAAAGAATTAGTAAAGACACCAAGCTCGGAAAGAAACATAATAAGTAAATTCCATCAGATTCATTTCCTAGCTAAATATGTTCTTCAAGGACAACCTCTGAATGATATCTATCAGTGATGCAGTTCATCACTGCTAAGATCACCTAATAAGAAGAGAGTTAAACGTTGAATTGAACTGGCTCTAGATCTATTAATTGAAAATTAGTGTCTGTAACATAGGTAATCATTTTTAGGATACAGCTTTTACCAGAACAACAATTATTCAAGAGTCTTAGAAAAGATAAATTAGATGAATGTGACATAGTTAGTTAACTAACAAGATTAAGATGTTAACTTTGAATCTTTTGATCGAAAAATTATTAATTAAGCACAAAAGGGGGAAAAGAGAATCAAAATGTTCAAGCAAGAACTTACTCGTTTGCAGCTCCTCTGGTGTCAAATTCTGCAATCCCAATGAAGCCCAAAACGTGAGTAAGAAATTAAATACATAAAACAACCAGCTTAGTGATTTGTTGTGACATTAACCTTAGCTTTCGGGTTTGAGATGATGCACTTTGCCATAAAGTTGGCAACACCATCCACCACATGCTCCTCGCTAACAACTACGTAACTGTCATCATCAATTCCGCTCCGCTCCTCAACATTGCTCGGAACCATCTCCTCTGTCACCCACACCCACCAACTTGGTTCCTCTTGGTCAACATTGATAAGAACTTCAGCCGTCTCCAAATCAGTTCCTATCAAAGAACCAACGCCAAATTGTTACAAAAACACAACAATGACAAAACTCAAGGATAACAAGATTGGCACTAAATTATATAAACAAAGGATTTCACCATCAACTTAATCAAACCACCTGTGGCAACCTTGAAAGGAAACTGATTCCAAGTTCCCTTGACAGATTCCTGCTGGAGCGATTTGATACGAGCCAAAAAGTTCTCCGAGTCCACAGTTGCGACCAGCCGATAATACAACTACATTGCACAACACAAGACACAACCCCACCACTTAAATTGCCATTTGTACCATGTCGCCAAAGCATGAAGTACCCCCAGCACCACCCACCCAAAAAAAAAAAAAATTGGGGAAAAGATTGTTAATTCCTTATCCAATAATTTCTAGTACTTACAAATAATCCCAAATTTTGCGTTAATTTATGAGGTATTTTAACGAATGGTTTAGCCGTATCTCTAGGGTAACAGTGATCCCAAATTTTGTCCCCGGTGACATATCAAATTGAGTTCAATTTTTCTAGGGTTTTCAACGAATTGACTCTAAACTTGGTAGAAATTCCAATTTGTGCTCGATTTCTTCAGGTTTTCAACGAAATCCTCATACGCCAAACTTCCAAGCAATTGAATCCACCCAAAAACAAAAACAAAAAAAGGAAAATTTCCAACAAATCTTCAATGAAAAGGGACAATAACAAAATAGGCGTACATCAGGAGGGCAATCTTTCAACAAGGAAGGCGAATCGGAGAGGTCCTGAAGGAGTTTGAGATTCTGCTGAAGCAAGTCCCTGAGACGCCGATTCTCCGACCGCAGAGACTCCAAATCCCCGTCAGCGGCGGCGGAGGAAGCATGGTCGGGAGAGGCTTCGTGGTCGTGCTGGAGGCGGTAGTGGTTGCAGCACTCCATGGCGTCCAAGCAACGTCGGCTACCTCCATGACGGTCTTGGCTACCTCTATGGCTTCGTGGCCGCCCATGGCTTTCGGAAATCTGAAGAAGACGACCTCTAACGACGAGGTTTTGGTTGCGATTAGCTTATTCGATAAAGAAAGATTAAGTGAGAAGATGATGATGACGGCATTTGATCCTAGGGAAATTTAGCTGAATGACCCAATAATTGGGTTATCTATATGATTGCCCCAACAACATGAGAAAATTACACATATAGCCACATTTTTTTCATCCTGGGAAATAAATTACTCTTTTAACTAATATGACACAAACTTTAGTTTTACCAATTTTATTTTGGTATCACATTACATAATGTCAAAATTTTATATTTTATTGATGTAATGGTCTTTAAATTTATAGATACTCTAACCTCAATTTCATTGAAGATCAAGGGAAAGTTTCTACTATAGGTTCTTTTGGGGGATTTTTGGAAATGGAGTTTTAAAGGTTGGATTAAAAATATGTGTTTGATTGAAGAATGAATTATGTTATAAAAAATAATACAAAATTAAAATTGCATTAAAAAAATATGTAAATTAAATCTTGTTTTATTTTTCTCGTCGTTATGAGTATTTTTGACAAAAGAATCTTCTCATTTCGATTTGAAATAAGAAAGTTGTGGACTTTAAAAATTTTGAGATTTTTTAAAATGAATTAGAGAGAAAGTGAGTAGTAGATTTGGGAGTTTTGAAGTTAAGATGGCCAAATATCGTCTAGAAAAGTCACCTCAAACAAGCCATCGATATTCTGAAATTTGGAATTTTGTGAATTTAGGGTTTGGAGAAATTTATGATGGGGATAAATTATGATATGAAATGATAAATTAAATCCTAAGATGATGAATTGAAGGAATTGGTGGTGGAATTTCTATGTTGGGATTGCTACATTCATTAATTACGTTTTGTTGATTTTCATGAAACGAAAATTAGAACTTTTAGGATTTTCAAAATTTTTGTTTTTAAAGGATGTTAATTTGATGATTTTGTGACATGAATTCTCCAAAGAGCATTGAAATTTTGAGATGTTAAATCACCTAACTATCTTAGTAAGTTCATCAAGTCAAGTAAGTATATCTCTCACCTACAATATATTTGTCATAAACTAAATATAATTATATGTTGGTAAAATTTGAGATAGCTAAGATTGATTTTGTGAATACTTTATGTCAATGAGATTTTATGCCAATCTTATTTTGCATTACAACTTTATATCATTGATTTAAGAACAAGAGCTATCTAAGATGAAATGTAAGTATGAGACATGCACCAGAACAAGTCCTCTTTTGCACCAAGCCGCTAGGTACTCAATAGGAAGGTGACAGGTCAAGATCCGTTAGTAAGTTGCTTTGTTACGTGATGGGACTCATTACCCTAGACTCATCGTGGTTGTGCGTATTGATAAATTTCCTAGGACCCAACGAGTAGAAAGGATAATGAAAAAAATTGATAAGTAATGAAAGTATGTATGTTTATTTTGATTACATTTGTTCATCGATTTTATATGAAATATGTTATAATTTTAATTCTAGTGTTATGATTTATTCTTTACATCAAAGTTATGGACAATAAATGTTTTTCTGAGATCATGAATATACTTACTAAGCTTTAGCTTATATTAGTATCTTCACATATTCCATATAAGAGTGACGCTAAGGTCTAATAATAAAGGAGGCTTGGCGTGCGTGGTGGTGGAGCGGGTTATTGAAACGGTTCTCTTAGGAATAAATTTATATTTATTTTATGACTTTATAAGTTCAAAATAGACATGTTGTCTATGTTTTTTGTCATTTACTAATATTTATTTGAACTTTTATCCTTCGTATTTTTCTGATTAAAGGTTTTTTTTTTTTTTTTTTTTTTTGGCCTAAAGGAATTAAAGGTTAAAAAAAGATGAAGCCGTCTCCCCAGGAGGGACAATAATCCATGTACGTACTGTTTGAATTTGAATGACAATCCTATAAATCACCCTATACACACTCTTTTAAAACCCAAAGGAATTGAATGAAAATAGGAGTAAAACATCCTTAGGAGTTGGACTCTCTTTTTATACGGATATCTTATTTAAGAATAAGATTTCAACCTTGCCACCTGTCCTCTCACATTGGAGATGTCACTAATCTATTTTTCGGTAAACGGACCGTTATCCTGTGATTGTTTTCAATAGATCAACTCTGGGACTTCTCTGCTGCAACAATGGGTCAAGCAGAAGTCCGTTCCGTCTCAGCGATGATCTGCCTAACTTCCGTTGCAAGATCAATTACATGCTTGTCTTTGCATCCTAACCATAAAAAATTTAGACAAAAAAGAAACTTAAATTGAACATACAAACAAGAAAGCAAAATATATATATATATATATATATATTTGTTCTTTCACTATGTAGGAACGTTACAAGAACGGACCAAATTGGAGAAGAGCCTTTTCAAGTTGGAAAAGGTAGTCTCTATTCAGTCCTGAGGGGCCTTCGGCTTTTACAATTTGTCTGCGGAATCAAAGAAAACTTGTAAGTTTGTAACCATGCTTGGATAATTAAAGGATACGCTCTTAAGCTGACAATGACAGGGCTATACATTATTGTAGAGAATCCGATTTTCAAATCACAATTGCAAAGATTCTTAACTACGGGATTCTGAACTCAAGTTCAAGTTTTCTTAAAAAAGGCACAAAAAGTCCAAGCGAAGTTTTCTAACATCACAGAAAGTAAAACAGCGTTGGATAGATTAAAGATGCATACTTGGCAATGTCCTCAGTGGATGCTGGGCCTAAGTAGTTCACGTTTTGTTTCTTGTCTGGAGACGCAATGTATCTATAAAGTGAAACTGTCAGTTCCGAACTGGTTTTGTTCGCAATCCAATGTGAGTGAAAAAATGTAGAAAGTTATTGGCCAGTTTCTGCCACTTACACCATTACTTCTGAAACGGCTGGAGTATCAGCCGCGGGATCCTGAAGAAATGGATATAGATTAAATACATACCAAGCCACCCTAAGTTTTGAACCAAATGTTTGGACAGGGTTCTTAACTCTCATGACTTACAGTGTAGAAATCAACATATGCCTTCTGGTCATATTGCTTCTCCCTCACTTCCAAATACTGTGAGAAATAACATCAAAGAACAAGTTTTGTTACGATACAATTATTACGCAGGTGAAAGAAACGTGGAATCAAAACTAACATATAAGATAATGATTTTATAACTATAAGATCATTAAGAAGCACCAAAAGAATTGACAAGTAAATGCCATGTAAGAGCATGAGGCAAGCCACTCATATTGGTGTCTAAAGATGGGAATTTCCATTCAAGGAAATCATCTACAACGTGCATCATGGTGGGAGCCTCATATTGTTTGATCCAAGTCCGTAAAGATTCTTAAAAAACAAGATGTAAACAAAAGCTTACAAGAACATTACCAGGTGAAATTTAAGAATACAGAGAGGTTAGTGCATGTAGCTTACAACACGGGCCTCATTAGGAGAGCCAGAAAAAAGGTCGATGACGTATAATATTATTTACATAAAAAATAAATAGGGAATTGATACTGTGTTTATTAAAACGAAAAGGTTTGTGACTGTGACTTACAATAAGCAATGAACGGGGTATAGAACGTGAACACTGATAAGCATTTACAAATGTGATAGTTTAAACAAAAAGCCAAGGGACAACATCATATACTTTTAAGCAGATGAGGTCAAATTAATGAAATTTTTGTTATCCGTTTCCTGACTGAAACATAAAAGCAACAAATCTCACTTTCTTAGAAATCTCGTAGTAAAAGAGCATGGAGAAATTCAGCCACTTTGTGCACTCATGACGTGATTTAAGAGCCTTACCGTTATTGCAACCTCTTGGTCTTCCTTCTTGGAGATCTTGTAGGCAGCTCCCCACTGGCACATCCCAAAAATAGAAGATGTCTTAAAATAAAAAATAAAAATTTTGCTTCCTTTTCCCCTTGATAATATTAAAATTATATATGAGACTTGGCACTAGTTTTTTTTTTCCCCCCACTAAAATAATACCGATACAAATATAATGTATAAAAGTTTCTTCAGCTATCCCACGATTAAACGCACATAAAAGGGCCTTCTATCCACTGCTCTCTATTTAAAGCCATATTCTTTTTAATTTTACGTGTACCATCATAGAAGAAATGGGTATGCGGAAATTGGAATAGTAGCTTCTACCTACAAAAGAATAAGGCAGTTCGATAGAAAAGAAACATGGCATGCCTAGAACAAACAAAGAACCATTTCTTATTAATAAACAGTAATACAATACTACACCATTATACTATCAAATACGAAACAGTAAAGCAATTGAAAAAAAAAAATTCAAATTTGATCAAGTGGGCAATTGACATTTTGCAAGAAACTCACACAGAATTCTCCCTTCGCAGGCTCCAACGTCACTGTTCTTCCTGGGTACTCCGGTGTCCCTCTGTGGTCCGTACTGCCTATAAATTCAAAACCATGAACAACTTACGAACAATATACCCAAAAACAGATATATATATATATATATAGAGAGAGAGAGAGAGAGAAAGAGAGAGAGTACCTTGATAGAAAACACGGCGGTAGTCTTTGATGAAACCGACGAGGCGTTCGTCGAAGTTGAAGCCGGCTTTCCATATCAGAGAACCGTAGCCAAAAACCCACATCGCCATTTTTAAGCTTTTTCTCTGCCTTTATAGTTCTCTCTTACCAGACCCAGATATTAACAAAATGCGATTGGGGAAGAAAAGGCGGAGAGATTAACAAAATGCGTGTCTGGTTCATATATAAAAAGTATTGGGGCTAGGAGGAGAGCCAGGTTCAAACTTTGTAGTTTTAAAGAGGGAGGGTCCCACTGATTTGACTGCGCGTCCAATAAGAATTTGCCAATTATCACGACAATCAAATTAATTATTATATCTTTTATTCTTTATTAAAAAAAATTATTTATTGAATGATATTTTAGTTCTTTTCGAACTCATTTAGAGAGAATCTTGCTGTTTTAAAAAGGAGGATTGAAAATATATATTTGGATGAAAAATTTTAAAAAAATTTTATGATATAAAAAATTATGTAAAAATTTAAAATTTGTTCAAAAAAAATATAAAATAAAGCTTATCTTATTTATCTTGTCATTATAAGTATTTTAATATAAGATTATTTCATTCAGATTTAAAATGAAAAAGTTATTAATTTTTAAAATTTGAGTTTTTTAAAAATTAAAAAAAAATTTGATGTAAAATTAGGATTTTAAAATTCAGATATCGAAATACCATCTTCGTTGAGTCCTAAACGGATCCTTAATTTCTAACAATTAACCTCTAAATTGTTGATTTCTTTAAGATGTTAATCAAATTGGTGATAAATGTTTTGGGCTCTTAATTTCTAACAATTAACCCCTAAATTGTTGATTTCTTTACAATGTTAATCAAATCGGTGATAAATGTCAAAAACAATTTGGGCTCTTTTATCTCTACAGGGTAATAATTTGATCCATCACCCTAAATGAAAATAACAGAGCGTCAGATTATTTTTGACGATTTGGTGACATCTCAAATGGTCCAAATGCATCCGAGGGCAATGGTATCTGGCGTCATTTGTTCAGCCAGATACCTTTAAGTTTAACATTTATTTATTTATTTATTTATTTTCCACGACAATTCACAACAATCTTGTTAGGATAAAATGGGATCATTACAAACAGTAACCAATATGACACTTAAACAGTAACATCATTACAGCCTTGTTGTGTATTGTCGTATGGTTACCATAGTCCAGGAAATATTTCTCCATTAAAATCATGAGCGCTAACTGACTGCACAAACAAAGAAAAATTAATTGTTTGTTTGGTGCGAAAGTTTGAGTTGGGATTTTTAAGTTTTAATAGTAAATTTATTTAAATTTTTAGAAAAGATAAAATTTAAATAAAAAAAAAAGACAAAAACTTTTTAAGAAAAAGATTAAAACAAATTTGAATTGGATGGTTTAAATTGGGATGCCAAACAAGCTATAAAACTATTATTAGAAAGAAAAAAAACTTTCATAACATAATTATTCCACTGTCCGAAAATGATTCAACGTAAAATCAAGTTCATGCAACTGTATACTAATCTATCTGATCCATTCTGTTGTATAAAGCTGAAGTTGTTAACTATTTAAAATTTTGATCTTTTTATTGGGAGAGGTTGTAGTAGAGCCTCTCTCAGATACCCTATCGGTAGAGCTCTTTTTTTAGCCGTTCGATTTTAATCGAACGGTTTATATATTATAGGTATACCATTGTTATCATAGATCTTATCTTATATAAACTTTTTCACCCCAAGTCGTCTCCGCCGCCGGCGACCTGTCCACCGCCGGCGACAGACACGGGCAACCCACCCCGACCCCGGCGACCCACCTCCGGTACTTTTCCGGCCGCCGGCGCCCCTTTCTCTCTATTCTCTTCTCTCTTCCCCTCTCTCTCTTCCCCACCCCAGCCCCGACGGCCCCGACCACCCCAGCCCCGGCGACCCACCTCCAGCCCCAACTCCGGCCGCTGTGCCCCCCCTTTCTCTCTCTCTTCCCCTTTCTCTCTCTTCTCTCTCTTCCCCTCTCTCTCTCTTCCCCACCCCGGCCGCCTCCCAGCCCCGGCGGCCCCGACCCCCAAGCCCAGTCCCCCCTCCCCGTCGGCCCCCAGCCAGCCCGGCGCCCCCCCCCCCCCCGGTGCCCCCATCGAAATCGCGAAATCACGATTGTGATTTCGCGATTTTGATGGGGGCGCTGGGGGGGGCCAGGGGGCAAGGGGTGGGGGAGGGGGGAGGCCAGGAGAGGGGGGTGCCGGAGGTGGGGGGCTCACCGGGCTGGGGGCCGGCGGGGGAGAGGGGGACTGGGGGCAGCCGGGGTGAGGAAGAGAAAGAGAGGGGAAGAGAGAGAAAGGGGAAGAGAGGGAGAAATGGGGGGTCGTCGGCGGCCGGAGTTAGGGCCAGAGGTGGGTCGGCGGGGCTGGGGTGGTCGGGGCCGTCGAGGTTGGGGGGGCCGGGGTGGGGAAGAGAGAGAGAAGGGAAGAGAGAAGAGAAGAGAGCGAAAGGGGCGCCGGCAGCCGGAAAACGTGTCGGAGGTGGGTCGCCGGCATCGGGGTGAGTCGCCGGCGTCTGGGTGGGTCACCGGTGTCGGTCGCCGTGGTGGATGGGTCGCCGGCAGCGGAGAAGACTTGGGGTGTGAAAGTTTATTTGAGGTAATGTCTATTATAACAATGATATATCAACCGTTCGATTAAAATCGAATGGTTAAAAAAAGAACTCTACCGATAGGGTATCTGGGAGAGGCTCTACCACAGCCTCTCCCATAAAATTATTTGTTTGATGCTTTTTACTCTTTAATATTATCCTTCTTTATTGCAATTTTTTATTTTTAGGCTAAAAAGTATTTACTTGTTTTATTTTTATGTTTTACCTTTTTTGGGCATCTTTTGCTCTTAATTTTTTGAAAAATATTTTTGATTTGCTCATTTTATTTAGAAATTTTATATCTATATCATTTTAAACTAAAAAACTAATATACATATATATAACAAACTAAAAGGGTTGGCATCCAAGTTTAAACTCACATTTTTCATCTCAGTTTTTGTTTTTTTTTTTCCTGAAAAGTCAACAAAAAGTATAATTAGTTTTTAAAAAGTCTACCAACTCAAACTTAAAAATCTTAACTCAAACTCATTCACCAAACACCCTCTAAATTTACGCGTGCCACGCACGCACAAACAACTAGTCTATTACTATTGGGAATGGCTGTGGTAGAGACCATTCCTTGGTCTCTACCGGTAAAGTCCTTTTTAGACCGTTAAGATTTAATCGAACGGTTCAAACGTTGATGGTATATGATATTTATCATACGCCTTACCTCACATAATCATTCCCACCTAAAGTCTTCTCCGCCGCTGGCGATCTTCCCGCCGCCGGTGACGGACGCCAGCGACTCATCTCCGACGCCGGTGACCCAACTCCGGCCACCTCCGGCACCCAGCCCCGGACGCTGGCCGTCGATCGCCGGCCGCCGGCGACCCCATTTTCTCTTTATTCCCCTTTCTCTCTCTTCTCTTCTCTCTCTTCCCCTCTCTCTCCCCCTTTCTCTCTCTTCTCCTCTCTCCCCGGCGACCCACCCCGACGCTGGCGACCACCTCTGGCGCCTGCGAATTTCTCTCTTCCCCCTTTCTCTCTCTTTTCTTCTCTCTCTCTTCCCCTCTCTCTTCCCCTTTCTCTCTCTTCTCCTCTCTCCCGCCACCCCCACCCCTGATCCCCAGCCAGCCCCCCGTTGCGCAACCCACCCCAGCCCCCGCACCCCGGCCTCCCCCACCCCCCAGCCCCCCCGGCACCCCCACACCCCCTCTTTCTCTTCCCCTTTCTCTCTCTTCCCTTTCTCTCTCTTTTCCTCTCTTATCTCTCTCTCTCTTCGCGACGGTGACCGCGAGTCGTGCCGGTCGGGGGTGGGTCGGCCCTTTGAAGAGAGAAGAGGGAAGAGAGAGAGAGGAAGAGAAATAGGGGGTGGGGGGGTCGTCGAGTAGGGGGTGCCGGGGGGCTGGGGGGTGGGGGAGGCCGAGGTGGGGGGGCACCGGGGGGCTGGCTGGGGGCCGGGGGTAAGGGCGACGGGAGAGAGGAGAAGAGAGAGAGGGGAAGAGAAAGAGAAGAGGAGAGAGAGAAAGGGGAAGAGAGAGAAATTCGCAGGCGCCGGCAGCCGACCGGCCAGGGCTGGGGGGCAGGAGGTAGGTCACCGGCATCGGAGTGGGTCACTGGGGAGAGAGGAGAAGAGAGAGAAAGGGGAAAAGAGAGGGGAAGAGAGAGAAGAGAAGAGAGAGAAAAGGGAAGAGAGAGAAAATGGGATCACCGATGGACGGCATCCGAGGCTGGGGGCCGGAGGTGGCCGGAGGTGGGTCGCCGGCGTTGGGGATGAGTCTCTGGCGGCGAGAAGATTGCCGACGACGGAGAAGACTTTGGGTGGGAATGATTATGTGAGGTAAGATATATGATAAATATCGTACACCATCAATGTTTGAACCGTTCAATTAAATCTTAACGGTCTAAAAAGGGGCTTTACCGGTAGAGACCATTTATGGTCTCTACCACAGTCATTCCCATTACTATTATATAAAACTGAAGTTGTTTATTATTCAAAACTTTGGTATTTCTATTTTGTCCTTTTGTTGGTTTTTTTCAAAAAAAAAAAATCTTTTTCTAGATGAAATCATTTGATTTTTTTTTTTAACTTTTAATGCTATCATTCTTTAATGATATATTCTTTTATCTTTTGAATTGAAATTTTTTTACTTGTTTTATTTTTAATTTTTACCATTTATTTTATTTTATTTTATTTTTTTTGCATCTTATGCTCTTAATTTTTTTCGAAAAATACCTTTAACTTGATCATTTCATTTAGAAATTTTATATATGTATTCTTCTTAAATAACAAAACTTAAAAATTAATATATTTAGTAAGGTGGGGGTGGGATGGGGGGCGCCGGGCGGCCTGGGGTAGGGGGCCGAGGGTTGGGAAGAGAGAGAGAAGAAAGGAAAAGAGAGAGAAATGGGAAGAGGAGAGAAGAGAAGAGAGAGAAATGGGAAGAGAGAGAGATAAGAAAAGAGAGAGAAAGGGGGGGTCACCGGCGGCCGGCCAGGGGTGAGGCCAGTGATGGGTTACCGCGGGAAAGGAGAAGAGAGAGAAAGGGGAAGAGAGAGAAGAGAAGAGAGAGAATGGGGGTCGTCGACAGCCGGCCTGTCGGAGGTGGGTCGTCGGCGTTTGTCACCGGCAGCGGAGAAAACTTGGGATGGGAAAGTTTATATGAGGTAAGGTCTATGATAACAATGATACACCCCTGATATGTCAACCGTTCGATTAAATCTAACGATTAAAAAAATGACTCTACTGATAGAATTATTTGGAAGAGACTCTCTCACAATCTATCCTATATATATAACAAATTAAATCCATATATTCGAAGTACGTACATACAACCAGTCTTCAATAAGTATAGAATAGACAATTGATTAGACTTGTATCAAATTAGAATTTGTACAACTACGGATCAAAGCCGGTTTAAAATAATTAAAATTTTAGGCTACTTATTTTGAGGGATATTTTAAAATTACTCATATAATTACCTACTGGGGATATTTTTAAAATTACTTTATTCTTACAATTATAATTCCTCAACCTTACTGCATTATTAGACAATTGTACTATTTCGTTTTCTTTTCTACACATTCAAAAACAAACAAATTATAAGTAATAAATCATTCATACTTATTATTTTAACATCCTGGGATACTTTCCAAATTACTGACTCACAGTATCGTTGTACTGCTCTCGCCCAAAAACAGCAGGAATTTATGACTGTTTTTTTTTTTTTAAACCAAACACATATTTTTAAAGTCAAATTCAAACTTAATCAAAATATTCTCAAAACTCTTGTATTTAATTATCTCCTCCAGACGGTCCAATGACATTAGCTTTCCAAAATATTGCACTCATATCGATTCAAAAAATTCAAAAACTATATCAAAATGATAGTCACATCCCTCAAATATTGGTAAAATTTCAGATAAATGTAAAAGTAAATCCAACCCACCACACTCTATTACCTTAATGCTTTTAATTTGACAAAGCAACTCACGCCTATTGATAACAGTGCTCATTATAATTAATGACGGAAATATGTAGCAAACCACCCCATGTGACTTGCACATCTAAAAAGATGTCTTTCATTTCATTACGCTTTTTAGACCAATGTGATATTAAAAAAGAAAAATGCTAATCAACTTTTAAATTGGCACTTTTCGTAAAAACTAAAAACGAAATTATGTATAGATTAACCTTTCTTCTTCACTGATCAAAAAATGATTTAACCAATAATAAAAAAGGATCTATATCCTATGTCCAATTTTTGATATCCTAATTGAGGTATAACTAGAAATATTATACCTCGTCATGTTAAAAAGTTTAAAATTATTTATAACTAATTTTTTAATCTTAAAAACTAACTTCTTTTCAATGGTGTGGGTTAAACATTATTTAAGATACCAAAATTGAATAGAAGATGTTGATTCATTAAAAAGAGGCAGATCAAAATGGAAGCTTTTAAAATAAAAAATATAAACAATGTGTGATAACAAAAATTCTCCTTAAATTATAGTTCTCGGGAAACTTTCTCTCAGAATTTCAAAATGGGATGTTCCTTAATAATTCTAAAACTGTAATAAATAATTCCTTCCGTTACTTTTTTGGTGGAAAATAGGGTTAATTTCATTTTTAGCACTTGTGGAATAAATAATATTAAAAACAGCATCATTTTTTCCCTTCATTATTAGCACTCAAAGTGAGACCCAGTAGCATTTAATGTATATCAAATTACGGGTTTATCCTTATCTCCTACAAGCTCAAATATCCCTCTCCCTTGCATGGCCCAAAAATTTTCTTTCAAACCAACATCTACAGTGTTTTAGAGAGAGAAAACTGAAATCTAGAGAGAGAAAAAGTTACCACCCACCGGAATCTTATTTTTTATTTCACTTTTCCGCCTAGCTCCCCAACCATTTTGAAACTCAAATCTTCATATAATAGAGAAAATTTCTATCTAAAGAGAGAAACTTCCATTTAGAGAGAGAAACTTCTATCGAAAGTTTTTTTTGTTTTTTAAAATCTAACATTTTTTGTCATTTTTTGAGTAAAGGTCATAACCATTATGACTACCCGATCATAACCGTTATGACCAGTTTTTTTTTTTTTTTCAAATCCATCAAAATTTTTTTTTAAAGCTTACATTTTTGGCCATTTTTAAGTAAATGTCATAACCATTATGATCACCCGGTCATAACCGTTATGACCACCTTTTTTATTTTTTTAAATTAATTTTTGACCAATTTTTAGCAAAGGTCATAACCATTATGACCACTCGGTCATAACCGTTATGACCAATATTTTTTTTTTATAAATTAATTTTTGATCATTTTTTAGCAAAGGTCATAACCATTATGACCACTCGGTCATAACCGTTATGACAAGTTTTTTTTTATTTTTTTAAATTAATTTTGACTATTTTTTAGCAAAGGTCATAACCGTTATGACCAGTTTTTTTTATTTGTTTAAATGAATTTTTGATCATTTTTTAGTAAAGGTCATAACCATTATGACCACTCGGTCATAACCGTTATGACCAGTTTTTTTTTTTTATTTTTTTAAATTAATTTTTGATCATTTTTTAGCAAATGTCATAACCATTATGACTACTCGGTCATAACCGTTATGACAAGTTTTTTTTTATTTGTTTAAATTAATTTTTGATCATTTTTTAGTAAAGGTCATAACCATTATGACCACGCAGTCATAACCGTTATGACCAGTTTTTTTATTTTTTTAAATTAATTTTTGAACATTCATTACGAATCCTAAGCCAACTGAGTTATCTCGTTTGGCGTGGGCATCAGTTGAAGTTTCAGTTGTTGTAAATTTTTTTAGGAAAGGTCATAACCATTATGACCACCCGGTCATAACCTTTGTTGGGAGTCGTGCGTCTAAGGTGGTCACTACGGTAGTGACCGCGCGGTCAACTTCGTTGTGACCGTCCCTGAGGACGATGCCTTCACTCACAGGGACGGTCACAACGAAGTTGACCGCGCGGTAAACTTCGTTGTGACCACCGTACGGGTGCATTGTATATATAAAAAAAAAAAAAAAAAAAATTTGTGATCACCGTACTGGCATCCAATTGCTCATAGGGAGTTTATCTGCTAAGATTACATGTTCGACCGAATTACAAACAAATTATAACTACTGTGAATGTAAGATTCAGTATGAAAATAAGGAAAAAACTAAGTACACGAAAAATTGTTGTTATTTATTTGCGTTGGTAAATTGTGGGAAAATTTGTTTTCGACCACACAATTAAGAACTGGTAGTGATGAACGATGGATTCGACCTTGCTGGACGGGTTCTTAAGGGTACTGTATTCGTACAGGTTTGTCGGTTGTGTCCATAACCATTACATCTACCACACCGAACTGACTCATATTCTTCTCCTTGGGACAAAATCCTTCGAACCCGTGGCCTTCCGGCCTACTCTTTGTTTTGGGAGGATTGACAATTTGCGACCTGACATCTTCAGGAACATCCCAGCCATCGGCGCTGCCAATAGGATGGACAACAGACGAATAACAACCATAAAGATAATCTTTCGTGTAGTAATTCGAGCAATAATTGTAAGGATCTATACGTCGGTGGTTACAAACGGCCATGGCATGAGGGCAAGGAATTTGATCAACCTGAAATCGTCGGCACGTACATGTCCTTTTGCTCATGTCGACAATCCATATTTGGCTAGCATTGTTAGTAACCGCGTACTCAAACTGATCGGCTAGCCGCGACTGTAACAAAGTGAATTTTAACACATTGAGCAACTATGATATCGGGGAAAATTGGCATATATGTGTACTCGAGTTGTGGTGGTAAGCACGTACCGTTACTGTTAGGCCTAGTGAGAAGTTGGTGCGAAGCAATTTCTCAGCCTTTGGAGCAAGCTTCGCTGTCAATTTTAGGGCCTCCTCACGCCTGTGGACAAACCATCTTTGTTGTAGTTCCCTCAACCATTCCACTAAGAATCCAACTGGCATTAACCTGGCTTTTCGATCAACATTATTTAATGACTCCGTAATGTTGGTTGTCATGATTGCATACCTCCGGCCGTTGAAATATGCTCGCGTCCATTTTGTAGAATCGGCCTGCATGAGGTATCGGTACATGTCGGGATTATGATTACGGATGGATTCCATATGACGATGGTGCTCACATAAAAGATACGACCTCGATGCACCATCAAAATAGGTCTTCAAAGGGCCTTTGAAATCTTTGTACTTGGTCTTAAGGTTTGCAGCCAAGTGTTGAACGCATATCCCGAAGGCAGCCTCCGGATAAATGAGGTTGGCTGCATATTCGATACCCTTATGCCTATCAGCAACAATAGCAAGAGAATCTCGGGTGCCGATTGAAGCCCTTAGCTTCTCGAAGAACCATGTCCATGTTTCGTTTCTTTCGGAATGAATGATCCCAAATGCTAGTGGAAATATGCAGCCATTTGCGTCGTGACCGCATGCTGCAAGAATCATTCCCCCAAACTTGGCCTTTAATGCGGACCCATCAACCACAATTACTGGTCGACAATAAGGCCAACCGTGCTTCGAAGCAGCTAAGCACATGTAGAAGCATTGTAAGCAATTTGATGAGTCTGTCTCGATGTCAATGTCGGATCCAGGATTTTTCCTCTTCACTATCTCAGCCACGCGGGCAGAACTGTAATATAAACAAGTAATAAAAATTATTATAGCACTTGTCGTGAATATAAAACTTATAATGCCGGTAATTAACATATTATAAGATAAAGAAAAGGGAAGTACATTACCATTGTATGACTCTGCATAATTACCTCTCAAGCTGGTTAGTGCTGCTTCCTTCCCTCGCCATGCCCGGACATAATTGAAAGACACTCCAAAGTCGGCCTGCATGTCTCGCATGATTTCTCGAGGTCTATACGAGGTATTTGTGGGATCCAAGTATTTTGCCTTGACACACTCCCCAATCATCCAACTCTTGGCTTGACGATGATGCCCTTGAACAATTTCGATTGAACAAGTATGGACGTCGTCGTACCGCTTCACGACAAACATTTCACTTCCTCGCATCCTAGTCGCACGCAATTGCCATGGACAGTTTTCGATATCTATACATATCACGTGTAACAGAGTAGAGTTCGACCTCTTCACCCTGAATTGATAGTGTTTACTCATGGCATCGTGATGAAGATAGAATTGCAACAACTTTTTATTCTGAAAAATGCAGTTTATTCGCAATGTGACAGGTGTATAATCAGCAACAACTACTAAATCGGATAACCTGTCAGTGATTGGTACATTATCGGATTGAGATGTCACCTTCTTGGCAGTAGAATGTGCTCCAATGCTTACTTCGACACTATTCTCGTTTGACTGACGAGCATCACACCCAAAATTCAGTTCGTCTACATGAGGAGGGATATGAGGAGTAGGAGAAGGGATGACCAGATTCCTCGCATCTAACCGTTGCATGACTTCATCACTCTGTACACCCTCTATGCCCTCTCTGGAAAGTTGGACGTCTATGTGGTTGCTTGCACCCAGCTCCGGTGGCATTACCTCAGCCGTAACATCATCCAGTACGTCGATGGTAATAGGAAATTTACTAAGCACATGAACATCCTTCTTCTTCAATTGTATATAGAATTTAACGTCATCATCACACTGTATCCGGACAAGAGGATTACCAGGTTCAACACCGTATCTCATGACTATAGTATTGGTTGGGACCCTCAGACCAATTGCACGTCTGACCAACTCAATAAGTGCAACGTATGTTGCAGTCTCGGGCATCAATATTCCCTTCATTATTCCACCAACATAACTCAATGTGCCGTCCCATTGACCATTGTACTTGATGAAAACACAGACGTCCTCCATTTACTGTGAATCTGCAAAGAGTTATCGAATATATAAAAATATGGGAACAATTATGAAGCACAATGGGATGACTTAAATGTTATATCTGGTCACAATGATAATGACCGGGTGGTCAATATGAAAATGAATCACAATGATGTTGACAGGATGGTCAATATGAAAATGACCGGTTGGATTTCATATTGGTCACCATGCTGATGGCCGGATGGTCAACATCAGACTGACCGGGTTATTTCGAACTGGCAACAATGATGATGACCAGATGGTCAATACGAAAATGACCGGGTGCACGATGGCCACAATGATGATGACCATATGGTCAATATGAAAATGACCGGTTAATAACCGGTTACTTTCAAAACTGGCGACGATGGTCACAATGATGATGACCAGATGGTCAATATGAAAATTACTGGTTAATAACCGGTTCATTTCAAAACTGGTCACGATGGTCACAATGATGATGACCAGATGGTCATCATCACAGTGACCGGTTTGTCGTGAAAATTTTTTAAATGACCTTTTTTGTTTCAAGGGTCATCTTAACATACCCCCATTTAAAACATGTATTAACAAATAAAATCAACTAAAAACCACTATTACCTCAGATTGGTTGTTTAGAAATGAGAAGAAATCCACTGAAATGGAGTTGAAGCAGATCTGGGAACTTGTCGGGCGCAGTTTTAACAGACCGAAAAAAAAGATTGGGGGATATTATGCAGGCTGAGAGTTAGTTTGGATAAATGGGTAATGGTGCATTGAGGATTCATGAGGAGTGGGTGCGAGAAAATCAAGAAAACGAGGGAAGAAAAATAAAAAATTTTCGGTTCAGTTGGTTAAATAGCGTCGTTGTGGATGTGGAGGGAAGGGAGTGAGGGTGGCGAGATAGCAGGAAATTTTTTCAGCTTTAGGGTTGGCTGAGGGCATATATGCCTTTATACATCAACCAAAACAGTGTGTGGTGACGTGGCGGTGCTAAAATTGAAGTGGACAAAAAATGATACTGTTTTTAATATTATTTATTTCAGAAGTGCTAAAAGTGAAATTAATCCTGAAAAATATAACACGCCATATCTGAACTAAGAAAATTAACTTACTAGTAAGAAATGGTAAGCTTACCCATAAAATAATAATCAAATCTTTTTTAAATAAGTTAAATTTTAATTCTTAAAAAAATATGTTTCTGCATAAATAAATTTATTCTAAAAAATTAAAAATAATTTTCTCTTAAAAAATTAAAGAGTTCAAGAGAAAAAAGAAAATTGAAAGTTATGAACTCTTTTTACAAAGTTTTCCTTTCTTTCTTTCTTTCTTTTCCCCCCTCGCTCTCCCAACCATGGTAAACAGTTTACTTTTTTATGTCCAACAAATTTGGAAAAAAAAAAAAAAAAGATTCCTGCTTTATATGTTACATGAGTTTTTTCGTTTAAAAACTAAAATAAAGGGCAAAATAATTATGATTTTAAAATTAAGAAGAAAAAATGTTACGTTTGATGTTCGATAGATAATATGTCACAAATGCCATATTTCACAAAGAATTTTTGTAATCAATCAAAAATTAAAAAAAAAAAAATCAAAATAGAGGTATCGACTATTGTCTGAACCACGAGGTTGATTTCAAGTAATTTATCCATTTAGTCCATGAACTTAAATATTCTATTATTTTGGTTCATGAATTTTTTATTTTTATAAATTAATTTTGAACTTTTATTTTTGGCAGATTTAATCCTAACATTTAAATTGATGAAATATTTTTTACATTAGTTTATATAATCATGTTCTAAGTCCATTTTAACATGAAATTTTACTAAATAATTACACTAAGTAAAAGAATTTCCTCCTTATTATTCTTAAAACCCTTAAAGAACTAAAATCTTTTGAACTTGTTAAGGTAATAATTTTTTTAAAATTTTTAGTTATTATATTATAGAGATATAATTATCTATGTTAAATTTCATATATCATCGTCAATTTAGTGTGAGGAATTAAAACTGTCAAAAATTAAAAATTCGAGGATTAATTTATCAAAATAAAAAAATTCAGTACCAAAGTGATGGAATGTTTATAATATAGGGACCAAATGAATAAATTACCCGTTGATATCATACACTCCCCACACGTGACCTCAGGTCGCCGTCTGCCCACTCTTCTTTGGTCAACAAATACAAAATTACCAAAAACCACCCTCATTACAAAACGTCCCAGAAACATAAACTGCGAGGGCATTCCAGTCATTTCATTGCTCCACCCCACTCCTCTCAGAGTCTTCTCAATCTAATTTCATCATAAACCCTTTTCCGCTTCCACTCCTACTTTCTCCCTCTGCAACTCGAAGGTAAATCCGTCTAAACCCGATGGGCAAAAAGGTAAAATGGAGCTGGAGCTCGGCCCTCATCGGCGCGGCGTCGGCGGTGGCGGCGACGGCACTGATCGGAGCCAAGCCAAAGGACCCCACTTTCCATCTGATTTCCATCAACCTCACCTCCTTCAAGCTCAACCTCCCGGCCCTCGACGCCGAGCTCATCCTGACCGTCCACGTCACCAATCCCAATATCACCCCCATCCATTATTCCTCCACCACCATGTCCATCTTCTACCAAGGCGAGCTCCTCGGCTCGGCCGACGTCCAAGCCGGCTCCCAGCCGCCGCGGTCTTGCCAGCTCCTCCGGCTGCCGACCCGGCTCGACGGCCTCCGGCTGGCTCACCACGGGGCTCGGTTCTTCTCCGACGTGGCCAAGAGAGAGATGCTGCTCGACGCAGCCGTGGATATCGGCGGCACGGCGAGGGTCCTGTGGTGGGACCACAGGTTCAGGGTCCACGTGGACAGCCATGTGACCGTTGATCCGGTGTTTCTGGATGTGATTGATCAACAAAATAAGTCCGAGCTCGAGCTTTACCTTGCTTAGCTAGCTAGATTATTATTACAATGTAATTTGTTACAGCATGGTGATTTGTTGAGGGCTTTGGACCTTTTTGGATTTATTTATCTCGGGTAAAATGTAAGGAATGATTTTTTTCCCTTTCTTTTCTTTTCTTTTCTTTTCTTTTTTTTTTTTTTTTTAGTTTCTTTTTGTTGTAGGTTATAGACATGATTGAAAAGAAAAAGGTTTGAAAATTTGGAATTGCAATTATTATTTGCCACTTTTCATTGGTCCACTTGCATTATTGGCTTTAAGCTACACGTGGAGAAATAGCTTCAATTGTTTTTTTTTTTTTAAAGCCGTGAATTATTGCTTTTTATTTTCCAATAAAAAGGTTGTATTTTTATTTTTTTAAATTAAAAAAAAAAGTTTTGAGAAACAAGTGTCAACTGATGATAATGTTTTAAAGGACAACAATGCTAAATATCACTATAAGTCGGTAAATATCCTTATAAGTCACCTCGATTGGAACCAGTGACGAGTCAATTTTTGAAGGCATAAAATTTAGTTTTAAATTTAGGTTACTTCCACAAATCACCCTTGAATTATATTTCTAGTTTCAAATTGGATCTTAATTTTAATTTTACGTGTCATATTATCTTAAACTTTTTATTTTGTTACAAAATAATCCCTAAAAAAAAAAAGAAATAAATGAAAATTGAATATGTTTAGAATAATTGAGATATAGTTAATGTTCAAATCATTATTAAATATTTTTTAGAGGAAAATTATACATTTAAAATAGTTCTATGTCTTTGATTAAAAAAAAAAAATCTGCGTTACATGTCTTTGATTAAAATACAATTTCTTTCCAAAATATCTCTAATTAAGTTATTATTTCTTTTGAAAAAAATATTTAATCATAATTTCACCTAATGAAGCTAATATGATCATAACGTGCTCAATTTTTTATATAATTTTTAACAGCATATTGACAAAGGAACTGTTGGCATAATAATAAAAAGCCAAGGGAGTGTGATGAGTAGATGAAAAGTCAAATGCCAACGTAAGACAAAGTGTATAATTCAATAGTTATTTATAAAGTTAACACTTTGAATTTTTTAAGAAGGAAGTTATTCCTGTAAATGTTGATAATACATACATAAAAATATAATTAATAAAAAATTAAGGGGCTTAACTCCTTTTTTCAGCATTAGTGGCATGTTATTATTATTATTATTATTTGTTCGAACCCAATTGTTATTCTTGTTATATGGGAAATGAGTTTCCATGCTTTTCATTGAGATCGTGGAAAACATGGTCAGCCTACCAATTCAACATAAAAGTCTGACTCATGCTATGAGACAAAAGTAGTAAAAAAAAAAAAAAAAAATAGTATATTTTATCGAGGTAAATAAATAAATTATTTATGGAAAATAGTTTATTTACTTATAATATTTTAAAGGAAAACATACCTCAGTTTGCTTTCCTGATCATTTTTTTAAAATTATCTACTAATTAAAATTTAAATATCAATTATTAATATTATACCCCTCTTATTATTTCACAATAATCCATATATTTTTTTATTTTTAATTCTTTTTGCATCTACCGACCAAGAATCCCCTATTTTTTTAACAATCATTCTTTTATCATTTATTGTGTTTCTTATTTTTTGACTTTATTTTTTAAGAAATTCTATTGTTTTTTTTTTTTTTCTCTCTTATGAAGTTTGTTGTTTTCAACGCGGTAGACATATATACATATATGTATATAGATAAAGTCGTTAGATTATTTGTCTTTATGTAATAATAAAATCGTTGTTATATATATATATATGTATTCTAAATTATGGTAGGGTTTTGTTTGGAATAATAAGAGGGGTGTGATAGGTAGTAATGGAAGTTTAAATTTTAATAGGTGGATAATTTAAGAAATAGATAGAGAAGACATAAGGATGTCAATAGATGACCCTATTTTAAAATATATTATTTACTGCTTCAAGTTTTTTATTAAAAGAGACAGAGAGACAGAGAGAAAGGTAAATTCATATTTACATAAGTAAAAAAAAAATTATTAAAAAGAAAAAAGGGGAGAGAGAAAAAGATAAATTTATATT
Organism: Ficus hispida; assembly: GCA_025413025.1. Lineage (NCBI taxonomy): Eukaryota > Viridiplantae > Streptophyta > Magnoliopsida > Rosales > Moraceae > Ficus > Ficus hispida. The sequence goes on from CM046363.1 coordinate 1,744,428, forward strand.
TACAGATGTTAAAAGTTAATAAATTATTTAACTAGTAAATAAATTATAATAAATGTGTTACTTACTATATTTTATCTATTACAAAAAGATATTTACTAAGGGCCTGTTCGGGGATGTTTGTCATCTAGTTTTCAGATTTTTTTTATGTCTTTTTTTTTCAATTCAAAACTAATTTTTTCTATTCACGTCTCCAAATGTCTAAAGTAAACTCAAACTCTAAAAGTTCATAATTTCATTATTTCAATACCAAATGAGATTATTTTTTATTTATATAGAATTTCAAAGATAACGAAACAATATCCATACTGATACTTTTTTCGAACATGTTTTAAGTTTTTATATTTTTTTAATTCAAAATATTTTTTTCCCAACTAAATATATATTTTAAAAACTCAAATTCAAATTTCTCCAAAACTATATCTCCTAAACCTCCCTTAAATGGGCCCTAATAGAGGTATTCATGGACCAGATTAGATTCTAGTGTATTAGAGTTCAATCCGTGGTCCAATCCCAGACATCCAGATTGAAAAAATCTCAATAAGTGAGACTCACAATCTAGTCCAATCTAGTCCATTAATATTGAATTTTGCGGATTGAAATTACATATTCAATCCGTAAATTCTAAAAACTAAAATAAAAAAAATTAAAGCATAAAATAATTCAATAAAATAAAAATGCAATCAAATTCAAGAATTCGATAAGGAAATAAATTTTAGCATAACAATTCAACTCAACAAACAAACTTCAGAGTTCAACCTATATACTTATTTATTAAAAAAATTTAAGAAGAAAAAACTATATATTAATATAAGGTTCGGATTCACGAGTTATATGGATTGAAAAATCTTAATTCATAATTCAAATTGTGGTCTTTTAATTGAAAATTTTGAATTTTTTTATCAATTATTAGTTCCTTAATCCAGTTCAATTCAGTGGATTTAATTGGATTTAGCGATTTACAGATTCGGTAAATGCCTATTATATACATATACTAAAACAAAAGGGAAGTTTACTGTTATCGTAACAGGGATGAACAGTGTTTTTTCCCTCCTTCCCTCTCATTTTCACGTTAGAGCTACAGTGTAGCACAGTAATGAACAGTAAAAAATCCGGTTTTCGCGCCCCTCGCTACAGTCGCGCACAGTAACCAACAGTGCATGCGCCCCGTTTTTTGTGCTCTTTCTACAGTGTTCCACAGCCTCGAACAGTGCAAAAGTTTCTGCACAGTGGAATTACCGTTTTGCCCCCCTCTCCTTGGCTGCCGAATGGGTGCTTCACCCTTGGAATAGTGCATGGACGATTTTGCCCTCCAACCCCTTATTTGCCCTTTCTTCTTCCTGCTGCCGCACATTGCCTCTTGCCCTTTCTCTCTCTATTTTTTTTCATTCCTCCTTCTCTCTCTGCCGTTCTCTCTCTCTCTCTCTCATGTTCTTACAACTTTTGCTCTCAAAAACCCATTTCTCCCTTTCTCTTCTACCTTTCACCGCCGATTCTCCTCCTTTATTTTGTGTTTGTGTATTTTTATTTTCCTTCTCTCTCTCTCTCCACTGCGCTGCTTCTCTTTGTGGTTTTCATCTTTGGATTTTCGGCGTCCAAACCCTCCATTTTCGGTTCTTTTTGCACTGATGGCCGATCATTCTATGTTTGTTAGTTTGATTTGTATTGTTCACGGTTTTTTTCGTTTGGGTGTGTTTGTTCTCTCAAATTTTCGAAGTTCGGTCTCTGTTCATTGTTCTTGGAATATTTTTTTTTTTTGGAAATTATTTTTGTTCCGAAAACTTTTGACTTATTTTTTCTACTGGGTTTTGTTTATTTCATTTTTTTGCAATGCTCACTTTTGATTCTTGATTTTTTTCCCCTATCTCCGAAGCCTAATTTTTGAATGTTGCATTATTTTTTTCCCGGCCAGATGTCTTTTATGTTGAAAATGTGGATGCTCATCCTTATTGTGTTGTTTTATTCTTGCATGTTGTCTTTGTTACGATTTTTTTTTTCCCTCAGAATTTGGGGGTTTTCGTTTGGGAACGCTAATTTTTTATTGACGGTTCCCCCCCCCCCTTCCCCTTTTTCGTACAGTATGTATGGTGGGAGTGTAAATTTTTTTTCGGATTATTACTTTTTCTCTCTCGAAACCCTTTTTTTTTTTCCACCGTTCTGTATTTTTTTCCCTCTTTTTTGTGTTCGGTACATTTTTTGTGGCGCAAGTATTGATTTTACTCTTGAGTATGTTGTTTTTTGCATTCATTGTTGTTTTACTTTGGTTTTTTTGGTTTTGTCGGTCTTGGCTTTCGATCTTTACTCTTAAAACGGTTCTTCTTTTTTTTTTTTTTGAGTATTTTTTCGTCTGTGTTTTTTCATTTCTTCGACCAAAAGCAGACAGAATAACCTAAACAAGAGCTTTGGTATATTGAAGATTTTTTTTTTGGGTTTATTTCGGTATTGTTTCGGGCTTTTTGGCTTTTGTTCATTTTTTTGGTCGTTTCTGCAGATTGGCATAAAAATGGTGACGAAATGGACAAATGCAACTATGAAGAAGAACGTTCAAGATTTTTTCTAAATCTGTAATTTTTTTTTCTTTTTCTCCTCGGGTAATATTTTCTTCGTTTTTCTACAAATTTTGATATAATCTGTTTACCGTGTATGATGTTTTCTTATCGATGTTTTTTTTTTCTGTTTTAAGCATCTGCTCCGAATTTATTAATTACAGTATATAATTATTTAGTTTGGTTCAAACTAGGTTTTAAATTTTTTTAGTCTTTGGTTACGTGGTTATGATTACAATTTTTCAAGGCTGACTTTAACATTTAATGCTTTTATATCACATTTTTTTTTGTTTGCCTGTTGTGATTTTGTGATTTGTTAGATGGCTTTCTGGTACTGTTCATTGTTCTTTTGACTGAGTTTTCTTCCCGGTTACGCATTTGTCATTAATGCAACTCATTATGTAAAATTTTTTCCCCTTATCTGTTATCTCTAAATACGTTTGTCCCTCTCTCTTCCACCGACTTTTCTCATTTACTTAACCCTGTTTTCTTAACGAATTCTTTTCATTTATTGTTTTACCCCTGTCCTGCACTATTAAAACTACTGTAAAATCCTCTTAACTGCTTTGGTTTGAATCCTGTTTGCCTCCTCTGCAAACCTGCTCTGTTATCCAGGTACTATGTTCATTTAAGACTCTTATTTAATATTCATAGCCGTTTTCGTTTTGTATGTTGTTAGTAATTCTTCAGTCGGTTTTCCTGTTGATTTACATATTTTGTCAATATGTTTATTATTGTAATGATATTGTAAAGGGATTGAATTTTTTTGATTCTCTGTTTTTTTCTCTTCTGTTTTTTTATTTTCATAACTACTTTTTTCACCCTTTGCCGTTTCCTCTTCTCACAGTGTATATAGTTGCTTCTCTTTTATGTATAAATGTTCTATAAATATTATTTAAATAGATTATATAATTATGTTATTTGTGATAAATTGATTGTTTTGTATTGTCTCTCTTCTTCGTTTTTTTTTTCCCTCTTTTCCTCTATTCTGATTTGCATATTCTCTTAGTCTGAACATAAATATTTCCCCTCTGTTTTTTTATTTTCATCACTGCTTTTTTCACCCTTTGCCGTTTCATCTTCTCACAGTATATATAATTGCTTCTCTTTTATGTATAAATGTTCTGTAAATATTATTTAAATAGGTTATATAATTATGTTATATATGATAGATTGACTGTTTTGTATTGTCTCTCTTCTTCAGTTTTTTTTCCCTCTTTTCCTCTATTCTGATAACGTATTCTGTTAGTCTGAATATAAATATTATTCAAACAACTTATATGATTATGTTATATATGATAGATTGATTATTTTATATTGTGTTTCTTCATCGTTTTTTTTTTTTCGCTCCTTTTTCCTATTCTGATTTGCATGCTGTGTTAATCTGAATATAAAAATTATTCAAACAGGTTATATGATTATGTTACATATGATAAATTGATTGTTTTCTGCTGTGTTTCTTCTTCATTTTTGCCCCTGCTTTCTCTTATTCTGATTTAGGTGTTCTGTTGGTCTAAATATTTTGACAAAAAAGTTTCGAAGCCCAGGTTTTATATGCTATGATGATCTCTATTTAACTAAACAATAATGCATATACCAGATTTCTTCTTTCATTTGGTCTATGATGCAGAATCTGAAATTATTTATAGCATCTGTTATATATACTGTTTGACCATCTTTTACTGTTGCCGTGGGTGTTTGGGATTTGGGTTAAATTTGATTTTGTTACTATATAATAGTATCCATTCCATATTGCTAACTTCATACTATTCTAATATTTTAAAACTTTTCTACTTTTTTAACCTATTGATACTGCTCTTCCTATTTGCTGTCTCTCTATTCTCTCTCTGTTTGATGAAACCTTCTCCAGCCGTTGCCTCCGGTTTTTTTCTTCTTTTTTTTTTTTGACACATTCCCAAAAATCTTACCTGGCAGCTATTAAAGATGCTGTTGAATTGTATTATGACTATCATTAATAGATGCTATTACTGAGATCTGAGCCTAATATATAATATTTTAAAAAATTATTTATATTAGTTTTTTTGTAATATATATGTATATATGTATGTATTTGGTTATATATTTAGATTACTTATATAATTAAGTAATCATTCTGTTATTTCATTATCTTTTATTATTATTGGTATTCTAAGTTAATGTGTTGTTTTATACTTAGATTTTTCCCTTTGTTTGTTTTTTCGTCCTATTACCCGAGGAGAAATTTTTTTTTTTTTTTCAGTGTGTTGTTGTAATATTTAAATTTCGTTTAGGATTTTTGTATTTAAATAATTTTATCATTAGAAATTATTGTAAATTTATTTGTATGCTTTAAGTTTTTTTATTATGTAATTCTATAATTGTTATTTGTATCAGTAAATTTTTTTTCCATGTATAATAATTGATGATTAATTATTATGACTTAATTTATTCATGATTTAATTAGATTAATGTAAATTTTTCTTAAAGCTAATAAATCTATCACAAAAAAATACAGATCTCTGAGAAGAAAAAAAAACCACAAAATGGATGTTATGCTACATAACAGTTTAATGAAATAGGCTTTTGTAATAATGTCCATTTAATTTTTTTTTAAGTATAAATTGATATTTTGTTTAGGAACATAACTAAACATAATTTATTCATAATTTCATCAAATAAATCTAAGTTCTCATAAACAAACTTAAAAAGTTACATTTTGATAAATTGTTTTCTATTACCGACAACTCAATTTTGAGGGAAAAATTTTCCCCCACCCATACGAGATAATATTGTTAAGATAAACAATAAAATGTTTATAATTACAAATATATAATTTAAAAAAATTAAACTAATTTTCTTCAATTATTTTTAAACACATAATATAACATTACATGAATATAATAATATATAAAAATTACTGATTACACAATTAATAAAAATTCGGATCAAAAATTAATAAACTTATAAAAATTACATAATACTCAATTGAAAAAATTTTCCTCAGCCAAAAAAAAAAAAAAAAAAACGGGACTTAAAATAATAAAAAAATTTTGATTGAACAAGGAAATAAAATTTTTTAATAAAACATTACCATACATATCAAATACAAAAAAACTAAATAAATTAAACTATAAATTAAACAACAATTTTTTACTCAATTAATTTTATTTACAATAAAACTTTGTAAATAAAATAATTTCTAGAAATTATAAAATGTTAAATTTTAACAAAATTTACATGAAAAAAAAGACCACTAAATTTATTTACTTAAATTTGAGAATAAAATAATTAAAGTATAATATCAAAAAATAAATACTAATTAAAATTTTAAATTAACAAATATCCAATGAAAATTTCTAAATATAAATTTAGAATACAATACGTATATATTAAGCATTAAGCTCTACCCATCTTTTTATTATCTTTTTTTTTTCCCTGCGATAAAATTTTATTACAAACAAAATATATTTATAATAATTGTACTAAAATTATTATAGATATTGTATACAAAGTTTTTTTTTTAATTCAATTTAGCAAATATGTTATTTATTTTTCCATTTATTTATTAAGCAGATTATTGTAAATGTTATATATTAATATTATTCTCCAAAATTACATTCATTAAATATAAAACATACTTTTTTTAATTATAAATGCAATTAGTTTTTCCAATTTTTTTATTATGTTTATTTAGTTTATTACATTTTTTTTGCTGTTCACTTTTCAAATTTTTTAATTATTTATCATTTGTAGTCTTTTGTTAATACATTTTATGTCAGTAAAAAAACTTATGATACTAAATGTTTCATTTGAGTTTTAATATTTAATATTATTATTATATTATTATTTCTTTTTTTATTGATTCTAACTATGTTGTATAATTTTTTTCCTATGGATAATATTTGTCTCTTAATACTATTTTGTATTAATGTTTTATAATTTATATTAAAAAAATGAAATCAAGCAAAATGAAAAGAAAAACGAATAGTAATAACAATTATTTAAAACGTTCAAAACGTAATAAAAAACAAATTTGTATAAATGATAACGAAGCATCCACATCGACAAATTCGCATTTTCAAAGAAATGAATTTGAAGAATTAAATACAAATATTATCATTGGTACTCGAAATAGATATATTCAATTATCTTCAACTCATAATATTGGCGAAGAAACATCAATTTCATCTTCGGCGGACCACAACTTACCATCAATTGAAGAAAGTAATTTCTTCATCTTAAATTCTTTTATTTTTGCTTTTCCACTTATAAAATTTATAACAATTTTTTTACTAACTGTTTTTTTCCTCCTTTTTTTCCCCCACACAAATTTTTTATATAGATATAAATAATGCATATATTGATATTGGAGATTGTAATTATAAATGTCAATACTGTGCAGCATTATTTTGGAAAAATGAACAAACACAAAATACATATCCACCAAGATTTTCTTTATGCTGTCAAAATGGAAAAATTATAATCCCTTTAAGAAAAAAAACACCACCAATTTTAGACGAACTTTTAAATTATTATGGAGGACCCTTAAGTGCAAATTTTAGAAAAAATATTAGACTTTATAATTCTATGTTTGCCTTTACTTCATTCGGAGCAAATATTCAATCAGATATTAACAAATCATCTGGACCATATATTTTCAAAATTAGTGGACAAATTCATCACTTAATAGGATCTTTACTACCAATTAATAATAATCATCCAAAATTTGCTCAATTATATATTTATGATACAGATAATGAAATTCAAAACAGAATAGCAACATTTTCAAATAATAATGATACAAATAATTTAAATGAGATTATCATTAAAAATTTAATGATGATGTTAGATGAAACAAATAAATTAGTCCAGCTCTTTAGAACCGTTAGAGATGTTTATAAAAATAGTGAAATATCATCAATGAAACTAAGATTAATCGGTAGACGACAAGGAGATAGTACACAATATGATCTTCCAACTTCAACAGATATAGGCGGTTTAATTGTTGGAGACTTCGGCTTATATGAGAACGGTAGAGATATTATTATTCATAGTCAAACTGGAGAATTACAAAGAATTAATAAACTTCATCCATCATATATGGCATTACAGTATCCCCTATTATTTCCTTATGGAGAAGATGGATATAGAACTAATATAGGATGGAATCCCAATTTACTGGTAACAACCACGTAGAAATCGAATATCAATGAGATCCTTCTATGCATTTCAATTTCAACAACGATTACATGAAGGAAACACATTACTTAGAGCTGGACGACTTTTTCAACAATATATTGTAGATAGTTTTGCTTCTATTGAAGAAGATCGTTTAGATTATGTTAGACAAAATCAAATAATTTAAGATCTGAGATTTATAAAGGTATCCAAGATGCTATAACTAGAGGTGATACAAATGCGGAAGCAATAGGAAAAAGAATTATTTTACCATCTTCTTACACTGGAAGTCCAAGATATATGATTCAAAATTATCAAGATGCAATGGCGATTTGTAGATATTATGGAAACCCTGATATATTTTAACATTTACATGCAATCCCAAATGGCCAGAAATCAAAAGAAATTTAAATATAATTCCAGGACAAAAATCTGAAGACAGACCAGATATTATAAGTCGAATATTTAAAATAAAATTAAATCATCTATTAACTACAATAAAATCAGGCGATATTTTGGAACTATAATAGCAGGTGAGTTAATTTATAAAAAAAAAAATCATTGATTATTATTATTATTATTTATTATAATAGATTTAAAAACTAACATTTTTGTTTTTTTTCCCCCCTTTTTTCCTTCTCTAGATCTATATGTGGTGGAATTTCAAAAACGTGGTTTGCCTCATTGTCATATGCTATTTTGGTTACATCCTGAACATAAATATCATAATGCTGCAGAAATAAATAAATTTATTTCGGCTGAAATACCAGATCCAATAAAAGATCCTTTAGGTTATAAAATTATAACAGAATATATGATACATGGACCATGTGGATATGCCAAAACAAATGCACCATGTATGAAAAACTCAAGATGTTCAAAAAAATTCCCAAAACAAATAAAAATGAAACAACTATAGAAGAAACGGTTTAGTTATTTATCGTCGTAGAGATACAGAATTTAATGTTATAAAGAAGTATTAAACTTGATAATAGATACGTTGTTCCATATAATCGAACATTATGTTTAAAATATAGTGCTCACATTAATGTTGAAATATGTTCTCAATCTATGTTAATTAAATATTTATTTAAATATCTAACAAAAGGTCCAGATAGAATACGAGCTGTTATTGAAGATAATGTATTACTGAAAATAATCAACAACAATTTATAAAGAAGTCGATGAAATAAAAACTTATCTTAACTGTCGATATATCACACCTTATGAAGCAATTTGGAGAATATTTGAATATCCAATCCATTATAGAAATCCAGCTGTTCAACGACTTTCTATTCATTTATCAAATATGCAAAACGTCACATTTAATAAAATCAACAACTTCAAAATATAATACGTCAACCACAAATTCAAAAAACTACATTAACAGAATGGATGGAAATAATAAAACTAACAAAAATGCTCAAGAACTTACTTATACAGAATTCCCAACAAAATGGGTATGGAATAAGAAAAATAAAGCTTGGACTCCTAGACAAAATGGTCATACTATAGGAAGAACATTTTATATTCATCCAGGTTCAGGTGAATTATATTACTTAAAATTATTATTGAATCATCGAAAAGGAGCAACAAGTTTTGAATCACTTAGAACAATAAATGATATAATTTATCCCACAAATCAAATGGCTGCTATGCATTAGGTTTATTAGGAGATGATAAAGAATGGATGAATCAATAAAAGAAGCCTCATTTTGGTCAACATCTGTTCAACTTCGCCAACTCTTACTATTATATTAATATTTTGTAATATTTCTGATCCAACAGAATTTCTAAAAAAGCACTGGAAATTAATGTGTGAAGATATTTTATACAAAATAAGACAATTATTTAATAATCCAAATTTTGAAATTCCAGAAAACGAATTATATAATTATGTATTATATGAATTAGAAAAATTATTAAATTTAAATTCATCTTCCTTATCACATTATAATCTTCCACCTCCAACTGGATCATTAATTGAGGATTTGAATAATAACCTCTTAAGAGAAGAACTCAATTATGATATATACAAATTAAAAGAAGAAAATATCAATTTTGTACAAAATTTAAATGAAGAACAATATTTTATTTATAATGAAATTTTGCAAGCAATTAAAAATAAACATAATAATCTTTTTTTATATATGGTTATGGAGGTACAGGAAAAACATACTTATGGAATACTATTATTAGTAAAATTAGATCAAACGGTGAAATAGTATTAGCTGTAGCATCATCTGGAATAGCATCATTGTTGTTACCAAAAGGTCGAACTGCACATTCAAGATTCATATACCTCTTTCAATTGATGAATTCTCAACATGCCAAATAAAAAAACCTACTCAATTAGCAAAATTAATTGAAAAAACAACATTAATTTTATGGGATGAAGCACCTATGACTAATAAATATTGTTTTGAAGCTTTAGACAAAACAATGCAGGACATAAAAAATAATTTTGATCATCCTTTTGGAGGAATGACAGTTATTTTAGGTGGTGATTTTAGACAAATATTACCTGTTGTTCCAAATGGTACAAAAGAAAATATTATTGATGTAACTATTAATAATTCTTATCTTTGGCCATATTTTCGTATACTTACTTGAACAGAAAATATGTGATTAAAAAGAAATAATTACTCTATTGAAGAACAAATAGAAATTACTAATTTTTCAGAATGGATTTTAAATGTTGGCGATGGAACAACAGATGGAATAAAAGATCCAGAAAATGAAGATGCTACCTGGATTAAAATACCTGATAAATTTTTAATACAATATAATACAAATTCTATTGAACAAATTTCTACAATAATATACGATAATTTCATAATAAATTGAAGATATTAATTATTTAAAACAACGTGCAATTGTTACACCTAAAAATAAAACAACTGATGAAATAAACAAATATATATATCATTGGTACCTACAGACACAAAAATTTATTACAGTTGTGATACTATTCTTCATCATCTGAAAATCTCGAAGAATTGAATCTTTTATATCCTACTGAATTTTTACACACTCTTAATTCAATGGTTTACCACCACATGAATTAAAACTTAAGATCGGAATTCCTGTTATGTTAATGCGAAATCTTAATCAATCAATGGTTTATGTAATGTACTAGAATGATTATTACACAATTAACAAAATAGAATTTTGAAGGACGCATAATTAACTCCAATGATACAAATGAAAAAGTTTACATACCAAGAATAGAAATGACAGTTCGTGAATCAAAATGGCCCTTTACTTTAAAGAGACGACAATTTCCTTTAAAAATTTGTTATGCAATGACAATAAATAAAAGTCAAGGTCAATCTCTGAATAAAGTCGGATTATATTAGAAGATGAAATTTTAGTCACGGTCAATTATATGTTGCTTTATCTAGAGTTACTTCACCAAAAGGGCTACATATTTTAATACATGATTCAATAATAAATATCCAAATTATGTTAAAAACATAGTTTACAAAGAAATATTACACAATATTCATCAAAATTAATTAATTTCTATTACAAAATTAAATTAATCATAATTGTGTTTTAGTTTGTTTTACAACACAACAATATTTATAGCCCTAAAAATTCAATACATATATTTATATATATACATTGTTTTTTTTAATAGAAAATGTTCAGTCCAATACGAGTACTGAAACCAGGAGAAACACATCAGACAATATGTGCTCGAATATGTCGACTCTGGAGAAATACTGATTACAGAACTGGAAATCTAATAAGCCTTGACTGCTTATTAGTTGACGAGCAGGTAACTTATTTCATTCTCATTAATATTATCATGTTTACAAAAAAATCTCTTTACTTATTATTTAATATATAACCAATATATTTTTTCTAATACAGGATGAGGCAATACACGCTTTTATTCGCGCGAAGGATGCTGAATTTCTAACAAATAAAATTGAAGTGGCAACATATATGAGATCAGCAATTTCTTCATCACCAACAACAAACAAAGGTACAAAATCGTTCCTCATGTAGCGATGTTGCAATTTGCAAGATCTACTGTGTTCAAAAACATAAGGACGACGTACCCGAGATACCTCAACTCAAATTTAATTTGTTGAGTTTGATCAATTAACGCCAAGAATCGACATCAATGATCTTCTATCAGGTAATTTATATTTCATGCTCATATTTTTAATCTATAATTAATAATATAATTTTACAAAAATAATAACTAATGATTTCTTATTTATTATATTATGTTAGATTGATTGGGCGCATTATCTCCATCAAAGCATAGAAGAATCAACGATAAATAATAGATCAGTAAAAAGACGAAGTATGTTATCAAAATATTAGTAACTACAAATAATATATTATTAAAAATATCTCAATCAAAATTACATTATTTATTATTAATAAATTATTGTTTATATTCATTTTATTAAACAGAGAAGAAACACTTAATATCACTCTTTGGGGAGAGCTTGGAGAAAAATTTGATGAAAATACAATCCAAACAATGCCTGAACCAGTCGTGGCAGCATTTCAGCAATGGCGGCCAAACAATATATGGGTAAGTATATATTTAACAATTAAAAAAATTTTCCATTATCTTAAAAAAATTAATTTATATTATTATTCACTAACTATTATAATTATACACATACAGGTGGACTTTATGTCGCAAGTACAAGCGGTACTTTATATTATCTTGATCCAGACATTGCTGAAACAAAAAAAATCAAAAAAAGGTATTTGAAAATTTCACTCATATATTATTACAATTATTTATATTTATTTCAAAAAAAAAAAAACTAACTTCATTTAATATATTATTTTTCTATAGATTCAGTCATTCTATCCAAGGAATCGATTTTATAGCTGGATCAACAACACAACCATTATCAATAGAAGAACAAAAGACTGCCAACCGACTAACAATCGCTGAACTTCAGGCTTTAAATCCATTTCAAAATCAGGTAAATATTAAATTATTATGTTTAAACTAAATAAAAAATTTACTGTGCATTATTACAATTATTTATTAAACAGGAGACGAAAATTCACTGTTAAAGCGACAATTACTGAACTTGATATTCGCCAAGGTTGGTTCTACAATGCATGTCCAAGATGTTACAGACAGCTAAAACAATCAGGGACATCATGGTGGTGCGATAATCATGGACATTTGACCACAATACCGATCACTTGGTAATACACTTTATCTCCTAACAAAATAACATATATCAATATCAAATTAAATACAAATTACATAAATATCAAATTTTGTCAACAGGTACAAAATCAATGCACGAATCGAAGACGGCACTGGAGGAATGAACATCGTCATGTTTGGAAAAACTGTTCAATCATTAATAAATAAACCCTGTTCCACGCTGACGATCCAAGAAGGATACACCGATCCAACCATTCTCCCTCCTATCCTGAATCAACTAAAAGGCATATCAAAAATATTTGTCATCCAATTTCGTCTCCGAGGTGCGTTCATTGATACAGTAATTGTAAGAACATTTGATGATGATGTGCAACCACTGTTACCACTTGCACCAACAATTACATCATCTGAAGAAATTCCACCATCATCAATCTCCATTCATCCAGAGACACCTCAGTTAGCAGGGAAACAAACAGCAAAAAAACAGCTTACCTTTACTGAACCTACCATTAAAGAAATTGAATCAAGGTATTTATTATTTATATTCCAAATTTAATTCATACATTTTTTTTCGTACATACATACTTATATATTATAATTATTATATAATTTTATATATTGTTATTGTAGTCCTCAGCATCAACCTCCTCCACCGCATCTTGAAGCTGTATCTCCAAGCGATCCATCAAAAAAACGAAAAGATACCAGGTAATATTATTTTTTCTAAATAATTATACAGTACATTAATAATTTTTTTTTCAATTTATATATCAACTAGAAACATCATCTTACTAACATATAGAAAAATTTTTATTATGACAGATCGGAGGAAAAGATGAAAAAGGTTAAACATGAATGACAGCAGGTCATCAACGAAACAAAACTTGCCTATTTCAAAACTTTTTGTATCTGTAAATATAAATATATAGCTATACTGATATATATAATACAGACATCATAATGTAAATTTAAATACAAAAAAAAAAAACAACTAAATTCTCAAAGTTATTGTAAATATATTACCTTCCTTACTTAACTACACTTGATGTATATTATTTATTCTCATAATTTTGTTGTTATATTATTTATTCAATTTAGCAAATATGTTATTTATTTTTCCATTTATTTATTAAGCAGATTATTGTAAATGTTATATATTAATATTATTCTCCAAAATTACATTCATTAAATATAAAACATACTTTTTTTTAATTATAAATGCAATTAGTTTTTCCAATTTTTTTATTATGTTTATTTAGTTTATTACATTTTTTTTGCTGTTCACTTTTCAAATTTTTTTAATTATTTATCATTTGTAGTCTTTTGTTAATACATTTTATGTCAGTAAAAAACTTATGATACTAAATGTTTCATTTGAGTTTTAATATTTAATATTATTATTATATTATTATTTCTTTTTTTATTGATTCTAACTATGTTGTATAATTTTTTTCCTATGGATAATATTTGTCTCTTAATACTATTTGTATTAATGTTTTTATAATTTATATTAAAAAATGAAATCAAGCAAAATGAAAAGAAAAACGAATAGTAATAACAATTATTTAAAACGTTCAAAACGTAATAAAAAACAAATTTGTATAAATGATAACGAAGCATCCACATCGACAAATTCGCATTTTCAAAGAAATGAATTTGAAGAATTAAATACAAATATTATCATTGGTACTCGAAATAGATATATTCAATTATCTTCAACTCATAATATTGGCGAAGAAACATCAATTTCATCTTCGGCGGACCACAACTTACCATCAATTGAAGAAAGTAATTTCTTCATCTTAAATTCTTTTATTTTTGCTTTTCCACTTATAAAATTTATAACAATTTTTTTACTAACTGTTTTTTTCCTCCTTTTTTTTCCCCACACAAATTTTTTATATAGATATAAATAATATATTGATATTGGAGATTGTAATTATAAATGTCAATACTGTGCAGCATTATTTTGGAAAAATGAACAAACACAAAATACATATCCACCAAGATTTTCTTTATGCTGTCAAAATGGAAAAATTATAATCCCTTTAAGAAAAAAAACACCACCAATTTTAGACGAACTTTTAAATTATTATGGAGGACCCTTAAGTGCAAATTTTAGAAAAAATATTAGACTTTATAATTCTATGTTTGCCTTTACTTCATTCGGAGCAAATATTCAATCAGATATTAACAAATCATCTGGACCATATATTTTCAAAATTAGTGGACAAATTCATCACTTAATAGGATCTTTACTACCAATTAATAATAATCATCCAAAATTTGCTCAATTATATATTTATGATACAGATAATGAAATTCAAAACAGAATAGCAACATTTTCAAATAATAATGATACAAATAATTTAAATGAGATTATCATTAAAAATTTAATGATGATGTTAGATGAAACAAATAAATTAGTCCAGCTCTTTAGAACCGTTAGAGATGTTTATAAAAATAGTGAAATATCATCAATGAAACTAAGATTAATCGGTAGACGACAAGGAGATAGTACACAATATGATCTTCCAACTTCAACAGATATAGGCGGTTTAATTGTTGGAGACTTCGGCTTATATGAGAACGGTAGAGATATTATTATTCATAGTCAAACTGGAGAATTACAAAGAATTAATAAACTTCATCCATCATATATGGCATTACAGTATCCCCTATTATTTCCTTATGGAGAAGATGGATATAGAACTAATATAGGATGGAATCCCAATTTTACTGGTAAACAACCACGTAGAAATCGAATATCAATGAGATCCTTCTATGCATTTCAATTTCAACAACGATTACATGAAGGAAACACATTACTTAGAGCTGGACGACTTTTTCAACAATATATTGTAGATAGTTTTGCTTCTATTGAAGAAGATCGTTTAGATTATGTTAGACAAAATCAAAATAATTTAAGATCTGAGATTTATAAAGGTATCCAAGATGCTATAACTAGAGGTGATACAAATGCGGAAGCAATAGGAAAAAGAATTATTTTACCATCTTCTTACACTGGAAGTCCAAGATATATGATTCAAAATTATCAAGATGCAATGGCGATTTGTAGATATTATGGAAACCCTGATATATTTTTAACATTTACATGCAATCCCAAATGGCCAGAAATCAAAAGAAATTTAAATATAATTCCAGGACAAAAATCTGAAGACAGACCAGATATTATAAGTCGAATATTTAAAATAAAATTAAATCATCTATTAACTACAATAAAATCAGGCGATATTTTTGGAACTATAATAGCAGGTGAGTTAATTTATAAAAAAAAAAATCATTGATTATTATTATTATTATTTATTATAATAGATTTAAAAACTAACATTTTTGTTTTTTTTCCCCCCTTTTTTCCTTCTCTAGATCTATATGTGGTGGAATTTCAAAAACGTGGTTTGCCTCATTGTCATATGCTATTTTGGTTACATCCTGAACATAAATATCATAATGCTGCAGAAATAAATAAATTTATTTCGGCTGAAATACCAGATCCAATAAAAGATCCTTTAGGTTATAAAATTATAACAGAATATATGATACATGGACCATGTGGATATGCCAAAACAAATGCACCATGTATGAAAAACTCAAGATGTTCAAAAAAATTCCCAAAACAAATAAAAAATGAAACAACTATAGAAGAAAACGGTTTAGTTATTTATCGTCGTAGAGATACAGAATTTAATGTTATAAAAGAAGGTATTAAACTTGATAATAGATACGTTGTTCCATATAATCGAACATTATGTTTAAAATATAGTGCTCACATTAATGTTGAAATATGTTCTCAATCTATGTTAATTAAATATTTATTTAAATATCTAACAAAAGGTCCAGATAGAATACGAGCTGTTATTGAAGATAATGTTATTACTGAAAATAATCAGACAACAATTTATAAAGAAGTCGATGAAATAAAAACTTATCTTAACTGTCGATATATCACACCTTATGAAGCAATTTGGAGAATATTTGAATATCCAATCCATTATAGAAATCCAGCTGTTCAACGACTTTCTATTCATTTATCAAATATGCAAAACGTCACATTTAATAAAAATCAACAACTTCAAAATATAATACGTCAACCACAAATTCAAAAAACTACATTAACAGAATGGATGGAAATTAATAAAACTAACAAAAATGCTCAAGAACTTACTTATACAGAATTCCCAACAAAATGGGTATGGAATAAGAAAAATAAAGCTTGGACTCCTAGACAAAATGGTCATACTATAGGAAGAACATTTTATATTCATCCAGGTTCAGGTGAATTATATTACTTAAAATTATTATTAAATCATCGAAAAGGAGCAACAAGTTTTGAATCACTTAGAACAATAAATGATATAATTTATCCCACAAATCAAATGGCTTGCTATGCATTAGGTTTATTAGGAGATGATAAAGAATGGGATGAATCAATAAAAGAAGCCTCATTTTGGTCAACATCTGTTCAACTTCGCCAACTCTTTACTATTATATTAATATTTTGTAATATTTCTGATCCAACAGAATTTCTAAAAAAGCATTGGAAATTAATGTGTGAAGATATTTTATACAAAATAAGACAATTATTTAATAATCCAAATTTTGAAATTCCAGAAAACGAATTATATAATTATGTATTATATGAATTAGAAAAATTATTAAATTTAAATTCATCTTCCTTATCACATTATAATCTTCCACTTCCAACTGGATCGTTAATTGAGGATTTGAATAATAACCTCTTAAGAGAAGAACTCAATTATGATATATACAAATTAAAAGAAGAAAATATCAATTTTGTACAAAATTTAAATGAAGAACAATATTTTATTTATAATGAAATTTTGCAAGCAATTAAAAATAAACATAATAATCTTTTTTTATATATGGTTATGGAGGTACAGGAAAAACATACTTATGGAATACTATTATTAGTAAAATTAGATCAAACGGTGAAATAGTATTAGCTGTAGCATCATCTGGAATAGCATCATTGTTGTTACCAAAAGGTCGAACTGCACATTCAAGATTTCATATACCTCTTTCAATTGATGAATTCTCAACATGCCAAATAAAAAAATCTACTCAATTAGCAAAATTAATTGAAAAAACAACATTAATTTTATGGGATGAAGCACCTATGACTAATAAATATTGTTTTGAAGCTTTAGACAAAACAATGCAGGACATAAAAAATAATTTTGATCATCCTTTTGGAGGAATGACAGTTATTTTAGGTGGTGATTTTAGACAAATATTACCTGTTGTTCCAAATGGTACAAAGAAAAATATTATTGATGTAACTATTAATAATTCTTATCTTTGGCCATATTTCGTATACTTACTTAACAGAAAATATGCGATTAAAAAGAAATAATTACTCTATTGAAGAACAAATAGAAATACTAATTTTTCAGAATGGATTTTAAATGTTGGCGATGGAACAACAGATGGAATAAAAGATCCAGAAAATGAAGATGCTACCTGGATTAAAATACCTGATAAATTTTTAATACAATATAATACAAATTCTATTGAACAAATTCTACAATAATATACGATAATTTCATAATAAATTTGAAGATATTAATTATTTAAAACAACGTGCAATTGTTACACCTAAAAATAAAACAATGATGAAATAAACAAATATATATTATCATTGGTACCTACAGACACAAAAATTTATTACAGTTGTGATACTATTCTTTCATCATCTGAAAATCTCGAAGAATTGAATCTTTTATATCTACTGAATTTTTACACACTCTTAATTTCAATGGTTACCACCACATGAATTAAAACTTAAGATCGGAATTCCTGTTATGTTAATGCCGAAATCTAATCAATCAATGGGTTTATGTAATGGTACTAGAATGATTATTACACAATTAACAAATAGAATTGTTGAAGGACGCATAATTAACTCCAATGATACAAATGAAAAAAGTTTACATACCAAGAATAGAAATGACAGTTCGTGAATCAAAATGCCCTTTACTTTAAAGAGACGACAATTTCCTTAAAAATTTGTTATGCAATGACAATAAATAAAAGTCAAGGTCAATCTCTGAATAAAGTCGGATTATATTTAGAAGATGAAATTTAGTCACGGTCAATTATATGTTGCTTATCTAGAGTTACTTCACCAAAAGGGCTACATATTTAATACATGATTCAATTAATAAATATCCAAATTATGTTAAAACATAGTTTACAAAGAAATATTACACAATATTCATCAAAATTAATTAATTTTCTATTACAAAATTAAATTAATCATAATTGGTTTTAGTTTGTTTACAACACAACAATATTATAGCCCTAAAAATTCAATACAATATTATATATATACATTGTTTTTTTAATAGAAATGTTCAGTCCAATACGATACTGAAACCAGGAAAAACACATCAGACAATATGTGCTCGAATATGTCGACTCTGGAGAAATACTGATTACAGAACTGGAAATCTAATAAGCCTTGACTGCTTATAGTTGACGAGCAGGTAACTATTTCATTTCTCATTAATATTATCATGTTTACAAAAAAAATCTCTTTACTTATATTAATATATAAACCAATATATATTTTTTCTAATACAGGATGAGGCCAATACACGCTTTATTCGCGCGAAGGATGCTGAATTTTCTAACAAATAAAATTGAAGTGGGCAACATATATGAGATCAGCAATTTCTTCATCACCAACAACAAACAAAGGTACAAAATCGTTCCTCATGTAGCGATGTTGCAATTTGCAAGATCTACTGTGTTCAAAAACATTAAGGACGACGTACCCGAGATACCTCAACTCAAATTTAATTTTGTTGAGTTTGATCAATTAACGCCAAGAATCGACATCAATGATCTTCTATCAGGTAATTTATATTTCATGCTCATATTTTTTAATCTATAATTAATAATATAATTTTACAAAAAATAATAACTAATGATTTCTTATTTATTATATTATGTTAGATGTGATTGGGCGCATTATCTCCATCAAAGGCATAGAAGAATCAACGATAAATAATAGATCAGTAAAAAGACGAAGTATGGTTATTCAAAATATTAGGTAACTACAAATAATATATTATTAAAAATATCTCAATCAAAATTACATTATTTATTATTAATAAATTATTTGTTTATATTCATTTTATTAAACAGAGAAGAAACACTTAATATCACTCTTTGGGGAGAGCTTGGAGAAAAATTTGATGAAAATACAATCCAAACAATGCCTGAACCAGTCGTGGCAGCATTTTCAGCAATGGCGGCCAAACAATATATGGGTAAGTATATATTTAACAATTAAAAAAATTTTTCCATTATCTTAAAAAAATTAATTTATATTATTATTCACTAACTATTATAATTATACACATACAGGTGGACTTTATGTCGCAAGTACAAGCGGTACTTTATATTATCTTGATCCAGACATTGCTGAAACAAAAAAAATCAAAAAAAGGTATTTGAAAATTTCACTCATATATTATTACAATTATTTATATTTATTTCAAAAAAAAAAACTAACTTCATTTAATATATTATTTTTCTATAGATTCAGTCATTCTATCCAAGGAATCGATTTTATAGCTGGATCAACAACACAACCATTATCAATAGAAGAACAAAAGACTGCCAACCGACTAACAATCGCTGAACTTCAGGCTTTAAATCCATTTCAAAATCAGGTAAATATTAAATTATTATGTTTAAACTAAATAAAAAATTTACTGTGCATTATTACAATTATTTTATTAAACAGGAGACGAAATTCACTGTTAAAGCGACAATTACTGAACTTGATATTCGCCAAGGTTGGTTCTACAATGCATGTCCAAGATGTTACAGACAGCTAAAACAATCAGGGACATCATGGTGGTGCGATAATCATGGACATTTGACCACAATACCGATCACTTGGTAATACACTTTATCTCCTAACAAAATAACATATATCAATATCAAATTAAATACAAATTACATAAATATTAAATTTTGTCAACAGGTACAAAATCAATGCACGAATCGAAGACGGCACTGGAGGAATGAACATCGTCATGTTTGGAAAAACTGTTCAATCATTAATAAATAAACCCTGTTCCACGCTGACGATCCAAGAAGGATACACCGATCCAACCATTCTCCCTCCTATCCTGAATCAACTAAAAGGCATATCAAAAATATTTGTCATCCAATTTCGTCTCCGAGGTGCGTTCATTGATACAGTAATTGTAAGAACATTTGATGATGATGTGCAACCACTGTTACCACTTGCACCAACAATTACATCATCTGAAGAAATTCCACCATCATCAATCTCCATTCATCCAGAGACACCTCAGTTAGCAGGGAAACAAACAGCAAAAAAACAGCTTACCTTTACTGAACCTACCATTAAAGAAATTGAATCAAGGTATATTATTATTTATATTCCAAATTTAATTCATACATTTTTTTTCGTACATACATACTTATATATTATTAATTATTATATAATTTTATATATTGTTATTGTAGTCCTCAGCATCAACCTCCTCCACCGCATCTTGAAGCTGTATCTCCAAGCGATCCATCAAAAAAACGAAAAGATACCAGGTAATATTATTTTTTCTAAATAATTATACAGTACATTAATAATTTTTTTTTCAATTTATATATCAACTAGAAACATCATCTTACTAACATATAGAAAAATTTTTATTATGACAGATCGGAGGAAAAGATGAAAAAGGTTAAACATGAATGACAGCAGGTCATTCAACGAAACAAAACTTGCCTATTTCAAAACTTTTTGTATCTGTAAATATAAATATATAGCTATACTGATATATATAATACAGACATCATAATGTAAATTTAAATACAAAAAAAAAAAATAACTAAATTCTCAAAGTTATTGTAAATATATTACCTTCCTTACTTAACTACACTTGATGTATATTATTTATTCTCATAATTTTGTTCTTATTACTTAGCATGTACATTATTTATTAAGCAGATTATTGTAAATGTTATAATTAATATTATTCTCCAAAATTACATTCATTAAATATAAAACATACTTTTTTTAATTATAAATGCAATTAGTTTTTCCAATTTTTTTATTATGTTTATTTAGTTTATTACATTTTTTTTGCTGTTCACTTTTCAAATTTTTTTAATTATTTATCATTTGTAGTCTTTTGTTAATACATTTTATGTCAGTAAAAAAACTTATGATACTAAATGTTTCATTTGAGTTTAATATTTAATATTATTATTATATTATTATTTCTTTTTTTATTGATTCTAACTATGTTGTATAATTTTTTTCCTATGGATAATATTTGTCTCTTAATACTATTTTGTATTAATTTTTATAATTTATATTAAAAAAATGAAATCAAGCAAAATGAAAAGAAAAACGAATAGTAATAACAATTATTTAAAACGTTCAAAACGTAATAAAAAACAAATTTGTATAAATGATAACGAAGCATCCACATCGACAAATTCGCATTTTCAAAGAAATGAATTTGAAGAATTAAATACAAATATTATCATTGGTACTCGAAATAGATATATTCAATTATCTTCAACTCATAATATTGGCGAAGAAACATCAATTTCATCTTCGGCGGACCACAACTTACCATCAATTGAAGAAAGTAATTTCTTCATCTTAAATTCTTTTATTTTTGCTTTTCCACTTATAAAATTTATAACAATTTTTTTACTAACTGTTTTTTCCTCCTTTTTTTCCCCCACACAAATTTTTTATATAGATATAAATAGTGCATATATTGATATTGGAGATTGTAATTATAAATGTCAATACTGTGCAGCATATTTTGGAAAAATGAACAAACACAAAATACATATCCACCAAGATTTCTTTATGCTGTCAAAATGGAAAAATTATAATCCCTTTAAGAAAAAAAACACCACCAATTTTAGACGAACTTTTAAATTATTATGGAGGACCCTTAAGTGCAAATTTAGAAAAAATATTAGACTTTATAATTCTATGTTGCCTTTACTTCATTCGGAGCAAATATTCAATCAGATATTAACAAATCATCTGGACCATATATTTTCAAAATTAGTGGACAAATTCATCACTTAATAGATCTTTACTACCAATTAATAATAATCATCCAAAATTTGCTCAATTATATATTTATGATACAGATAATGAAATTCAAAACAAATAGCAACATTTTCAAATAATAATGATACAAATAATTTAAATGAGATTATCATTAAAAATTTAATGATGATGTTAGATGAAACAAATAAATTAGTCCAGCTCTTAGAACCGTTAGAGATGTTATAAAAATAGTGAAATATCATCAATGAAACTAAGATTAATCGGTAGACGACAAGGAGATAGTACACAATATGATCTTCCAACTTCAACAGATATAGGCGTTTAATTGTTGGAGACTTCGGCTTATATGAGAACGGTAGAGATATTATTATTCATAGTCAAACTGGAGAATTACAAAGAATTAATAAACTTCATCCATCATATATGGCATTACAGTATCCCCTATTATTTCCTTATGAAGATGGATATAGAACTAATATAGGATGGAATCCCAATTTTACTGGTAAACAACCACGTAAGAAATCGAATATCAATGAGATCCTTCTATGCATTTCAATTTCAACAACGATTACATGAAGGAAACACATTACTTAGAGCTAGACGACTTTTTCAACAATATATTGTAGATAGTTTTGCTTCTATTGAAGAAGATCGTTTAGATTATGTTAGACAAAATCAAAATAATTTAAGATCTGAGATTTATAAAGTATCCAAGATGCTATAACTAAAGGTGATACAAATGCGGAGCAATAGGAAAAAGAATTATTTTACCATCTTCTTACACTGGAAGTCCAAGATATATGATTCAAAATTATCAAGATGCAATGGCGATTTGTATATTATTATGGAAACCCTGATATATTTTAACATTTACATGCAATCCCAAATGGCCGAAATCAAAAGAAATTTAAATATAATTCCAGGACAAAAATCTGAAGACAGACCAGATATTATAAGTCGAAATTTAAAATAAAATTAAATCATCTATTAACTACAATAAAATCAGGCGATATTTTTGGAACTATAATAGCAGTGAGTTAATTTATAAAAAAAAAAAAAATCATTGATTATTATTATTATTATTTATTATAATAGATTTAAAAACTAACATTTTTGTTTTTTTTCCCCCCTTTTTTCCTTCTCTAGATCTATATGTGGTGGAATTTCAAAAACGTGGTTTGCCTCATTGTCATATGCTATTTGGTTACATCCTGAACATAAAATCATAATCTGCAGAAATAAATAAATTTATTTCGGCTGAAATACCAGATCCAATAAAAGATCCTTTAGGTTATAAAATTATAACAAATATATGATACATGGACCATGTGGATATGCCAAAAACAAATTGCACCATGTATGAAAAACTCAAGATGTTCAAAAAAATTCCCAAAACAAATAAAAAATGAAACAACTATAGAAGAAAACGGTTTAGTTATTTATCGTCGTAGAGATACAGAATTTAATGTTATAAAGAAGTATTAAACTTGATAATAGATACGTTTCCATATAATCGAACATTATGTTAAAATATAGTGCTCACATTAATGTTGAAATATGTTCTCAATCTATGTTAATAAATATTTATTTAAATATCTAACAAAAGGTCCAGATAGAATACGAGCTGTTATTGAAGATAATGTTATTACTGAAAATAATCAGACAACAATTTATAAAGAAGTCGATGAAATAAAAACTTATCTTAACTGTCGATATATCACACCTTAT